>CM039732.1:39185813-39708699 GCA_022539455.1 Dendrobium nobile | reverse complement strand
TTATAATATCATTATTAATGTTAAAATTGGTGGAAAGTAAAAAAAAATGTGATTGCATTTTTTTTAAGAGATACAATAAAGTAGCACATAAAATATATAAAAACTAGAATTGCTTTCAGTAATGTGTTTATTATATTTTTTTATGTTCATTACAGGGGGTTATTGTGGAAGAATTAAATTAATTAATTATTGTATTGTTTTTATGATATGATAAATTAAATTTTACTTTTCATCAAGTATTTTCATAAAATAATTATTTTAATCAATTAAATAAAATCATGTTTGGAATTAGATCAGTAATTAAATTAAAATCTTATTTTTATATTCAAAATATGTAAGCTAATTTAAGGATTAGTTCAAACTTTTTTTTTTTCAGAATTACTTTGAGGCAATATATATTTTATTAAATGTAAATTAAACATTTGTTAAAGAGTTTCCTTTTTAAATCAATTTGGTTTATATAAACATATATATATTTATATATATATATATATATATATATATATATATATATATATGGAAACGTTATCATTTTATGTCTATTAAATATTAAAATTAGTTTAAATTTATTTAAAATGTATTATCAAAGAAATAAAGTTTAATCATATTACTCTATCATATCAATAAGTAAGAGAAACTTATATTATAGAAGAGAGTATTTGATAGATGCTATTTGATTGTTTTTATGATCATTTTTAACTAATTATTTTCATTAAAATAAACAAGATAAAACCTTTAGAGAAACTCATTAGCAAAATAAAGAATCATGTTGGTTTGCAATTTTGTACAATTTTCCTCTTCATTATAAATTAGGCTTCGTTTGGGATGGCTTTTTCACCGCTTTTTAACAGCTTTTTAGTATAAAAATTAATTTTAATGCTAAAATATTTTAAAAAATAGTAAGAAAGCCGTCTTAAACGAAGCTTAATAATATGCATATAGATTGCCACCATCATAAAAAGAGTATTGGACAATTCATACATTGATAAATAAAGTACTTACTCTTTAGGCTTCATTTGAGACTGCTTTCTTAATGCTTTTTAAAGCAACTTTTTAATAATTTTTAAACTAAAAAGTTGCTTAAAGAAACAACAAGAAAGCCGCCCAAACAAAGCTTTAAACAACTCAACAGCCAATAAGTTATAATTTATTAAATCAATTATGTAACAAAATGTTATCTTCAAAACAATTGTATTTTATTTTTTCTAAAACTTTTAAATAATTATAAAAATAATAAAATACTGGATTTAAAATTGTAAATAATCGTGTGGCCTTATCTATTTCTCTTCAAATTTTTTTAATATGAGGGCGCATGGACAATTTTCCTTACCCTGAAGGAAGGAGTCCTTATGAAAGTTGACAAATACTAAAAATGATATGTAAAACTGACTGCAACGAAAGATTGCGGGTAGATCATATATATACAATCACGACAAACCTTTTAACATAGATACAAGCAACACAATTGAACAAGTAAATTTGGAAAAATTAACAATTGTTGCTGCTGTTACTTATGATTGTGAATCTAATTCCTATTGCCTTCAAGCTCATCCATGATGTGAAATGATTGCTACAATCTTAAAAAACTAAAAAGTATTTTTTATGACTGTGTGCAGAGTTTTCATGTATGCATTAGTTTACTTTAAAATATGGACACTAAAAGTTAGCTTTTTGGCTGATTTTACCCGAAATATCGACGTATTTGTGATGAAAATTTATTTTTTTGCGGAAATTTTTTTAAAAAATTTGGGGTCAGAACAGCCGGCAGAAATTCTGCCACAAATTTGTGGCGGCAATTTCACCACAAATTGACGCTAATCCGTCCCAAATTCGTTGCAAACTATCTCATCTAATCAATTTTTTTGTGCATTTCGTCTTCATTTACTCGTTCATACTATTCTTCAAATTTGCTCCTTCACCGCTTTCTTCCTTCTCCACATCGGCTTCACTCTTCGTCTTTTCTCCCGCCGCCACTTGCTAGGGTTGCATCTCCTCTCGGCTGTTCATTGCTATTGACTTGTTCGTGAGCTCAAACGATTCGCTAAATTACTTCTTCACCCCCTTTGAAGAGGTTCCTTCTTGTTGCATTGGAAATCACACCTCCTCGCCATTATTCTGTCGCATCCAAAGTCACACTCTGGAAGTTGAGAGGAAGCTTGGTCATACGAAGGTAGCATCTTTCTTCCTTTGCTGGCGTTTCTTCGTCCAAATCTTGCAAATCCACCAAACCCCTTCCATTGTGCTTTGTCGTTGCGAATGTATTCTTCTTGTTGTTAAGACTAGAGAGGGAGTTGAAGGTATACTTGTGTTATGGAAACCAACCTTAGAGTCTAAAGGTTTTTATTTGAGTAGATCTAAAATTAAATATAGGGAGTGTAATTTTTAGTTGTAATAGATATAATGGAGGGATTGTGTTTTGGTCTATCAAGTCATTATAAGAGTACATGTTTTAGATATTTGGTCTATTGTTCAGTCTAATCAATCGAATGAATTTAATTAGAAACTTTTCAATTTTAAACCGATCGACACAACAAGCATAAGCACTTCCTCTCTAAACCACCAACCGATACAAGCATCATGGAACTGGTGAACACAAGGTGTGAAAACAACAATCTCCCTATCCTCATTTCGACGTCCAAAAAACAAAAAGCAATAACTTCATTCCCTTCATTACATTGATATATATTTTTTTATGATGACAATTATACACAAATATAACATTAAATTGATACAATCTCATTGTTTGCTTGTAGGAATCTATAGGTCAATTAGTGTGTTATGGATATTCGAAATCATAAAAATTTGAGTTATAACGATGTTGCTCGGACGTTGACGTTAATAGATGCATTATATTCACTTAACTAGTGAATTTTTCATCTAAACAAGCTGTCAATTACCTTCTTTTATTATCAGAGAGAAAGTTTTCTGTCCATTTCAAATACAAAAATCAAAACATACCTCATACCGTATTAAATTACTGTTGATCAATATCACAGAGGATTCATGTCAAAATATTGTATATGAACTTCACATGATGAGTACGAACCTCATTTCAACTCTTAATGTGGTATGTCTATAAGTTTCAATATAGTTGAGGAAGACAGAATTATAATGTTTGAGGGACTAGGTTTATGACGCAACTGAGCCACATTTCAACAATATACATAAGAGGAACTTTAGGGTAAATTAGGTTTATAATGTTGGATAACCCTTCATGAAAAATGAGAAAGAAAACTCTTTAGCCCGCCTTGCAATACTGTGGCACCAGATTTGGGCACGCGGTTCTCCACTTTTTGTCGTTGCCTAAGTTGTTGGCCACAAAGCTCGGGAGCACGCGCGGCGCCACAGTGTGTACGTACGGTCCAACTAAAAAAATAGGTGCTTTTACACCCAAACATAAGTAAGGGGATGATCCCTTCCAACCCTCCTTAGTTTGACCAATAGAATTGGATCCAAGGCATTAGTACAACCTAATTGATCAACACAATCAGATTCCATACAAAACATCACTTAATCATGATTAATAAAAGTAATTAATTTTATATCTTTCCAAATTTACTTGTTCAAGTTGTGTGCTTGTATTTCTATGTATGTTAAAAAATTTGTTGTGCTTGTACATCCACCTCAAATCTTTTGTCACGGTTAGTTTTTACATGTCATTTTTAGTATTGAGAACTTCCATATGGACTAGTTAATTCAGGTATGCATGGAAGATTGGTCATGCCTTCATATAAGAAATTGAAGAGAAACAAATGACCTTTTGGCATTATCATATAAATTGTATTTTTTTTTTTGTTCTCTAATTTATCCCCTTTTTTATATATATTTATACATAGTTTTCCTTCATAATTCCGAAAGGAAGCACCTGTTTTATGCATAATTTAGGGTTTATTTTCGACTGACTTTTTTATAATTCTTAAATTAATTTATAGTACAAAGATTATTTTTTTTATTAAGAAGCTGCTTTAAAAAGTAGTAAGAAAAATTGTCATAAAAAAACCTTGGTATAAATAAATACAAGTTGTGGTGCATACGAAACTATTTCTTATCTAAAAAGTAACAGCTAAGCAACATAAAAATCTATTGAAAAAATCATATTTATTAGGTTTTGTATTGTGAAAAAAAAAAATCATACGAAATAAAAGTTTTATTAGTGTTTTAGAACAGATATAAGTTTCATTTGGGATTGTTTTGCTAATGTTTTTTAAATAGATTTTTTAATACAAAAATTATTTGAATTAACATTTTTGTATCTAAATTAAAAATTTTTTGTGCAAAATTATTTCAAAAATTATTAAAAAAAAAGTAAAAAACTATTCCAAATGAAACCGTAACACGGTTTAATATTTTTATTTGAGATAGTTTAAGTTTTTATCTTTTTATTTTTTAAAGCTCCTTTCTCAGCCATAACTTCAAAATTATTTTTTTAAAATAACTTGTTAAACACAAAAATTAAAAAAAAAAAAAAAACTAGGTGAGAAAATGATTATCTTCAAACATATTATTTTCTTATTAATTGCTTCTGTTATTGTGAAAGAAGTTTAAAAAGTTGTTCCAAATAAAGCCAAAAAACGTTAAAAAATTTGCAGTGCTTCTCCAACTGTTAGTAGGGATCATATGATCAGCTGGAATGCCTGAATTTAGTGGACGTTCAGACTTCAATTTAAGATCTGATTTCTTCTCTGATTGCTGCATTATTAGAATCTTGTAATAAGGTGGCAATGACAAACAATATATTGATCCTCATCATGAGAAGGCTAGTGTTGGGATTGAGGCATGTGGGCTTCATAATTTCTCAGCACCATCAGTTACAATAATATGGTGGTGGGAGAGGTGTTATGGATATGCTAGGAGGGTGAAGTGATGGGAGAACATTTCCAAAGAGATATGCATTTGAAGCTATTCTAAGTGTGAGTATGTTCTCAAGATTATATGAGTAAATGGAGCATCATCATTTTCTTCGTAATACTCCTTATAGAGCCGGGGTACGGGTACCAATCACATATTCAATATGACTCAAGCCGCCCCTATGTTTTCGTTTCGTACTTTTTCACATTCTCTACTCGGCATTTCAATTTTGAAGTTATATAACCTACTAAGAAAATTTTGGCTTCATCTCTCAGAGAGGAAGCGAAGTCTCTCAAATTTGTATCTCGTTGAGCAACCTTTCGATCGAGGATTAAATGGAGCTCGGCTAATTCTGACTAATCCTCAGTACTCTCCCCTCGATGACTCCGCCAACTTGAAACAAAGAAGGGATTTGGATATGGCCTTTCAACAATTGAAAATTAAGGTGATTGAAAGGATGATGAGAAAAAAGAGAAAAATCAAGGGCCAAGTAACTGCAGGGGAATTAGGATTTAAACCTGGACATGGAGAAGGGATGGGTCTCATTAATGGCGAGTTGTGTATGTAACATGAAAAGTTTTTTACCTCCTCTAGCATGCTCCAATGAAGTCAAAATTTTCATAGAAAGGACAGAGATCACCCCAACGCATTGGGCCATCTTCTGAGGAATAATACTCACGAGATAATCTCCTCTCCCATTTACTCGTAACTCTCAACCTATATATTCTTTTAAGGAGAGAGGAGGAGAAGAGAAGTGAACACAATTCCCAGTAACTTACTTGCCCCTATACATGCTACAAAAAAACATTGTGATGCCCATATAAGTTGTATTTCCTGCAAATAGTGTGAAAGGAGACTAGGAAAACTTGCCCATATTCACGCACACCCATACATCAAAATGAAAAGATAACCAATGTAACTCGCTTGACTTAGAAGTCAAATACTTGGGACGACGACATCAGGGAAACTAGAGAAGCACTTGCCTTAGAGGAACTAGACCGAGGAGGCACTCAGAACAGAAGAGCTTACAGTGAAGGCTCGACTGATGGCACACTCATTCCAACCCCCAGTGTGGTCTTGGAAGAGGGACATGCCTCAAAGAACTTGTTTGATTGAAGGCACTCCCCTAACGAGAAATCACCTTGATAGAGATTGAGTTTATAAACTTGGTACGTAGGAATGCTTATACCACCTTAATAAAAATAACTTCATCAATTCAGTAAGTGCTGGCTGAGGATTTCTTTCGTTGGGGAATCAGCAATAGATCAGCCAGTTGCCGAGGCACTCGCCAAAGATTATTGAGGGTCACATCAAGGATAGTTGTCCAAGTATATCTATAGCAATTAGAGTCTAGTCATATATTTGTAGCAGTTAAATCATATATTTATTGATATTTTCCTTAAGTGTATCGGGGTGTTCAATTTTTGACACGACCCGAACCCGACCCGAAAAAAAATCCGGTGGTTCGGGTCAACCCGACCCGAAACATGGTCGGGTTCGGGTTGAAAAAATCAACCCATTTTAAAAATCAGGTCGGGCTCGGGTTGACCCAAGCAACCTGAAATTGACCCGAAAACTCATATTGACCGAAAACCCGAGATTGACCGGTTTGACCAAAAAAAATTGTATATTGACCTGATTTTGACCGGAAAATAGATACTATTTAGGTCAACTTCGGGTCATTCATGGCGGATCGGGTTGACCCGGACCCGAATCGGGTCGGGGTTCGGGTCCGGAACCTGACCTGTTTTTAAAAACGGGTCGGGTTGGGTTGACCCAACAGTTGCCGGGTCAGTTCCGAGTTTGACCGAACCCACCCGCTGACCCGAATTGACACCCTAATGTAATGTCGTCTGTAGCATTTCATATTCTATAAATATGAGGACCATGATGTATTTTTTGGATTCAGTCATATTTATATTCACAAGAATAATAAAATTTCAAAACTCTTTTCTCCTTATCCATCTCCCTTTTCCATCACTTGCTATACTAGTTAGTCTTGCGAGAAGGACTAGGATGCTATTTATGAACAAATTTAAATGCAATAGATTGGCTTAATTATCAAGTAAACAATGTGACTCTTGAATATAGACAAACCTAATTATTTGTTCTTATTTATTGCCAGACGCTTTGTCTACTCCATCTGTCATTCCTCTATTCTACTCAATACATTGGAACTTCAATTCCCCTCTTTCTTTTTAGTATCTTCCTATCTTTCCTTATTTCATTTAAATATCTCCTCATCATAAAAAAAAAACCTATCTTTACCGACATTATCTTAATCCAACAAATGTGCAAATATTTTTTTTAGCATTCAGGTTATTAAGACAAATTATCCACCATTCCATACACAAGACTGGAACCCAAGAGCTCTAGGTCAGTATTTAAGCTCTCAACCAACGTCAGATGAGCTGCGTATGTGTCATTATATAAAGGCATTACATTCGAAGCTCTATATATTTAATTCCTTGCAATTACTATTAAATATTCCTAAAATAAGCTAGTTCTTTTACGTTCCTCAAATTACAAAGAACTGCTAGATTTTTATGGTTGGAAGCTTTGACTATCAACTAGGAGATCTTGAGTTCAAAGCTCGGATATTTAAATATGTGTGTGAATTTACCTTTAATTGTTTCAAAAATCACCGAAAAAGTCGTTTTTAATTAATTTTGAGCGAATACTCTTCATTACTTGCTGTAAATGCAGCTGCCATTATTAAGTAAATATCCTTTTTCGTACTGAAGAAATTAAAGGATTATACAAATGTAAGATTTTTTTATTAGCAAAAGTAAGAAAATATGTATTTAAGGAAGAATTAGCTTTTGAGACAGCTTTCTTTTTGTTTTTTTAAAGTAGATTTTCAGTATAATTTTCTCAACAAAAAAAAATTTCAGTACAATTTAAAAAAAAACAATAAAAAGTTTGCAAAAAAAAAAAAAATCAGCTACTTACAAAAAAAACTCATAAATTTATATGTTAATTCAACAAAAAGATAAATCAAATAAAAAATATCTTATTTTTATATTCACAATGCCCATTAAAATAGGACAAAATATTTATCTTGTAATAGATAGTTCAAAAGGGATTGTATTGCTATTCTTAGCTTATTATTATTATTATTATTATTATTATGTCGATATCAAGAAAATTTGAAATACACTTTAAAAGATATATCAAAATTAATATTATTTGAACATATTTATGCATAGACAAAACTCAATACAACAGGTATAAAGGCCACTTTGATGATTTTCTAAAAGCAATGTATTTGTGGGTATTCTATAGCATGTATTGCAGTCACAGATAATATATACTTTAATTATTATGAGTATCGATGAATCATATATGCGCTTTAATCGATGTTATACACTAAAATGTTTGGCCATTTTATAAAGATATATTGTGTTGGAGGAAAATTTTATGCGCATAGATAACTCATTTGAGGGCATGTGAGATAATTTTTGTCACAATCACTTCCAAAAAGGGAATACGTGCGGGGAATTCGGTGGTTGAGCACAAGCATGCCTCCCGCCGGCTCCCATTCAATCCCTAAAGAGCCTAAAAAAACTTCAAAAACTAATGACACTCGAGGATAGTTTGATCCTTGTGAAGTGGCCGCTACAATCGAGAATAGGCACAACATGTGACAAAAAAGGGGGAAGAGAATAATTCAAAACATGTTTTAAAAAACACAGGTAAGCATTAGATGGATCAGCAGAAGTGAGGATGACAATTATCCACACATGATCGATACATCTACAAGAAGCCCAAAAGGGTTGGAAGTTTCTTCCAAAACCACTTGCTACACAAAACCCATCTTCTCAGGACCTAACCAATCTTGTCCAGTAAGAAGCACAAAGGGGGGGGGGGGGGGGGGGGGGGGGAGGGGGGGGGGGGGGGGGGGGGGCGGGGAATGGAGATGAGGATGAAAACCCAAATCGGACACGTGTGATTCAACTACCAACATCAAAAAGGGGAGACCACTTGGTAAGTTTCATGTAACAATTATACACAAGATAGGGATCTATGGCAAAAATCTCTACAGTAATCAAGATCATTAGCTAGTTTAATCAAGATATGCGACGGATCGGACGATGGTGACCGACACTTCTCCATTGAGCATAAGATTGAAGAAGAATTTTTGAATGGATCAAGAGGGGCGTTTTGAGGGAAAGAAGCAAACTAACGAAAATTGAAACGGAACAGCCCAAGCTTTGATTTTTTGCTCCGAAAACCCAAATCGGGATCACGCTGATTCAACACAACATCAAAAAGGGGAGACACTTGGTAAGTTTCATGTAACAATTATACACAAGAAGGAACTCTAAGCTAAAAAATCCTACAGTAACAAGATCATTAGTAGTTTAATCAAGATTCGCGAGGATCGGCAAGTGGTGACCGACACTTCTCCCATTGAGCATAGATTGAAGAAGAATTTTTGAATGGAATCAAGGGGGCGATTGAGGGAAAGAAGCCAACTAACAAAATTGAACGGACAGCCACAAGCTTTGATTTTTTGCTCCGAAAACCAAATGGGATCACCGATGGATTCACACCAACATCAAAAGGGGGGAGACCACTTGGTAAGTTGTCATGTAACAATTATACACAAGATAGGATCTAATGGTCAAAAAATCCTCGTAATCAAGAAATTAGTAGTTTAATCAGATATGCGACGGATCACATGGTGACCGACACTTCTCCATTGTAGCAAAGATCCTTAGAAGAAGAATTTTTGAATGGACATCAAGAGGGGCGTTTTGAGGGAAAAGAAGCCAACTAACGAAAATTGAAACGGAACAGCCAAAGCTTTGATTTTTTGCTCGAAACCATAGGGAATGGCAGCCATCGAAAGGATGTTGTCTTAAGTTCCAAAAAAATAACAACAAGGGATAACCAGCAAAAGCTTCCAAAAACAAATGCGATTATAATCAAACCCACTATTAACTGGGCGTGTCGCATAGGCGGATCATTCAAGCGACATCCGGCACGTTGCCAGATGGAAACGAAAACACAACTCAATAAGCAAAAAATCAAAGAGAAACACTAAAAAGGATGTCAGAACATTCCCGGAATCAACCGAGATCGCAGGCGCCACACCAAGGGGGAGGCCCTAGCGAGGCGATGGAAAGCCCAAAGCGGAAGCTCCAAGAGAAAAAACCAACGAGAACGCAATAGCTAAATGGAACTACGTATAGTTGCGTGAACCCTAATTAATATCATTTTTCTTAAACTATTTTATTTGGGGATATAATCTTTTTTATTTATATAGAAATCTTAAATGTTATAATTAATGAGTCATAATTTATGTTTTTTTTAACCCGATCGGAGTTTAACGATTCCAGGTTTCAAGCATTCGGAGATTAGTGGAGGGGATTTGTGTTGGTCTTTTTGACATGTTTATTAAACTAAGTAGGGTTCAAGTTGACTGGATTTGGTTTGAGGCAATTCGAGGTCGTACCCTAATCCGACCCGTCACCCGATTTGGACACCCCTAATTCTTGTCCTTTGATTTTTTTTAGACAAACAACTTTTTTTTTAGCTCAGTGATTATGGACTTATGTAAGGTCAACTTAGATAGTTGTAAATCACTGAATTCAAGTAGATGGCATGATGAAGCTAAATATAAAATTTGTATATAGTGATCTCTTATCTCAAATTAGTTTAATAGTAATATTTTTTTTATAACCTGTGAACCAAAAGTGGCTATATTATTTTTAGAATTTGATCTAGCATGTTATTCTTAGATGGATTGTGTTAACTAATAAAGTCTAATAGAAGAATTCTTATTAGTAAGCAATTCTAAATATCAAAGATATGTATATACATTTCATTCATTTTCGTAAAGTTTTAATTGTTTTGAAGTATCCTCTTCAAAAAAGATTTCATTGGAATAGTGATTTTTAATTGCAATATAAAATATTTTTATGTTTGTACAAATGGCAATAATTAAAGTGTGTTACAATCCTAAATTTCTGATTCTAATATAAATACTATTTAAGAATTAAAATTTTGGTTTCATAATAATGCTCATTGATATTTGAAGCTAATCGCCTAATCCTTAAAAACTAGTAATCATTTCAAGTCTTCTCTCCTAACAACTTATTTTGTCAATTAAATCTTCTTAAAAAAACATCCAATAAAAAACCCCCACAAAAACTACCCCCCCACAATACACTCCCTAATAAACTACCCTCACACCCCTACCCATCTTAAATAAACTCTTAACAACCAATTTGATTATAATCTTTTATTAAATATTAATTATACTTTCTAGAACATAAAATTAATAATCAAATCAAAGATTTAAGGATTTGTATTGAATTAATTTGATTAATAGGGTTTTAGAATAATAAATATTACTCTCTTGGACAAGCAGGCCAGGCAGGAGCAGGGAACAAGTTAGCTCACAGCTAATGCGGGTGTTCGATCAAAGAGCATGCAGGATCACAGTGGACAGACGAGCCATGGAAGTGGGCAACATCAGGTTGGAATTGCCGAATGAGCAAGCGAGCTCAGGGGCGAACGCAGAAAAAGGGAGCGCGGGAGACAGACCTAGCTAGGTCGTAAGAGGCAAGCCGAACGGGAGAAGGCCGCATGAGGGAGGACATCATACAGGAGTTTGGGCCAGACTCAAGAGATGGGCTCGCTGGATCGAAAACGGAGCCAGGACGTTGCAGCAAGCATGGGTGCGAGCGAACATGTGGAGGTGAAGTAGGCGACTATCTGGTAGAGGCTTTTTGTTGGGTTGTTCTTTGTGAACAGTTGTTGGATTGTTCTTTGTAGACAACATGTGTTTTCTCAACTTTGTAAAATTGGATCAATATAGAGATTGTTAGTATTTGGGTCTAATTTGTATATTAGTTTTCTATTTTTTTTTTCCCCTTCAAAATGTTTAATAGTTTATAAATATGGGTGACATTGTATTGTTTGAGTAGCCAATAAATAAACATTCTTATTTTGTTTTCTCTCTAAGAGTTGTGTGCTCTCCCCTCTCCCTCTCCCTCTCCCCCTAGTTCAAGAAAGTTTATCTTCCTCAAAGAATTCCCAACATATATAGTTCATATATAAGAACTCGAACCATGTAAATTATTTATGTTTTTGTTTCATTTTCTTTACAAATGTTATTTGAAATTATTTCTTTGGGATTAAAACTTATAAAAACTCGATTTGCAAATAAGTCATAAGAACTATGATCAAACACAGCACAGTGTTTGGATAATCTCTGAGCAAATTGTCATAGTTTCTTGTCCAAATAATCGTATGCTTTGATGTCTAAAATTTGCAGCAAAATTCATCCTTCTTCAAACGAATTTTCTGGCAGTATTAGCAAGCTAATACTATATTCATCGAATTTATACAAGTAAAAAAAAAGTATCAAGCTTATCAAGCTCATTCCCTTCCCGTGGCTCAGGTTCTCCTGTGCATTTCGTTGTTTTAAATTGTCCTTCAACCCTGTGTTTCTTGAATAAGAACTAGAAGAGCACATTTAGTTCCTTGTATTCTGTTGGCCTATGCAATAATTCCTCAAATATGTAAAAGCTTTTTTGTCATATATGAATTTCTTTCTTTTTGAACTTCAGTTTCCTCAAATTGCAGGTTTCTTCATATTGCAGTCCATGTTTTTGTTGTATAATAACTTCTGCTCCACATATATGATATGCTCGGCTGATTAGAGAAGCCATCTATTAATCCTTTCCTCAACTCCACACCACCAAAAATCATCCCTTATCGCATTGTTTCTTTGTAGCGGTTTCAAAACCGCTGCCAAAATTCGTCATTTGCACCTGATTTAACCTATAATTGCAACCTATGTTGCACCGATACGGATACGACACGATACGGATACGGGACACATAACTCTTAAAAATACAGGATACGGGTACGCGCGCGGACACGACATCATAATTTATAAATCATACATAAAAATTAAGAAAGCAATCAAATCATAATATTTGAAATTACAAAAAAAATGACAACAACATCATTTGTAGCCTTGTAGCTTATAATATCAAAATATAAGTAAGCATTAAATGTCTAGTACAATAATAAAAGCATAAACATAAATTGTCTCGCACATAAAGTTTCAACTATTTAATAGAAGGAATGATATGATTAGCTTCTTCAGTGGTTTGTCTTTGAACTTCTATATTATCTTCAATAAATATCATAGCTTTTAATTCAGGCTCATCAAGTGAAAGATTAGTAATTTCTAATATTCTCATATCATCAAGAGACTCAAATCCATCTCGGAAATGAGAGAACTTTGCTCGTAGACGCGGAAGTAAATACGATGCATTTTTTTGGATTTCTTTTTGTTTTTCAACGGACACGTGTATCGGATACGCATGTTCTTTTGAAATTAAATAGTATTTTAATTGGATACATCTTTGGCGTATCCGACACGTATCGGTGGAGTATCGGAGGCGTATCCGTGTATCGGTGTTTCCGATACAGCACGCCTTGATAAATAGGTGTATCGGTGCAACATAGATTGCAACGGTTTTAACCGGTGCAACTTCACTGGTTGAAACCGCCGGTAAAGCCCACCTGTGACTTTAAGATTTGCCGATTCCCTAATTCCCCTCTTCTATCTCTGTGCTCACGCGATCGATCTGGAGTGAACATCCATGCTGCGACGCACAACTGTTCTCCTCTCGTGAATACCGGCCGGCCGGCCCTTCCATCATCACTATGTGTCTCTTCCCCTTCTTCCTGTTCTTCTTCTTCTTCTCATTCTTTTTCTTCATTCCCTCTTCTTCTCATTCTTCAACTGACATTGTTTAGGGTTTAGAGTAATCTCTAAAATTAGAAATTAAATGGAAGCATTTGATAAATCTCGCTTTGGATGTCATTGAGATGCTGCTTTAGTTTGTCATTTGAATGGAAAAGATTGCATTTCCTCTCAAAATGTTATATTTCGTTTATTGATTATATTTGGTGTTGGAAGCTTTTGAGAATAAAATTATTGGCGTGAATTCTTTGATTATCTGATAAAGAATTAAAGATAGATTGTTTTGATTAACGCTGCTGATTAACAAAGATAGGTGGTGTTGATTGCCTTCAAAAACAGAGTACTTTGTTTGATCTTCTTTCCATATGGTTTGTAAGAGTATGACTGCACTACTCAGGTCAATTTAGTGTAGGCCGACGTGAGCACCACCTGAAGAAAATTGCTTTCTCATAACAGTAAAGTGTTTCACTATTATAATCAAGAGTAGATAAAAAAACTATTATATTATAATCTCAGGCTAACAATTTAACTTTCACATTCTGAACATGCAAAACCTTTTTTTTTTTTTTGAAGTATCACTTTAAACAACTAAACTATTAAAATCAATTAGATTTAACTCATATCAACTAAACTATTTCTACTAAAAACCATTGTCTTCCAAGATTTGATCGTTTAAGGAGAGCATAATAAGGTTTCTTCGTTTTGAAACCTTTATTAAATGTGAAAATTGATGATTTTACTTATATTTGAAGTTCAGGTATCTCATAATCAATGTTTATTTGATTTTCTATTAATTTATATATTTGAAAGAGTCGATTATGATTGGCGCTTGTCCATGCTTGTTTATACGTATCAATTCCAACTCTATTTTGATTTGTACGCTTGTGTAACTTAAAAAGAACAGCTCTTGTATGAAGTAAAATTCATTTTTTTTTTAATTTGGGCGGTTGTGTTGTGCCGTTTTTAACTGCCACAACATTGCAGAAATGTGACAGTTTTAACCGCCACATTCCTGAAGATCGTTTATTTAAAATTAACTTGTAGTGGTTATGACCGCTGCAATTCTTGAATGTTATAGCAGTTATAACCGCTGCTATATTAATAGCGGGTAAAACTGCTGGAAAAAATCGAAATTTGTGCTGCGAAAGCCTGATTTTTTGATAGTGCCACCATTGTTCATCACAATTCCTTGAGTTCGTTGTTGTATCAACCTATTTTATAATTCCAAAACTTGATTCAATTTTATAGCTAGAGTTGTAAGAAGGTTATGTTTCCAAACCAAGCTTTAGCTACTTGTTCATGGAGTTTCAGCAAAACTCTCAACCTAGTTTGTTTTCCTAACCAAAAAAATCCTTAAAGGGATTTTCAAATCTCGAGTGCCATTGAGTAGCGTAGATTCCCATGTAATTTTCTGCTTTTTCTGTATCTCAGGCGTTAAAAAGTAGTCTCATTGGAGAATCATACTGGGCCAGGGAGACAAGATGAATTGGGTGCTGAAAAGTTTGAGAGAAAAGTGGAAGCTTCATGACAAAATCTGCTCATGAGTTGCTGAACTTTGATTTTCTCAAGACTTGTGATGAATTAAATCACTATTTTCTTAATGTATTTGTTTATTTTTTATGAGCAGTATAATATTATCATTTTTTGGAAATTATGAATGTAAAGAAATGAGAGAAAGAAGAGCATTTGATCACCTCATCTGATAATCTTGCAGAACTAGGCAGACTTCATACTTGTAAAAACAGGTTTAGTAAATAGCAGGTGATTGTATGTAACCTTGAAATTCAATGTTGTTACATCACAAAAGAGAATATCTACAATAAAATCCCTTCCAAATTCCTACAGTGCATTTGTAATATAGCCAAACAAGAATAGAAGTAATATAAAGGAGGCAAGGCATGGGTGCCCTTTTCCATCAAACACAGTGAATGTGACTCCCTAACCAACAATTATTTTTAGAAATCTTTTGGTTGTTGAGATCATAAATTCTCATCATTTCTTCGACATGCTTGCGCGCATGAAGGAGAAAGAGAGGAATTTTTATTATGTGCGGAGTCTGGAACATCCGGAGACCAATAAAAACGTGCCACGACACCCCAAAAATGTACCTGACTCCGTACCGCTCGGTACCGAGCACGGAAATGGATGGGAGAACCGTCCGGTGTCCGCACAAAATAAGAGAGAGAGAGAGAGAGAGAGAGAGAGAGAGAGAGAGACTGTTTTCTTTTGATGTCACTATTCAGGTTTCAGATGACAGTTTGGTTACTTGCCTGAACTTTTCCAGTCTCCTTAATACTCCTTATGGGCTGGTAAAGCTGAGGCTTCAGAATGAGCCCATGAGCAAAACAAGTGGTACTATAAAGTGAAACCAGTCATACTTTCATGTGAGAGACTACTGTGAGTGGTGGCACGGTGCTTGAGAGTTTCAATGCAGCTAGTGTGCTGTGTGCCCCCTTCATGGTCCCATTTTGTTCTCTTCTTTCTTTTTTATGTTTATTCGCCTGTTTGATCTAAGGGCATCTCCAGCCGACTTTCAAACGACTGTAAGGGGTAGCTGATTTGCTCCATTCGAAGGAAAAAAATCGCTAATCGGTGGAGGGTGAACAGTGCGACGTCAATATTAGTGTTTCACTGTTCATCTGCGCAATTTGCAGAAGAAACGCGCGAAAGAGGAGAAAGACGGTTATCTTCGTAGAAACGTCTAAAATGGAATTCTATTGGAGATGAATCACGATATTTTTTAATTTCACTATATTGTGGAGTACTGAAAAATGGGATTTTTGGTTGGAGATGCCCTAATAATAACCATTATTTGGCTTGAGAGCTCCGCCATAAGCGCCAAATGAATGTGGCCTGGGAACAACATGACAGGCTTTCAAACTCCATGATTATATTAATTCTGAAATGCAAAAGGTGGAGCAGAGCAATTATCCATACGACTCTTATTTTAATCATTCCAACTGATCATAAGATTTCAATGTTCCATAAATTTCAGTACTCGCTTGCTTCTTTCTTTGCTCCATAAATATAGATGTTTAATACCTTCAAGAAGTGGAGATTGGAGCATCTCATAAAAGCCTGGGATAAAGGATTCACCTGTTGCTTATACTAATACAAGCACGATATATATATAGATTGATATAAATCATCACTACCAGTGGTTGTCTTAGTTCCATTAAATTGGTTTTCTGGAGATTTAGTGGTAGGGATGTGAGCTCTTTCTTTGCATTACTTTAGGGTTAGTATTGGAGGAAGAACAGTACTGCCAGAAATGGACGGCCAAGATTATTCTGTGTGGACACCGGACATAACTTACCGTCCAGAGGCGAATCAGGTGCAGCCACATCATCCAATACCGAGCAGTACCGAGTAGAGGATGACATGACGTATTTTCATTGGACTCTTGACCATGTTCAGCAGCCGCATAGAATAATTCATCCATCATGTGCATATGGGCTAGCTCATCTGATTTAATGATTCTATCTGAATTGAGCTATATAATAATGAAGTTTTATAGCAAAACTGACTGGGGATTTGAGTAGGAACATTATAAAAGTCCGGGGATCTTCTGCATAGATTTTATTTTATTTTAAAAGGAGACAGATGCTCAAGGCTGTAGTCACATCTGGCCGAAAGCATCCAGCTTAAGGCCACTCACTCATAGTTTTCATTAGGCTTAATCTCTGTAGTTTTTTCATTTAATTAGATTGAGCATTATAATGATGTTTTTATATTTTTAATTTTTTTGAATAATTTATGGCAAAAAGAAGAGACTCTTCTCAAAAAAAAAAAAAAAAAGAAGAAGATTTGCGTTAGTTGAAGAAAATGATGAAGATAAAGCTTTAGATTTAAATAGTTAAATAACTAATTTAAAAGCTATTAAATTAATGATATAAAATTTTCAAAAATCTGTTCGTTTGTTTAATTTTCTTTTATAAATTTTAGGATTTATTTTGGGTAATTAAGACTTAGGTTTTAATTCTTAAAGTTGATTCATATATAGAGAATAGCAACGGTCATATTTTTGCTGCTACATAAATTATATAAGTTTTATTTGTCGTTCAACCATTTTAAGCCACTCCAAAGTTATTTTATAGTTCCTTAAACTTCTCTTACCCTCTATACATTATCATTTTTATTTGAAAAAAGTTTGATTTGAATATCATCGCAATAATCAATTAAATTTTATATTATATTAATTTAAAATAACTTTAAATTTTAATAATTCATATTAATTTGATTATTATAATTTTAAAGCTCTTAAATTTATATTAAAATAATTATCTTATATAACAAATCAATTATTTTTATGCTACACATTCTAAAATAATTTTAAAATTTAAAACTCATCTTAATTAAATTTTGGTCAGAATATTCCCACATTAATTTTTGTTTGTTGACTCTAATTAAGTAATCCTTCAAATCATCACCAGTTGAATTCGGAGTTTCTTCTCCCAAAAAAAAAAAAAAAAAAACTGCACTTTCCATTATTTTGGGCACTTTTTTTCCCATCTGTGAAAGTAAATCTTTATCTTCTGAGATTTTTTTTTTACTATGTAACAGAGTAGATTCCAAGGATTGCAAATCTACTATTGCGACAGTTCTGGCTCGGTAAATGCTGGTGACTGCCTCTCTTCTCCATGCATGCACTCTTAACTTCAAATAATTGACCTAAATTGTCTTACTGCCGTACCAAAGAGAATATAAAGAGCAGCAGAAAAAATATTTACAGTAAAAACTTACGTTTGCCCATAAAAAGAGCTAAGCATTAAAAGATAAAAAAAAGCACTTATCGTTGCTTAGTTTAGTTGATGGATGAGTATGGTTGAGAACCCATCAATCCGTGCCGAGTCCAGATATCGTCCAGAGACCAATAAAAATGCGTCACGTCACCCCAAAATATATATATAGCGCTCGGTATCGAGCGTAACTGGATGGTTCTCCCATCCGGTGTCTGCACAGAATAATCCCTCCTTTTGGGGCGACAACGGGTGGATCCCATTCCCAAATAAAATAAAATTAAAAAGTAAATTTCCTCTAATAACTATAGTCAACATAATCTCTTTCCAGAAAACAAGCAAGAGCTTGATCCAGGCTTCACTGTTACCAACCTTGAGAGAACTAAGGAATACAAAGATCTAACTTCCATCATTGTAAAGTTACTGTGGTGATTGGAGAAGGAGGGGTTCAAAGGACATGAACTGACATTATCACATGGGATGTGAATCATTTGGAACTGCTTGTGGGGTTAGGTTTTTAGCATGGTAGAGATTTTAAATGAACCATAAAATCTTTTACAGGACATGCAACTTTCTATTGTACATCTCCATTGCATTCTTTATTTATGATAATGATATTCTGGTGTGCCCCATCTTCACATTATTAATAATGAAGCCACCTTCACATGCAGAAGCTGCACTATAAAAATTGGCATGATTGAGCTTTGGATTGGACTAATAGATCCTGGCTTTCTATTGTTAGGACCATGATGGTCTTGAGCATAGCCAAAAAGCTTTTGCTTTTTAGACAATATGTTGGGAATAAAAGTGTAGTGTCTTATTAATATTTCTTTCTTTTTAAGCAATGTTTATATTTATATTTATCATCATCATTATTTTTCTTAGTTATTATGTTAAGTTTAAAATATATTGGTGAAGGAATAATAGTAATTATTCTTATTCTATGGACTTAAGTTTTTAGTTAGAAAATATGCTTAATTAATGGGTATCATATTTAGGTTTCTTTTGGGACAACTTCTTACTGGTTTATGAAACAGTTTTTTAATATTTTTTTAATTTAAAATTTTAGCATTAAAAAATTATTTCATAAAACAGTAAGAAAGCTGTCACAAATGAAATTTTAGTCTTGATATAATTACTTTAGTCGCAACTTTCTAACATTTAATGATATTGAAAAAAGGCTCTAGTTTGAGGGTATATAATGGCTATGTACAAAACTTTCATGAAAGAAGAAGTTTTTAAAACATATAAGAGATCTAAAATTAATCTTCATTAGACAAACATTTAATCTATTGATTCAGAAACATTAAGAATAGACTATTTTTAAAAAAAAATCTATAATTCGAACTTAAAAATATATTTTAAAACTAACATGTTAAACATAAAATTGAACAACTTTAACTAATTATTTTTACATATACTAATATTATGAATTATTTAGAATTCATTTTACAAATCATTCTTAGGCTACTTTTGGGATGATTTTTTTATTGCTTCTTAAAATAACCTTTTAGTTTAAAATTTCAAATTTTTATACTAAAAAGTTGCTTTAAGCAACAGTAAGAAAGACGCCTCAAAAAAAACCTTTATCAATTATTAAAATTTAAGATTTTATAAAAATGTTTTGCCCAACATATATTCATGTAATTTTTTTACCTTATTATTATTTTTTACTTATCATTTTACTACACAAATACACTAACATTGTATTGATTATTTTTTTACCAATTGGATAGATTGGAGGGAAAAAATCACCAAGACAAGTTGATTGTGGATCCCACCACTTGTCCCTGCCAAGTGACAAATGAATTCTAATATTGATGTTGAACTCCACAGCCATGTGGCTTTATCAAGTACCCTTACATGAAAGGGAAAGAAAGCCAATTTTGATTTCTCAAGTCATTATAAAAGCTTAATTTAGTATATAAACATATGGTTGTCATTACCTAATATTAATATAAAGCAATGAAATGATCAAGCTTCATCTTCCTCATGACCTCTTTATTCATCTTAGGGTGAGACAAACACCAAGATTTGTTTGGAGCTTTCAACCTTGCAAGAAGATTCTCTTGCAATAATGGCTTGAATTTTTATCAAATCTGGACCTGTCTTTGATTCATCTGTTGTTTCATGATAAATACCTCATGTATTGCAGTTGTTAGATGTCTGTTGCTTTAGCTTATGCTTTGTTCATAATCAATGATAAACTTTACTTGCTCCTAAAAAGAATGGTTGCTTTATAGAGAAATTCATAATGCTCAAATAAATTTCATAAGTTAAAGGTGGTTTAGATTGAGGCTTCATTTAAGAATGCTTTCTTACTGCTTTTTAAAGTAACTTTTTAGTACAAAAATTTTTGAAATTCAAAATTTTTTTTGCTAAAAAGTTACTTTAAAAAGTTATAAAAAGTTGTTCCAAACGAAACATGATTATGCCAGCTTGATTAGAAAGCTAAAAAACTACTTTAATATGCATATGAATCTATTATAGAGCTATTGTGGAGAAAGTAGCATTTTAAAAGCTGTTGTAGAAAACAACAATAGCTTCATAACATAATTTTTTTAAAAAACTACAAAAAAGCAGTAGCCAAACAAAAAATATGATTCTGATTTGAAAAATAAAACAGTAAGAAAGTTATCACAAACAAAGACTAAGGCATCGTTTGAGACGGCTTTTTTACTGCTTTTTAAAGCAGCTTTTTAATACAAAAATTAAAAAATTTGTCCTAAAAAATTGCTTTAAGAAGCATTAAGATACCCGTCCCAAACGAAGCCTAAGTCTTATAAAAGATAGCCATTAAATCATTACAATACTTCATTTGTTAGCTCCTCCTTTAAACCATTTTTTTAAATTCTGCCATTTTTAGATAAAAGCATATCATTATCAGTATATCTTCTTTTTCAGTATTTCATTAATATGCTTTTTCCAGCTCTCATAATATATACTGTCAACAGACAATCAGCTTAATTAGTGGCAATTAAGGCCGGCAATTAACAATTCGATCATTTAATTTCCTATTAAAATACGTTTTAAGTGATCTGTGATCGATTTGAATAAAAAATCTATCCAATCTTGATTAATTTTTGATCTTTTAAATAATTTTTTAGTTTATATATAATTATAATTTCTGGTATATATTAAATGCAACGGTATGTTAGGTGATTTGCTGGAATTAAATTTATGTTGGTAGTTGCTAGCTGGGTGGATGTTGATGCCTATCATTTCTGTTCCCTGATCTTAACGCAGATATTATTTCTTCCAGGAGAGAGTAGAGCGATTATATGAATTGGAGGCAATTTCATGCTGAGAAAGATGATGTTTCTTTCATGAAAGATAGTAATTTACTAATTTATAATTGTTTTTCTTTTGATTAAAATTAAAAAAAAAAAAAGTTTTCAAACTCATTTTGGTAAATTAAAAGTTGTATTGGATGTAAATTAAGGCTTCGTTTGGGACGATTTTTTTATTGCTCTTTAAAACGGAGTTTTAGTATAAATTTTTTTATTTTTGTACTAAAACTCCGTTTTAGAAAACAATAAAAAAGACGTCCCAAACGAAGCCTAAAACGCTTCATTTGGAATAGCTTTCTTACTTCTTTCTAAAACAGCTTTCTAATATAAAAATTTATAGTTCAAAAAAAATTTGTAATAAAAAATTGCTTTAGAAAGCAGTAAGAAATTAAAGTTGTCACAAACGAAACATAAAACTCTGCTTAAAACACTTTGTGATTATTTTTATGATAAAAAAATTATTTTTTTGAACAATTAGGCATATTAAGTCAGGCCCATAAACTGATCTAAAATTAATGTGTTTCAAAGATGGCTTTTTTTACTTTTTTTTTTTAATTTTTATCTTTAAAAAAGTGCTTTAAAACTAAAAATATAAACGCTTAAATTACCTTAAGCAAAGAGAGATTATTCTGTGCGGCGTCCCAATGTGTCCGAAAGTGAATCCAGACGCGCCACGTCACCGGATGCACTTACCCCTGATGACGTGGCTCGTCCGGATTCTCCTCCGAACTCGTCTGGACGCCGCATAAAATAATTTTTCCTATAAATAACATGTTGAACAAATTCATAGAATTAAATACCCTCCAATAAATATGAATATGAGGAATTAATACATAACATCAGCATTATAACAGATCCAACAAATGCCATTACAACTATCACAAAGAACATAAGGGAGTACACTTTATCTAATAAATACTAATACAATAAATCTCTAGGTTTTAATTTTTGTTTTAAATGTATTGTATTTTTTTTATTTAATTATCTTTTTAGTAATTTCTTATACAATTATAAAATAAAGTATATTAATGCGAACTCTATTATGCTTAATAATGTCTAATATTTATATGATTGTACTTTTGAGTTTGCATGTCATAGGTACTAAAACAATACTGTTTTAAAAAAAAAGATTTCAGTAATTCTTCATTTAAAGGCTAACTTTAAAAAAAAATTTCTCACAGGTTGAAGACATAAAAGTGGGTGTGTGTTAGCTGGTAAGATTTCAAAATATAAAATTTTACTTTTATTAAATTTATATTTTGTTCTTGGATCTTTGACTTTACCAATTACCAACAGAGCCCTACATGGGGTCCTGGTTGGGTACCCATTGGGTACCCACGCTCTGCGTTGGCCGGCTTTGCCACCCACACCCACCTATGGTGACTTTCCTGATGTCATACCCCCACCACCCACCCACTTTCCACGCTTATTGAATGCAATATGTCATAGATTAATGGCCTTGAGGTTTTTTGCCATTTTCTCTAACTGCAAACTTTCAAGGCACATATCAAAATTTATCATGGTTGTGACGCGGTTCAGTGTTGCACATTGCGTAGTAAGGATTATTGTAATATACTGCATGTATATGATAATCAGTAATATAAATCGGTTGTCCTTTGATGTTGAGTACCCACCCATACCCACCCACGATGCCATGAGCGTACCCATACCCACCCATGCCCATTGGATATGGGTGGGTACGTGGGTGGGTGTGGGTATGGGTACCTAATGCAGGGCTCTGATTACCAAGGAGATAAAAGACTTGGGCTTCTTTTGTGACAGCTTTTTTTGCTTCTTAAAATATAGTTTAAGTATGAAAATTTTAATTTTTGTACTAAAATTTTGTTTTAAGAAGCAATAAAATATCCGTTATTTGGGACAGCTTTTATGCTACTTTATAGAGTAGATTTTTAGTATAATTAAAAAAAAAATACAATTTTTGTATTAAAAAGCTATTTTAAAAAATAGTATGAAAACTATCCAAAACAAAGCCAATTTATATGATATAATGGTTAGTGCTCTGGTCCCAGTCTTAGAGGACATTGTGTCTAGGGGTGTCAATATTTGACACGACACGAAAATTCGACCCGAAAAATCTGGATTAGACCCCACCTGAGTCGCACGCGCGCGCCCCTTTGCTTGCCCCGAGCGCTCGCCCACGCGCCCATCGGCTCTCACTCTCCCGCGCACGTCCGTGCCGGCCCACCCGCTCGTCCGCTCGGTCACCCGCCCGCCTCCCGTGCGTCCGTGTCGGCATCTAAGGGCGCGTCCAAGTCTGGTCGGGTCCGGATTCGGATTTCCGACCCTTTTACTTACCCGGGTCGGGTTAGGGTCGACCAGTTTGAACCCGGGTCAGTTCCGGGTTCGACCCGAACCCGACCCGTGATCCGAAATTGACACCCCTAATTGTGTCAATGTCTTAAAGGACAAAGATTCGAGCGAGGATATGTGTAGACGAGTGAATCAGATCAACCTATGAGCTTGAATACGCTAGTCTCAATAAATGACTCATAAGCTAAATTTATTGTGCTAAAGAGCAAAGTCAAGCTAACCTCAAATCGACTTAATAGCTTGTGAACTAGTTTGTTTAAAAAGTACTAACATAAAATACACTTAAAAAATATAATTTTGGAGTTTATATATATATATATATATTGAAAAAAATTGAAAAAATAGATCTCATTTCATTTTATCAATTTTTTTTTCATTATTATCATTTAATTATAATAATTACTAAATTTAAAATCATTTTTTTCCCTCAGCCAATTTGAACTTCTTGAATTGAGCTTGAGTTAGAAATCAATTAATTTATCAAGTTCAAGCTCAAATTATAAGTGACACAAGCTAGACTATATATGAGTATTCTACTTCAAATCCCAATATCTCAACAAAATATAAATCAAATTTGTCAATGAAGTAAAAGTAAAGCAAAGTCCAAAAGAGAAAAAGAATATATCAAAAATATATTTTACTTTTGAGGAATTTACATAAATATCACTAAATTCTTATAAATTTACTTATCTAATATTTATATCATTATAAAAAAAAATTATATAACTATATAGTCTTGAAACACATCAAAACTAACGTAATAAAAAATTGTAGTTTATTTTAAATAAATTAATATTTGTGGTTATTATATATATGGAGATATCCTTTTAAAATTTAATAATAAATTATAATTAAGATTTGTCTGTTTTCATGCTCTTCAGCCAAACATTAATTACATCTGTTGCGTGTTAGAAAATACGCGGCGGTAGAGTTTGTAAATTTGCGTCCGAGCGTTGCACGTAAGTTTAACACACAAACAGAAAGAAAGAGTGAACACCAAGAGTTTTTACGTGGAAAACCCAAAAATGGGAAAAAACCACGGGGCCTCGCCCAGTTGCAAATTTCCACTAGTGTTTTTGTAGATTACAAATGGCGGATTTCTTCCCACAAGTCGGGATAATCCAAATGCAACTTGTCTTTTCCACGAAATTCACAAGATCCTGCGAATTCCCTGTGTTTTCTGAAAATCCGGCAGAGTTCCGGCGTCTTCAGGCGCGGCAGGAAAAACTCCGGCGGCGGTGGTCGAGGAGGTGAGGAATCTCCTATTCCCCCTTTCTCCTTCTTCTTCTGCGAATTCCTGGTGTTTCCCGAAAATCCGGCAGAGTTCCGGCGTCTTCAGGCGGCAGGAAGAGCTCCGGCGGCGGTGGTCGAGGAGGTGAGGAATCTCCTATTCCCCTTTCTCCTTCTCCTACTCTTCTTCTTCTCTCCCTTCACTTGAGCCCCTTTGGTGTAGAATGAGGGCTCTATTTATAGTTTTTCTGGAGTGGCATAGCCCGTAAATAGGCATGAGATCAAGGGCGAACAGGGAGTGGTTTGAATGGACGGCTGATATCGAATCATTTGATCACGCACCGTTTGTTGGACATTTGATAGCCTTAATGATGTCGGAATTTGATGATCTTGGGCTCGTTGGATTCGTCTCGTCGAGCCCTTCGATTCGAGTATAAACTCGTCAAAATCGGAGACCGTTTAGTAACTCAAATTGCGGTTTGAACCTTCCAACAGCGCTTTGAACCCTTGATTCGGACTCATTTGGGCTCGGATTGGGTTGATCTTGGTGTCGTTGGGTTCGTATTTCCGAGACGCTCAGTTTGACTATAAGCTCGCTGAAATCGGAGTTCATTTGCTCCCAAAATTAATTTTTGAAGATTCCAACTAGCTTTTGTCTCGAGATTCGTGCCCGATTAAGATGATTTTGAGATGACGTATCAGTTGCCCCCCTATTTTCGGACGTCGAAGCTCCAGAAGTCCGAAAATACTTATGTCGACAATTTGTTTTAGCCGAAACGCAAAAAAAATTGCATCCTAAAAATTAAATGCTTGCTCAAACTTGATCGTAGAGGCCTCGTTGAGCTTCGAAAGTGTCGAAATTGAGTCCGGAACGTCGAAAAACGTGTCCGGGGACCCAAAAATGTCCAAATCGGACCGTCCGTGCGAAAATTGGGCCCGGACACGTGTAGGCGGCTGAACCGGCCGGCTGGTCCGGCCGGCCGCCGCCTGCCACCGCTCGCCGGCGGCGGCTTTGGCGGAACCGCGCGGGAGGAAACGCGCGGGGCGCGGCTTGACCGCGCGAAGGAGCGCCGCGCTCGCGGGCCGCCTGGACCGCTCCGCGGTCCGTCTGGACCGGTCCGCGGTCCGCCCGGACCGGCGCCTGGACTGCCCCGCTGTAGTGCCGCAGCTGCTGCCGGCGGCCAGCCTTTGGCTGGCCGTGATCTGCGTGAAAAATCACGCGGATCAGTGCGCTGTCCGCACGATTTTGAGGAAAAAGATGCGTCGGTTCGACCCACAGACCTTGTGGGCCCCACATGCACGAAAATAGCTTTTTTTTGCCATTTTTGGGTCCAAAAAATTCCTAAAAATTCCAAAAAATTCCAAAAAATTCGGAAAAAATTTAGAAAATTTTGTAATTTCGAAATTTGCTATAACTCCCTCCTGTCTTCTCCACAACCTATAAATATGCCCCCCTAGGCCTTTAGGAAACTTGCAATTTCTCTTTTTTTTTCTCCCTCCGGTTTACTGGCGATAGAAACCTACGGGATTTCTTCCTCTCCCTCCGGTTTACTGGCGATAGAAACCTACGGGATTTCTTCCTCTCCCTCCGGTTTTTTGGCGATAGAAACCTACGGGATTTCTTCCTCCCCTCCGGTTTTCTGGCGATAGAAACCTACGGGATTTCTTCCTCTCCCTCCGGTTTACTAGCGATAGAAACCTACGCGATTTCTTCCTCCCCTCCGGTTTTCTGGCGATAGAAACCTACGGGATTTCTTCCTCTCCCTCCGGTTTACTGGCGATAGAAACCTACGGGATTTCTTCCTCCCCCTCCGGTTTACTGGCGATAGAAACCTACGGGATTTCTTCCTCTCCCTCCGGTTTTTTGGCGATAGAAACCTACGAGATTTCTTCCTCCCCTCCGGTTTTCTGGCGATAGAAACCTACGGGATTTCTTCCTCCCCTCCGGTTTTCTGGCGATAGAAACCTACGGGATTTCTTCCTCTCCCTCCGGTTTACTGGCGATAGAAACCTACGGGATTTCTTCCTCTCCCTCCGGTTTTCTGGCGATAGAAACCTACGGGATCTCTTTTCCATCTGAGCGGAGGTTTGTTGGCGATGGACGATCGAGTTGAAGCCCGTTAGTAGTCAACGATCGAGTGTGGAGTCAAAGGGGAGAGTTTGAGAATGCGTTGCGAGAAGCCGATGACGCGTAGTAGTCTGCCGACGAGCAGAAGTCCGACAACAGGAAGAAGTCTGACTTCGGGTAGAAGACCGACGAAAATTCGTTGACGAGCAGAAGTCCGACGTCAGGTAGAAGTCCGCTGACGAGCAGAAGTCCGACGTCGGGTAGTATTCTGCTGACGAGCAGAAGTCCGACGTCGGGTAGGAGTCTGCTGACGAGCAGAAGTCCGACGACGGGTAGGAGTCCGCTGACGAGCAGAAGTCCGACGACGAGTAGGAGTCTGCTGACGAGCAGGAGTCAGATGACGAGTAGGAGTCCGCTGACGAGCAGAAATCCGACGACAGGGAGAAGTACGACGTCGGGTAGAAGTGCGGCCTTGGGTAGAAGACCGACGAAAGTTCGTCGACGAGCAGAAGTCCGACGACGAGTAGAAGTCCGCTGACGAGCAGAAATTCAATGACAAGGAGAAGACTGACGTCAGGTAGAAGTTCAACTTCGGGTAGAAGACCGACGAAGATTCGTCGACGAGCAGAAGTCCGACGACGAGTAGAAGTCTGCTGGCGAGCAGAAGTCCGACGATGCGTAGGAGTCTTCCGACGAGCAGGAGTCTGACGACAGGAAGAAGTCCGACGTCGGGTAAAAGTGCGGCCCTGGGTAGAAGACCGACGAAGATTCGTCGACGAGCAGAAGTCCGACGACGAGTAGAAGTCTGCTGGCGAGCAGAAGTCCAACGATGCGTAGGAGTCTTCCGACGAGCAGGAGTCTGACGACAGGAAGAAGTCCGACGTCGGGTAAAAGTGCGGCCCTGGGTAGAAGACCGACGAAAGATTCGTCGACGAGCAGAAGTCCGACGACGAGTAGAAGTCTGCTGGCGAGCAGGAGTCTGACGACAGGAAGAAGTCCGACGTCGGGTAGAAGTGCGGCCTTGGGTAGAAGACCGACGAAAGTTCGTCGACGAGCAGAAGTCCGACGACGAGTAGAAGTGCGGCCTTGGGTAGAAGACCGACGAAAGTTCGTCGACGAGCAGAAGTCCGACGATGCGTAGGAATCTTCTGACGACAGGAAGAAGTCCGACGTCGGGTAAAAGTCCTCTCCGAAGTTGTATGTCAGAACATTTGTTTGATGACATTAACCTGTGTGGAAGAGGTCGAGAGAATCCACCAAGGATGTAAGACCTATCCGAGGTTGTATGTCGGAGCCCTGCTCGACGACGTTAACCTGTGTGGATAAGGTCAGGAGAATCCACCAAGGAAGTAAGACCTATCCGAGGTTGTATGTCAGAACATTTGTTCGATGACATTAACCTGTGTGGAAGAGGTCGAGAGAATCCACCAAGGATGTAAGACCTATCCGAGGTTGTATGTCGGAGCCCTGCTCGACGACGTTAACATGTGTGGATAAGGTCAGGAGAATCCACCAAGGATGTAAGACCTATCCGAGGTTGTATGTCAGAACATTTGTTCGATGACATTAACCTGTGTGGAAGAGGTCGAGAGAATCCACCAAGGATGTAAGACCTATCCGAGGTTGTATGTCGGAGCCCTGCTCGACGACGTTAACCTGTGTGGATAAGGTCAGGAGAATCCACCAAGGATGTAAGACCTATCCGAGGTTGTATGTCAGAACATTTGTTCGATGACATTAACCTGTGTGGAAGAGGTCGAGAGAATCCACCAAGGATGTAAGACCTATCCGAGGTTGTATGTCGGAGCCCTGCTCGACGACGTTAACATGTGTGGATAAGGTCAGGAGAATCCACCAAGGATGTAAGACCTATCCGAGGTTGTATGTCAGAACATTTGTTCGATGACATTAACCTGTGTGGAAGAGGTCGAGAGAATCCACCAAGGATGTAAGACCTATCCGAGGTTGTATGTCGGAGCCCTGCTCGACGACGTTAACCTGTGTGGAAGAGGTCGAGAGAATCCACCAAGGATGTAAGACCTATCCGAGGTTGTATGTCGGAGCCCTGCTCGACGACGTTAACATGTGTTGATAAGGTCAGGAGAATCCACCAAGGATGTAAGACCTATCCGAGGTTGTATGTCAGAACATTTGTTCGATGACATTAACCTGTGTGGAAGAGGTCGAGAGAATCCACCAAGGATGTAAGACCTATCCGAGGTTGTATGTCGGAGCCCTGCTCGACGACGTTAACCTGTGTGGATAAGGTCAGGAGAATCCACCAAGGATGTAAGACCTATCCGAGGTTGTATGTCAGAACATTTGTTCGATGACATTAACCTGTGTGGAAGAGGTCGAGAGAATCCACCAAGGATGTAAGACCTATCCGAGGTTGTATGTCGGAGCCCTGCTCGACGACGTTAACATGTGTGGATAAGGTCAGGAGAATCCACCAAGGATGTAAGACCTATCCGAGGTTGTATGTCAGAACATTTGTTCGATGACATTAACCTGTGTGGAAGAGGTCGAGAGAATCCACCAAGGATGTAAGACCTATCCGAGGTTGTATGTCGGAGCCCTGCTCGACGACGTTAACCTGTGTGGATAAGGTCAGGAGAATCCACCAAGGATGTAAGACCTATCCGAGGTTGTATGTCAGAACATTTGTTCGATGACATTAACCTGTGTGGAAGAGGTCGAGAGAATCCACCAATGATGTAAGACCTATCCGAGGTTGTATGTCGGAGCCCTGCTCGACGACGTTAACCTGTGTGGATGAGGCCAGGATCAAATCCCCCTGGGATTGATCGTCCGGTGATTGAGATACAATGTGGATTGTGTATTTCTCGAATCACGGAGATGGAGTTTGAGAAGTTCTTTCTTATCTTTTACAAGAGGAAAAATCATATCACAACAACATGAACATTATATTACTGCATTACGTGAGATAGTACAATAGTTCCCTAGTACGACTTACAAAATTACAAAGTACTCAACACACAAGGTCTACGTACGGTGACAATACGACAACATTTGAAAGAAGATATTAGAGATATCAAAGTGACACTCAACTCAAGCAACAACGAGACAAGTAATATTTGCTAATACAAATACACGAAGTGCGTGATCATTCAATCTCTCCAACCATTTGAATAGTATTCAATGGTTGTTTTTGTTGTTGATTCTGCCCCCCAGTCGGACCAACTTCATCTCGGTTGGTGTATTCTTGATGAATTGTCGGAGATATCCCTGTCGGATCAGTCTCTCAACTTCTTCCTTGAGCTGCCAACATGCTTCGGTAGTGTGCCCACGGCTACGGTGGAAGTGGCAATATTGCTCCTGGTTTCCGACATTGGGCTTCAAAGGGTGTGGCCATTTCACATTCTCCTGATCCCGGATGGCCATTAATACATTTGCTTGGGATGTATTAAGTGGTGTGTACTTCTTTTTCTTGGCGAGGTTCTCGTCGTGGTGACGGAGACCTATGAGGTAGATTATTCTTTCCATGCTTTTTCTGCTGTGAGAAAGAATTATCCATCCCAGGTGCACCTTTGCGCTTCCCGCTGATTTGCTCAAACTGTTTTCTGTGAGCATTTATAGCTTCATCCGCAGAGATTTGTGCCTCCACGCGATGGATCAAGTCAGCGTACGAATGGACGGTGTCTCGCATAAGGGCCGAATAGAAGGGGCCAGGACGAAGACCTCCAAGAAAGACCCCTCTGAGTAATTCAGGGTCTACTCCTGGAATCTGTCGTGCTTCAGTGGAAAATCGTTGAAAATACTCCTTCAACAATTCTCCCTCATTTTGGCGAATCCCGGAGAGGTGGGAAGAATCCTTTGCAATTCTTCGATTGGCCACAAATTGCTCGACGAATACTTTGGCCAATTTGACAAAAGAGGGGATCGTTCCGGGTGGAAGCGAGTAGAACCACGTTCGGGCCTGTCCTTTAAGGGTTGCGGGAAAGACCTGGCAGAGGAGCGCGTTTGATGCTCGTTGAATATGCATGATGGTTCTGTAGTAGTCGATATGCTCATATGGGTCGGTCGTCCCGTCGTAGGACTCAATATTTGGCACTTTGAATCCGACCGGAATGGGGTGCTGAAGAATGGCTTCAGTCAAAGGTGATGACTCCTGAAAATTTCTCTGTCGGAGAGCATGCCTCACATCTCCTCTGGGGAACTCTTCCCGTACCAATTTTCGCAGTTCACGACGCAGGACATTGTGAGGGAGTCCCGCAATGTGTGGTTGGGGAGAGCCTTCTGGGAGTTCCGAAAAAATGCGAGGATGTGTTGAACTTGCTGTATCGGCAAGTTCATCTTCCTGTTGTGATTGAGGATGTCTCCTAGGTGGAGGAAGGTGAATCCCTTCTTGATGATGCTCGAATTGAACATCTTCAACTCTTGGTGGATCCCGAGGGAGAAGGATCTCCTCCAACGTCGGCTGTCGATCATCTCGTAGGAGTTGGAGGATCTCGTTTTGCGATTCTTCCATCTTCCGGATTCTTTCTTCTAAAGAAGGTCCCAAAGTCCCTTCTCCGGCAGCATTCTGCCCCCCAGGGTGAAAAGATGCTGACATTGGTCGTCTATGGTTAATGGATGGATTTCTGGACTGATGAGAGTTGGAGCGAGAAGCTCCAACTAAACGACTGCTGCGCCTATTCACCATCGTAGCAGTACTCGAAGTAGTGGGATTGTGTTTCCCACAGACGGCGCCAAACTGTTGCGTGTTAGAAAATACGCGGAGGTAGAGTTTGTAAATTTGCGTCCGAGCGTTGCACGTAAGTTTAACACACAAACAGAAAGAAAGAGTGAACACCAAGAGTTTTTACGTGGAAAACCCAAAAATGGGAAAAACCACGGGGCCTCGCCCAGTTGCAAATTTCCACTAGTGTTTTTGTAGATTACAAATGGCGGATTTCTTCCCACAAGTCGGGATAATCCAAATGCAACTTGTCTTTTCCACGAAATTCACAAGATCCTGCGAATTCCCTGTGTTTTCTGAAAATCCGGCAGAGTTCCGGCGTCTTCAGGCGGCAGAAAAACTCCGGCGGCGGTGGTCGAGGAGGTGAGGAATCTCCTATTCCCCTTTCTCCTTCTTCTTCTGTGAATTCCTGGTGTTTTCCGAAAATCCGGCAGAGTTCCGGCGTCTTCAGGCGGCAGGAAGAGCTCCGGCGGCGGTGGTCGAGGAGGTGAGGAATCTCCTATTCCCCTTTCTCCTTCTCCTACTCTTCTTCTTCTCTCCTTCACTTGAGCCCCTTTGGTGTAGAATGAGGGCTCTATTTATAGTTTTTCTGGAGTGGCATAGCCCGTAAATAGGCATGAGATCAAGGGCGAACAGGGAGTGGTTTGAATGGACGGCTGATATCGAATCCTTTGATCACGCACCGTTTGTTGGACATTTGATGGCCTTAATGATGTCGGAATTTGATGATCTTGGGCTCGTTGGATTCGTCTCGTCGAACCCTTCGATTCGAGTATAAGCTCGTCAAAATCGGAGACCGTTTGGTAACTCAAATTGCGGTTTGAACCTTCCAACAGCGCTTTGAACCCTTGATTCGGACTCATTTGGGCTCGGATTGGGTTGATCTTGGTGTCGTTGGGTTCGTATTTCCGAGACGCTCAGTTTGACTATAAGCTCGCTGAAATCGGAGTTCATTTGCTCCCAAAATTAATTTTTGAAGATTCCAACTAGCTTTTGTCTCGAGATTCGTGCCCGATTAAGATGATTTTGAGATGACGTATCAACATCATTTTTTTTTTTCTCGGGAAATCAATTTTCATTGTTGGTATTGCACATGAAAGGGCTTATTGAAATCTTTAAAATAATTAAAAAATTACAAATCTGTTCAAATTATAATTTATTTTATCAATGTAAAATTCTTTATGCAATTTATGAAATGTTGCGATCATATCTAATCATTCAACTCGTTATGTTTGTATTCATTTATAATCAATTTATGCAACTTGAACGTTGAGAGGTCACAAAATCCTCAAGTACATTTGAGGACATATTGGCTCAAACTAATTGAGTTGGCATGTCCTCCCCTTGGATACCTCTTGGGCTCATGCACAAGCTTTGGGTCAACTTCATTTAGTTGTTAAGGGGTTGGGGCATGTGAACCAATCCACATCCCCAACCTCAATGTGAGCATCACAATGGTGTCACTTATGTGTATTTATTGTGTGCAAAGCTATTAGGAAAGTTCGGAATTCTCTGAAGGAGCTAGATGTTACCACATGTCTTCATTTTGAATTGTTGCATCCTGGAAAAATTACGGCGGTAGAAAGATATGGAGTTTAGTGTCATAGCTTTATATGAAGATCCAGCACGCAAACAGATTAAAGATAATGGTGTACCGTGTAACATTCATAAGAGACACCATAGTTGTTATATGGAAACCTCTAAAAAAGGAAAAAAAAACTATGAGGTCTGGTCCAGTTTGAATGAATCCACAAGTATTGATATATAGTTGATTGTAAATAATTTTCCTCCTTGGAAGAGGGTATTAGCTTATTATAATAAATACATATTGTATATAGTTGTTCTTAAAAGAGTGTTGGCATGTTTATTTTGTCAGCAAGACTGTAGTCGAAAGGTGAAGATGGTAGGAAGAACTTTAGTCGGCAAGCGATGGTGGTCAAAAGGACCATAATCGGACAACGGAGATCAGAGAGATCGTAGTTTGGCAATGATAGTCAAAAGGACCGTAGCTGAGTGACGGTGGTTGGAAAGATCGTTGTCGGGAAACGATGGTTGAAGAGATTGTAGTTGGCAAGCAACGGAGGTCGGAAGGACAACAGTCAGACGACGAAGGTTGGAAAGATCATAGTCTGCGGGTGATGCTAGTCGGAAGAACCGTAGTCGGACAGTGTTTAGAAGGATCACCACTGGGCAATAACGGTGAAAGAGACCTTAGTTAACAAGCAATGATGATTAGAAGAACCATAGTCGATGTATTACAATGGTCAGATGAAGGCTTTTCAATGGCTACCAGGTGGAGGATCAACGACGATGGTCGGCTTAGAAGTTCAACAACGGCGGCCTAATGGCACTGTTCCATCGACGATGGTGTCAGAGTGGAGCTTTAGGATTCTTCAAGCCCCAAAGTTCTTCTCCTATTCCTCTTCTCCTATTGTTAAGAATGAGGGGATTTATTTATAGTTTTTGGGAGTGGTGTGGTTAGTAAATAGGGAGAAGATTAAGGGCATGTTGGAGTGTTCCAATTGACGGCCGACATCAACTCCTTTAATCATGAATCATTTATCGAGTTTTTTAGTGTCTTAATGATGTTAGAATTCAACTATCTTAAGCTCGATGGATTCTTCTTGTCGAGCCGCTAGATTTGACTATAAGCATGTCACATTTGGATATCATTTGGTCATCTGATTAATATTCTGAAGCTTTCAAATAGGCTTCGGGTTCTCAACGTGAGCCCATTCGGGTTCGAATTGAATCGATTTTGGCGTCGTTGGGTTTGTCTTTTTGAGAAATTCAATTTAACTAAAAGTTTGTTGAAATCAGAGTTCGAATGGTCACAAATTTAATTTTAAAAGTTTTCCCTTCATATTTGCATTGAGATTTATACTCAATTAAGATAAGTTTTAATGACATATCATGAATAATATTTATGGCAAAATAGTCCTCTTAAAATGAAGAACAAATTTATCTGAAATACAGAGATTTATTGTTATGTTTTGATTACCTCAAATCAAAGTTAATAACTTTCTCAAGATCATCCATATTAAACCAATCTTCAAAACTTCGATTAAACACCGTCGATGAAGTTTGTTGAATTATGATATATGATGTGATATGTTTCAATTAGAAATTGAAACATCATCATTGGAAGCCATAGATAGACCATTATACCAATTTTTTCTACTAATTAGAATTAAAATTTTTTTAGATGGACAAATCATATGATATATTTTTTCTTAAAAAAAATTAACATAAAACTTTACTTTTTTTTTAATTAATTGCTTATGTATATAATTAAAAATAAAAATAAAATGCTCAAAATTGAGCTTCACTCTTCGTGTTTTTTTCTAAGACGATACAATATCAATAAAATTATTAACATGACTCAATTTCAAAAGAAATATTTACTACGTGCAATTAGCAGATGTTATTTGGAGGCGAATCAGGACGTGTCACATCATTTTTTTATTGTATACTATGTGACATAACGCATTCTGATTCACCTCTAGACGTTCAATGATCACACACGTAATAATTTCCTCAATTTCAGCCTATTTAATGCAGCAGGTCAGTTCTTCATGATATGTTGTTAAATTACTACTTTCTATATATATAAAAAACATATAGAATAATAACAATGAAGAAGAAAGAGCTAGAGGCGATAGGGGTATTCTTGGCCATCTTGAGCAAGCTTTGCTGTTGAATCCGTGCAAGCTACATAGCTGTAAATTGATTTATGGGACCACCACGTTGTGTGCCATGTTTGTCATTGGGAAACAGGGCTACATACCATGCCAATAAGAATAGTACTCTGCAGAGGCCCCCTTTTTTTTTTTTTTTTTTTTTAATTTTACCAATGAGCGATTTAATTATAAGTATTATTATATCTGTAATTAATGTGTGCTTTGAATCCATAGGTAGCTCAATGCTCTTGGTGGTATTTATGTTGTTGCTAATTTTTTTATTATTAGTTTTTTTATATAGAATATTAATATTCAATGTGAAAAATATATTAATTAGATAATTTTTTTTTATTTTTGCACTAGGAAGCTGCTTTAAGACGCAATAAAAAAGATGTTCCAAATGAAGTCAAAATTTCTAACAAAAAAAAAAAAAGAAAAAAAAACGACAAAAATATAGTAAGCTAAGAAAATTGTGATTGTTTTATGATAAGCAAAGCATCCAGAAAGAAAATTTTTGTACTATAAAGCCACTTTAAGAAGCAGTAAAAAAGTCATCCCAAATGAAGCCTAAATTATATGTTAAGTTGATCTCTTTTAATAGTCTAATAAATATATTGAAATACTTTTTAGAAATGTCAAAATATGATTTAATACTAAATATTCTTACTTTAACTTATAGTTTGGATCAATTAGTCATATCATAATGGTTGCTTAAAAAGAATATTCGATATTTTTCTTTAAATTATAACATCCAATTCAATTGCTTATGCATTTATGTTTATTCATCATTTCGTTGTGCATAATTAGTATATTTTATTCTATGTTTAATATTGACATGTCATAAAAAATTGTCTAGATTAGGGCAAATCTCGATGCAAATATGAATAAAAAACTTTCAAAATTAAATTTAGGATCATCCAAACTCCGATTTCAACAAGCTTATAGTTGGATTGAACATCTCAAGGAGATGATCCCAACGACATCAAAATTGGTCCAATCTGAATCCAAAAAGGTTCAAATCAAGGGTGTGAAGCACATTTGAAATGTTCAAAGCGTAAATTGGATTATCAAATGATATCCAAATATTATATGTTTATAGTCGAATTGAACAGCTCGACGAGACGAATCTAACGAGCCTAGTATTACCTAATTCTTACATCATTTGAATATATAAATGCTTGACAAATGCTCTATGATTAAGGGATCAATATGGGCCGTCCGATGAACACTCTAAATTTGCCCCATATCTTCTTCATATCTATTGGACATGCCACTATCAAAAAGCTATAAATAAACCTCCACTTCCCACATAAAAGGGGGGCTTGGAGTCTTTGGAGGAGAAAAAAAAAGAGTTTGAGGCTTGAAGAATCTTGGAGCTTCACCCTAACAATGTCGCTCGACCATCATTATTGGATCTCCATTTAGCAAGCATTGTCGGGCTTTCCTTTGACTACCGTCGCTCGTTGATTACGGTCCCCCTCCGATCACCATCGCCCGCCGAATACGATCCCTCAAACTACCTTCATGTGTTGATTACGCTCCCTCCAACCTCTATTGCCTGCCAATTACTATCCTCTAACTATCGTCACTTCGCTAACTACAGTCTATCCGACAGTTCGAACTCTATCGCATTACTGTCATTATGACCACTGTCGCTCATTGATTACGGTCCCTCATTCGACCTCTATTACCTGCCAATTACTAGATTTCAATTACATTAAAAATATTATGTTGTATTGATTCATGGATCCCTCATACCACATTTGCTTGCCAACTGCAGTTCTACTGACCAAATAGATATGTCAACACATGCAAAAATAGCTACCATATAACGAGCTATATGCAATGTGCATTTGTTACATTGAGTCAACAACCTCCTATGAGGAGAGGTATTATTTGTAATCAACCAACTAGCGGATTCATTCAAATTGGGTCAAGCTCCATTATTTTTTTCTTCTCAGGATTTTCACGTAAAAATCTCAATGTCTGTTATGAACGCTACACCTCTATCTTTTATTGATTTGTATGCTGGATCTTGCCACAAAAAATAAGACGCTAAATTTTATATCTATCTACTGCCACGAATATTCTAAAACACAACAAATATTATAAAAAAGAATTTATATTATATTAATTTTAAAATAAATCTAAAAAATTTAAATTAATTATGATAATTTAATTTATATCAGCATATCTTTTCATAATTTTTTCATCAAATTAAATTTTGACTTTCATGAATATTTTTTTCTAAAATCACCCAAATTTCCCCAAACTTTGCACGGATGACCAGCAGCAGGTCTATTCGCAGGTTTGGCATATATATGTAGCCTCCAACAAAAAAAACTCACCCTCACTGATTTGTAGCGATCAATTTTACCTACAGAATTCCTTTTCTCTCACTTAAAAGAAGTTTTTCACTTTGGTAATTTTAGATTTGATGTGCGACAGTTTTTTTATTATTTTTAAAGTAAATTTTAATTAAAAAATTATTAGTCTAAAAAGTTGCAAAAAAAAAAAAACAGTTACAAATAAAATTTTATGATTTTCTTATTTCTTTTTAAAATATTTTTTAGCATAAACATTTTGTACTAAAAATATTTTTAAAAAATAGTAAAAAATCATCTAATAAAGCGTAAGACATTACCCCAAAAAAAAAATAATAGCTTTGGTAATTTAAGGTCTATTAAAAATCATTAGGTTAAATTACAAATATTCAAAATCAATGAATGGTTGTTAAGGAAGAATTATTACCTGACCTCCTTAATTAATTAACTTGTTTTTTTTTAAGCTTAGTTTACTAATTGATTAGGATTTCATTTGACACAATTTTCTTATAGCAGTTTTTTATTAAAAAAATTAAAATTTTTTGCATTAGAAAGTTGCTTTATAAACAGTAAGAAAGCCCTAAAAACATATTCTAATATTAAGTCAAGCCCAATAAAAATGATCTAAAATTAATGTGTTTCAAAGATGGCCTTTTTTTACTTTTTTTTTTAATTTTTATTCTGTTAAAAAAGACCCCGCTCTCTCATCTGCTAAATAATTAAACGCTTAAATTACCTTAGCAAAGGAGAGATTATTCTGTGCGCGTCCCAATGTGTCCGAAAGAGTGAATCCAGTCGCGCACGTCACCGGATGCACTTACCACTGTGTCGTGGCGTCGTCGGATTCTCTCCGAACTCGTCTGACGCCAGCATAAAATATTTTTCCTAATTAAATAACAATGTTGGAAAACAATTTCATAGAATTAATCCCTCCATAATTATGAATATGAGGAATTAAATACCATACATCAGCCATTAACTGATCCATACAAATGCCATTACAACTATCACAAAGAAATCATAAGGGAGTACACTTTATCTAATAATATATTAAATCTCAATAAATCTCCTACGGTTTTAATATTTTTGTTTTTAAATGTATCTTGTATTTTTTTTATTTAATTAATCTTTTTAGTAATTTCTTATACTATTATAAAATAAAAGTATATATCGGCGTCTATTATGCTTAATAATGTCTAATATTTATATGATTGTCTTTTGAGTTCTGCTTGTCTTAGGTACTAAAAACAAATATGTTTTAAAAAAAAGAGTTCAGTAATTCTTCATTTAAAGGATAACTGTTAAAAAAAAAATTTCTCAAGGTGAAGACATAAAAGTGCTGGGTTGTGTTAGCTGGTAATGATTTTCAAAATATAAAATTTTACTTTTATTAAATCTTATATTTTTGTTCTTGGATCTTTGACTTTCCATTACCATCAGAGCCTACATGGGGGTCCTGGTGGGTACCAATTGGGTACCACGCTCTGCGCTTGGCCGGGCTTTGCCACCCACACCCCCCCCCCCCAAACCTTATGGTGCTTTCCTGATGTCATTACCCACCCAACACCACACTCTTTCACGGCTTTATTGATTGCAATATGTCATGATTTAATGGCCTTGAGGTTTTTTTGCCATTTTCTCTACTGCAAAACTTTCAAGGAACATATTCAAAATTTATATGGTTGTGACGCGGTTTCTGTGTTGCACATTGCCGTGTAGAAGGATTATTGTATATTTACTGCATGTAATATGATAATCAGTTATAATAATACGGTTTGTACGCTTGATGTTGAGTACCACCCCCATACCCACCCTCGATGCCATGAGCGTACCCATTACCCACCATGCCATTGGATTGGTGGGTACGTGGGTGGGTGTGGGTATTATGGGTACTATATGCAGGGTCTGTAGTACCAAGGAGGATAAAAGACTTGGGCTTCTTTTGTGACAGCTTTTTTTGCTTCTGTAAAATATAGTTTAAGTATGAATAATTTTATTTTTTGTACTAAAATTTTGTTTTAAGATAGAAGCAATAAAATATCGTTATTTGGGGAAGCTTTTATGCTACTGTTATAGAGTAGATTTTTAGTTTTATAATAAAAAAATACAATTTTTGTATTAAAAAAGCTATTTTAAATATTAGTATGAAAACTGATCCAAAACAAAAGCCAATTTATATGATTAATGGTTAGGCTCTGGGTCCCAAGTCTTAGAGGTCATTTGTGTTAGGGGTGTCTTAATTATTTGGAAACGACTCGAAATTCGTCCCGAAAATTCTGGATTATGACCACCACATGAGTCGCACGCGCGCGCCCTTTGCGTGCCCCGAGCTGCTCGCCCACGCGCCCATCGGCTCTCACTCTAACGCGCAGTCCGTGCCGGAGCCCTCCCGCTCGTCCCTAACTAGGGTCAACCGCCGCTCCCGCTGCGTCCGTGTCGGCATTTAAGGGACGCGTTCCAAAGTCTGGTCGGGTTCGGGATTCGGAATTTCCGACCCTTTACTTCCAGGTCGGGTTAGGGTCGACCAGTTTGACACCGGGTCAGTTCGGGTTCGACCCGATCCCGTCCGTTGATCTGAAAATTGACACCCCTAATTGTGTCAATGTCTTAAAGGAACAATGATTCACGAGTCGGAGGATATGTGTAGACGAGTGAATCGATCACATATGAGCTTTGATTACGTAGTCTCAATAAATGACTTCATAAGTAAATTTATTGTGCTAAGAGCAAAGTTCACTGCTACCTCACAATCGACTTAATATGCTTTGTGAACTAGTTTGTTTAAAAAGTTCTAACATAAAATACACTTAAAAAATAATAATTTTGGAGTTTATATATTATATAATATATATTGAAAAAAATTGAAAAAAAAATAGATCTCATTTCTTTTATCAATTTTTTTTTTCATTATTATCATTTAATTTTAAATAATATAAATTTTAAAAATCTCATTTTTTTCCCTCAGCCAATTATGAAACTTCTTGAATTGAGTTTGAGTTAGAAATCAATTAATTATCAAGTTCAAGCTCAAAATTATAAGTGACACAAGCTAGATCTTTATATGAGTTATTCTTACTTCAAATCCCAAAATCTCAACAAAATTTATAAATCAAATTGTCAATGAAGTAAAAGTAAAGCATAGTCCAAAAGAGAAAAAGAAATATATTCAAAAATATATTTTACTTTGAGGAATTTTACATATAATATCACTAAATTCTTATAAAATTTACTTATCTAATATTTATATCATTATAAAAAAAATTTATATATAACTTTATAGTCTTGAAAAACACTCAAAACTAACGTAATAAAAATTGTAGTTATTTTAAATAAATTATATTTGTGGTTTTTAATATATATGGAATATCCTTTTAAAATTTAATATAAATTATAAATTAAGCATTTGTCATTTTTCATGCTCGTCAGCAAACATTAATTACTACTGATTGTATCCCTACACCCCCCCCCCACCCCCCCCCCCACCCCCCTCTCCGCCCCCCCCCCCCCCCCCCCCGCGGCCACGGGGTTTAGGAGTTTGTAAATTTGCGTCGAGCGTTCACGTAATTTTTACCACAAACGAAAGAAGGAAAGAGTGAACACAAAAGTTTTTTACGTGTGAAAACCCAAAAATGGGGCAATAAACCACTCGGGGCTCGCCAGTTGCAATTTCCACTAGTGTTTTTGTAGATTACATAATGGCGGATTTCTTCCCACAAGTCGGGCATTAATCCAATGCAACTAGTCTTTTCCATCGAAATTCACTAAGATCATGACGAATTCTCCTGTGTTTCTGAAAAATCCGGAGGGCAGGTTTTTCTCGGCGTGCTTCTAGGCGCGGGAAGAAAACTCGGCGGCGCGTGGTCGGAGGAGGGTGAGGAATATCCTCTCGGTCCCCTTTATCATTCTTCTTCTGCGAATATCCTGGTGTTTACCGAAATATTCCGGCAGAGTTCCGGCGGTCTTCAGGCGGCAGGAGAGTCGCGGCGGGCGTGGTGGCGCGAGGAGGTGAGGAATCTCCTATTACCCTTATCTCATTCCCATACTCTTCGTCTTCTCTTCTCCCTTCACTTGAGCCACCTTATGGTGTGTAGAGAGGGCTCTGTTTATAGTTTTTCTGTGAGTGGCATAGCCAGGTATTAGGCATGAGATCAGGGGCGAAACAGGAGTGGTTTGAATGGACGGGCTGATATCGTTCATTTGATCACGACCGTTTGTTGGAAATTTGATAGCCTTAATGATGTCGGAATTTGATGATCTTGGGCTCGTTGGATTAGTCTGTCGAGCCCCTTCGATCGAGTATAATACTCGTCAACGGAGACCGTTTTAGTAACTCAAATTGCGTAGTTTGAACCTTTCCATACAGCGCTTGAACATTGGATTCGGACTCATTTGAGGCATCGGATGGGTTTTTTTTGGTGTCGTTGGGTTCGTATTTCCGGCACGCTCAGTTGTTTGGACTATAAGCTACGCGAATACGGAGTTCATTTGCTCCCACAAAATTATTTTTTGAAGATTCCAAACTAGCTTTTGTCTCGAGATTCGTGCCCGTTAGATGATTTTTGAGTAATGAGTATCAGTTTGACCCCCATAATTTTCGGACGTCAGAAGCTCCAGAAGTCCACGGAAAAAAAATACTTATGTCGACAATTGTTTTAGCCGAAAACGCAAAAAAAAATTGCATTCTAAAAATTAAAATGCATTGCTCAAAACTTGATGTAGAGGCCTCGTTGAGCTTCGAAAGTGTCGAAATTGAGTCCGGGGAAAAAACGTCGTTAAAAATCGTGTCGGGGGGACCAAAAATGTCACAAAATCGGACGACACTCCGTTGCGAAAATTGGGCCGGACGGACACGTGGTAGGCGGCTGACACGATGCCGGATTCGGTCCGGCACGGCGCGCCTGCCTCCGCTCGCGGCGGCGGGCTTTGGCGGAACCCGCGCGGGAGGAGAATACGCGCGCGGGAGCTGGCGGTGACCGCGCGAAGTGAGGCCGCGCTCGGGGCCGCCTGGACCGCTCCGCCGGTCCGTCTGGACCGGTACGCGGTACGCCCGGACCGGCGCCTGGACTGCCCCCCGCTTGTAGTTGCCGCAGACTGCTGCGGCTGGCCAGCTTTGGCTGGCCTGATCTGAGTGAAAAAATCACGCGGATCATGTGCGCATGTCGCCGACGATTTTGAGGAAAAGATGCGTCGGTTCGACCCACAGACCTTGTGGGCCCCACAGCACGAAAAATAGCCTTTTTATTGCCATTTTTGGGTCCAATAAATTCCTAAAACAAATTCCACTAAAAATTTCCAAAAATTCGCTGAACGAAAAAAATTTTAGGCATAAATTTCTGTGTATTTCGAAAATTTGCTATAACTCCCTCCTGTCTTATCCACAACCTATAAATATGCCACCCATAGGCCTTGTAGGAACTTGCCATTCTCTATTTTTCTCCCTCCGGTTCACTGGCATGTAATCAAGGGTCTCCTACCGGTTTTATGGCGTAGAATCCTACGGGAGCTCTCTGTTTCTGCGTAGAACAAGGTTCTTCTCCCTCCGGTTTTTTGGCGATAGAAACCTACGGGATTTCTTCTCTCCCCTCGCGGTTTCTGGGCGATAGAAAACCTACGGGATTTCTTCCTCTCCCTCCGGTTTTAATGCGATAGAAACCTACTGCGATTCTTCCTCCCCTCCTGGTTTTCTGGCGATAGAAACTACGGGGACTTTCTTCCTCTCCCTCCGGTTTACTGGCTTTGAATTAGAAACTACGGATTTCATTGCTCCCCTCCGGTTTATGGCATGAAAGAAACCTACGGGATATCTTCCTCTCCTCCGGTTTTTTGGCGATAGAAAACCTCGAGATTTCTTACCTCCCCTCCGGTTTTGGCGATAGAACACCTCGGGATTTCTCTCTCCCCTCGGTTTTTGGCGATAGAAACTATCGGGATTTCTTCCTCTACCCTCCGGTTTACTGGCGATAGAAAACCTACCGCGGTATTTCTCTCTCACCTCGGTTTTCTGGCGAGATAGGTAACCTTCGGGTATCTCTTTTCCATTGAGCGGAGGTTTGTTGGCGATGGACGATCGAAGTTGGAGCCCGTTAGTAGTCAACAATCGAGTGTGGAGTCAAAGGGGTAGATTTGAGTACTGCGTTGCGAAGAAGCCCGATGAGGCAGCGTAGTGTCTGCACGACGTGCGAAGTCCGGCACAACAGGAAAGAAGAGTCTGACTTCCGGGGTAGGGAAACCGACGAAAAATTCGTGCCGAGCAGAAGGTCCGTCGTAGGTTGAAAGTGTCCGCTGACGAGCAGATGTCCGACGTGCGGGTGTAGTATTCTGCTGACGAGCAGAAGTCCGACGTCGGGGTAGGAGTCTGCTGACGAGCAGAAGTCCGACGCGGGGTAGGAGTCCGCTGCACGTGCAGAAAGAAGTCCGACGACGGTAGGAGTATGACTGACAGAGCGGAGTAGAACGAGTAGGAGTCCGTGCACGAGAAGAAATCCGACGACAGGGAGTGAAGTACGACGTGTCGGGTAGAAGTGCGCCTTGGGTTAAGAAGAACGACGGAAAGTTTCGTCGACGGAGCAGAGTACCGACGACAGAGTAGAAGTCCGCTGACGATGAGAAATTCAATGACAAGGTAGAAGACTGACGTCAGGTAGAGTTCAACTTGGTAGAAGATCCGACGAAGATTGTCGACGAGCAGAACCGACGAAGAGTAGAAGTCTGCATGGCGTGCAGATGTCCGGAACGATGCGTAGGAGTCTTCCGACGAGCAGGAGTTCTGACGAATGGAAGAAGTCCGACGTGCAGGGTTTTTAAAAGTGCGGTCCATGGGTAGATGCCGACGGAGATTCGTCGACGAGAGAAGTCCGAGACGGAGCAGAGTAGGAAGTCTGATGGCGAGCTGATAGTTCCAACGATGCGGTAGGAGTCTGACACGAAGTGCAGGACAGTCTGACGACAGGAAGAAGTCCGACGGCGGGTAAAAGGTGCGGCCCTGGGTAAGAAAGACCGACGAAAGATTACGTCGTCGAGCGAGAGTCCGGACGACGAGTAGATGTCTGCTGGCGCAGTAAGGTGTCTGACGACAGGAAGAACGTCCGACGTCGGGTGTAAGTGCGGCATTGGTTGATATGGCACAATGAACGCCGGAAAGTTCGTCGACGAGCAGAGTCCGACCTGAGTTTGAAGTGCGGCCTTGGTAGAAGCTCGACGAAAAGTTCGTCGGTTAGAGCAGATAAAGTCCGACGATGCGTAAGGAATCTTCTGCGACAGGTAAGAAGGTCCGACGTCGGGAAAAGTCACTCTCGAAGTTGTGTTGTCAGAACATTTGGTTTGATGACTTTACTGTGGTAGGGGAAGTGGTCGAGTGAATCACCAAGGAGTTGTAAGTACCCTTCCGGAGGTTGTATTGTCGGAAGCCTGCATCGACGTTAACTGTGTGGCATAAGGTCAGGAGAATCCAGGAAGTAATGACCTATCCGAGGTTGTATGTCAGAACATTTGTTCACGATGAACATTAACCTGTGTGAAGAGGTCGAGAGAATCCACTCATGGATGGTAAGACTATCCGGGTGTATGTCGGAGCACTGCTCGACGACGTTAACATGTGTGGATAAGGTCAGGAGAATCCACCAAGGTGGTAAGACCTATCGAGGTTGTATTTCAGACATTGTTCGAAGACTATAAACCTGTGTGGAAGTGGTCGAGAGAATTCCACCAGGATGTAAGGACCTATCCGAGGTTTGTTATGTCGGAGCCTGGCTCGACGACGTTAACCTGTTGTGATAGGTCAGGAGTATTCCACACAAGGATTGTAAGGTACCTATCGTAGGTTGTATGTCAGGAAATTTGTTGTTGACATGTAACCGTGCTGGAAGAGGTCGAGAGTAAATTTTTACACCAAGGGATGTAAGGACTATCCAGGTTGTATGTCGGAGCTGCTCTGACGACGTTAACTATGTGTGGATTAAGGTCAGGAGAATCCACAAGGTTTCGTAGGAACTATCCGTGGTTGATGTAGAAACATTTGTTCCGATGACATTAACATGTGTGGAGAGGTCGAGAGAATCCACCAGGATGTATAGACCTTTACGTGGTTTGTATGTCGGAGCCCTGCTCGACGACGTTTCACTGTGTGAAGAGGTCGAGAGAAATCACACCAAGTGTAAGTCCTATCGAGGTTGTATGTCGGGAGCCTGCCTCGACGACGTTAAAATGTGTTGATAAGGTCTGGATGAATCCACCAAGGATGTAAGGGAACTATCCGAGGTTGTATGTCAGAAACATTGTTACGATGACATAACATGTGTAGGAAGAGGTCGACGAGAATCCACAAGGATGTAAGAACTATCGAGGTTGTATGTGCGGAGCACTGCTCGACGACGTTAAACCTGTGTGGATAAGGTCAAGGAGAATCCACCAAGGAATGTAAGACCTTTCCGAGGTTTATGTCAGAAACATTTGGGTTCGATGATCATAACCTGTGTGGAAGATGGCGAGGAGAATCCACCAAGGATGTAAGACCTTCTCGAGGTGTGTTGTCGGAGCCCTGCTCGACGACGTTAATGTGTGGACTAGGTTCAGGTAATCCACCAAGGATGTAAGACCTATTCCGATGGTTGTATGTCAGAAACATTTGTTCGATGACAATTAACTGTGTGGAAGAGGTCTGAGGAATCCACCAAGGAGTGTATGACCATATCGAGGGTTGTATGTCGGAAGCCCATGCTCGAGACGTTACCTGTGTGGATAGGTTCAGGAGGAATCACCAAGGGATGTAAGACCTATCCGAGGTTGTCATGTCAGAACATTTGTTCGATGACATTAACCTGTGTGGAGGGTCGAGAGAAATCACCAATGATGTAAGACACTACCAGAGGTTGTATGTCGGAGCCCTGCTCGAGACGCTTAAACCTGTGTGATGAGGCCAGATCAAATCCCCTGGATTGATCTTGTCGGTGATTGTGATACAATGTGGATTGTGTATTTCTCGAATTCACGGAGATGTAGTTTGAGAAGTTCTTTATTATCTCTTTACAAGAGGAAAATCATCATATCAACACACACATGACATTATATTATGCATTACGTGAGTAGTACAAATAGTTCCCTAGTTCGACTTACAAATATTTACAAAAGTACTCAACACACAAGGTCTCGTTACGGTTGACAATACGACAAACATTTGAAAGAAGATATTAGAGATATCAAAAGTGACACTCAAACTCATGCAAACACGAGACAAGTAATAATGTTGTAATATCAATATACTACGAAGTTGCGTGATCATTCCAATCTCTCCTATCCATTTGTAAGTATTCATATGGTTGTTTTTGTTGTTGATTCTGACCCACTTAGTCGGACCACAACTTCATCTAGGTTGTGTTTGTATTTGATGAATTGTCGGAGTATCCACTTGTCGGGATCAGGTCTCTCAACTTCTTCCTTGAGCTGCCAACATCTTCGGTACGTGTGCCCACGGTATACAGGGGGAAGTGGCAAATATTGCTCCGTGGTTTCACGAATTGGGCTCATAAGCGGTTGTGGAACCATTTCACATTTCTAGATCCGGATGGCTTTAATTTCATTTGCTTGGGATGTATTAAGTGGTGTGTTACTTTCTTTTTTCTGACGAGCGGGTTCTACGTAGTGTGACGGGAGAGAACTATGTGGTAGTTTTATTCTTTCATGCTGTTTCTGACTGTGAGAAAGTAATTTCCATCCCAGGTGCCCTTTGGCGCCGCTCCTTTCCCGCTGATTTTGATCAAACTGTTTTTTCTGTGAGCATTTATAGCTTCATCCGGCAGAGTGTTTGTGGCCTCCACGCGGATGGATCATAGTCAGCGTTACGAATGGACGGTTGTCTCGCATTATAGGGCGAATAGAGGTGGGCCAGGCGAAGACCTCAAGAAGAACCCTCTGAGTAATTCAGGGTCTACTCCTGAATCTGTCGTGCTTCAGTGGAAAAATCGTTTGAATATTACCTTCACACAATTTCCCTCATTTTGGCGATCCCGGAGAGGGTGGGAAGGGAAGTCCTTTGCATATTCCTTCGATTTGGCCACAAATTGCTCGCGAGTTAACTTTGGCCAATTTGACAAAAGGGGGATCGTTCCGGGTGGATAGCGGGTAGAACCCGTCGGGCTCTGTCCTTTAAAAGGGTTATGTACGGGAAGGGACCTGGAAGGGTAGCGCGTTTGATGCTCGTTGATATATGCATGATGGTTTATGTTAGTAGTCGATATGCTCATATGGGTCGGTCGCTTCCGTCGTAGGACTCTAATATTTGGCTACTTTGAATCGAGCGACCGGAGAAAATGTGTGGTGCATGATAGAATGGCTCTTCAGTCCATAGGTTGATGAACTCTGAAAATTTCTCTGGCGGAGAGCATGCCTCAACATTCTCCTCGGGGAATCTTCACCGTACCAATTTTCGCAGTTTCACGTCGCAGGACATTGTGTGGGGAGTCACGCTATTGTGTGGTGGTGGAGAGCCTTCATGGGAGTTCCGAAAAATGGAGGATGTGTTGACTTGCTGTTCTGGCAAGTTCATCTTCCTGTTGTGATTTTGAGGATGTCTTCTGAGGTGCGAGAAGGTAGAATCCCTTTTGATGATTGCTGAATTGACATCTCTAACTCTTGGTGGAACCCCGAGGCGAGAAGGATCTCCCAACGTCGGGCGTCGATTCATCTCGTAGGAGTGGAGGATCTGTTTTGGATTCTTCCATCTTCCGGATATTCCTTTCTTCTTAAGAAGGTCCCAAAGTCCACTTCTCCGGCAGCATTTGCCCCCGGGGTGTGAATAAGATGTGACATTGGTTACGTCTATGGTTAATGGATTTGTGATTTCTGGACTGATGAGAGTTGGAGCGAGAAGCTCAACTAAACGACTGCTGCGCCAATTCACCATGTTTGCAGTACTCGATGAGTGGGATTGTGTTTCCACAGACGGCGCCAAACTGCATTGCGTGTTAGAAAATACGCGGAGGGAGTTTGTAAATTTGCGATTTCGAGCGTTGCAGTAAGTTTAACATCAACAAACAGAAAAAGAAAGACGTGAACACCCAGAGTTTTTCGTGTGGGAAAACCCAAAAAATGGGAAAATACCACCGGGGCCTCGAACCATTGCAAATTTCCTATAGTGTTTTTGTAGGATTACAAATGGCGGATTTCTTCCACAAGTCGGGCATATAATCCAAAATGCATATTGTCTTTTCCACGAAATCACAAGATCATGCGATTCCTGTTGTTTTTTCTGGGAATAATCACTCGCAGAGTTCCGGCGGTCTTCAGGCTAGGCAGGAAAAAATCCGGCGGCGGTAGGTCGAGGAGGTGAGGAATCTCCTTATTTCCCTTTCTCCTTCTTCTTCTGTGAATTCCTGGTGTTTCCCGAAAATCCGGCAGAGTTCCGGCGTCTTCAGGCGCCGCAGGAAGATGCTCCGGCGGCGGTGGTCGAGGAGGTGAGGAATTCTCGTATTCCCTTTCTCCTTCGTACTACTCTTCTTCTTCTTCTCCTTCACTTGAGCCCCTTTGTGTGTAGAATGAGGGCTGGCCTCTATTTAATGTTTTTCTGGCAGTGGCATTGCCCGTAAATAGGATGAGATCAATGTGGGCGACAGGGAGTTGTGTTTGAATGGACGGCTGATATATCGATCTTTGATCACGCACGTTTGTTGGGACATTTGATGGCCATTAATGATGTCGGGAATTTGATGATCTTGCGGCTACGTTGGATGTCGTCTCGTAGAACCTTCGATTCGAGTATAGCTCGTCAAAATCGGAGACGTTATGGTACTCAATTGCGGTTTTGAACCTTCCAACGCGTTTGAACCTTGATTCGGGACTCATTTGGGCTCGGATTGGGTTGATCTTGGTGTCGTTGGGTTCGTATTTCACGAGACGTCAGTTTGACTATAAGCCGCTGATATCGGAGTTCATTTGCGCTCCCAAAATTATTTTTGAAGATTCCAACTAGTAAAACTGTTTTGTCTCGAGATTCGTGCCCCGATTAATGATGATCTTTGAGATGCGTATCAAACATCATTTTTTTTTTTTTCGCGGAATCAATTTATCATGTTGGTATTGACATGAAAGGCTTTTTGAAATCTATTCAAAATAATTAAAAAATATACAAAATCTGTTTCAAATATAATTTATTTTTCAATGTAAAATTCTTTATGTATTTTTGAAATGTTGAGATCATAGCTAATCATTCAACTCGTTATGTTCTGTATCATTTATAATAATATTTATGCAACTTGATCGTTGAGAGGTCACAAATCTCAAGTTACATTTGAGGACATATGGCTCAATACTAATTGAGTTGGCAATGTCCTCCCCTTGGATACCTTCTGGGCTCATGAACAGCTTTTTAGGGTCAACTTCATTTAGTTTGTATAAGGGGTTTGGGGCTCTGTGATGAACCAATCCAACCCAACCTCAATGTGAGCATCAAATGGTGTCACTTATGTTTAATTTATTGTGTGCGAAAGCTATTAGGAAGTTCGGAATTCTCTGAAGGAGCTAGATGTTACAACATGCTTCATTTAGAATTGTTGCATACTGGTAAAAAATTACGCGGGGTAGTAAGATAGAGTATAATGGAGTTTTGTGTCATAGCTTTATATGAAGGATCCAGCACGCCAAACAGATTAAAGATAATGGTGTTACCGTGTAACATTATAAGAGACACCTTAGTGTTATAGGAAACCTCTAAAAAAGGAAAAAAAAAAACTTTGAGGTCTGGTCCCAGTTTGAATGTAATCCACAAGTATTGATTATAGTTGATTGTAATAATTTTTTCCTCCTTGGAAGGGGTATTAGCTTTTATTATTAATAATTACATAATGTATATATTTGTCTTAAAAAAGGAGTGTTGGCATGTTTATTTTGTCAGCAGACTGGTAGTCGGAAAGGTGAAGATGGTAGAGAAGAACTTTATCGGCAACGCAGATCGGTGGTCAAAAGGACCATAATCGGAGGATACGGAGATCAGAGAGATCGTCAGGTTTGCATGGGATAGATCAAAAGGGACCGTTAGCTGAGTGTCGGTGGTTGGAAAGATCGTTGGCGGGGAAACGATGGTTTGATAGATGATTGTAGTTGGCAGCAACGGGGTCGGAAAAGGACATCAGCAGAGACGAAGGTTGGAAAGATCATAGTGGGGGTGATGACTAGTCGGAAGAACCGATATAGTCGGACAGTGTTAGATAGGATCACCAATGGGCAATAAGGTTGAAAGTGACCTTAGTTTAAATGCATGATGATTGACAGAACCTAGGTGTTCGATGTATTACAATGGTCAGTTGAGGCTTTTCTAATGGTGCTACCAGGTGGAGGATCAACGACGATGGTCGGCTAGATGAAGTTCAAACACGCGCGGCTAATGCACTGTTCATCGACGATGGTGTCAGAAGTGGAGCTTTAGGATTATTCAAGCCCCAAAGTTCTTCCCTATTTCCTCTTCTCCTATGTTAAGAAGTGGGGGGGGTTTTAATATAGTTTTTGGGAGTGGTTGTGGTTAGTTTATAGGGAGGAAGTTAAGGGTCTGTTGGAGGTTCCAATTGTCGGCCGACATCAACTCCTTTAATCATGAATTTTATCGAGTTTTTTAGTGTTCTTAATGTTGTTAGAATTCTAGTATCTTAAGTCGATGGATTCTTCTTGTCTGAAATGCCGCCGTGATTTGGACTATAAGCATGGTCACATTTTGGAAATCATTTGGTCATCTGATTATATTCTGAAGATTTCATAGACGAGGTTAGGGTTCTGTCAACGTGAGCCCATTCGGGTTCGAATTGAATCGATTTTGGCGTACGGTGGGTTTGTCTTTTTTGAGGAAATTCCAATTTAACTAAAAGTTTGTTGAAATCAGGAGTTCGTAATGGTAACAATTTAATTTTAAAAGTTTTCCATCTCATATTTGCATTTGAGTTTTATACTCAATTAAAGATAAGTTTTTTAATGAATATCATGAATAATATTTTGGCATAAATAGTCCTCTTAAAAGATGAAGAACAATTTATCTGAAATACCAGAGATTTATGTGTTATGTTTTGATTACCGCTCCAAATCAAAATTTAATAACTTTCCAAGATCTCCATATTAAACCAATCTTCGAAAACTACGAATTAAACACGTCGATGAAGTTTGTTGAATTTGATATATGTGTGATAATTGTTTCAATTAGAATATGGAAACATCATCATTGGAAGCCATAGATAGACCCATTATACCAATTTTTTTCTATCTATTAGAATTATATATTTTTTTAGTGAGTCAAATCATATATATATTTTTTTCTTAAAAAAAAATTATACATAAAACTTTACTTTATTTGTTTTAAATTAATGCTTTTGTATATAATTAAAATAATATAAAATAATATGCTCAAAATTGAGCTTCACTTTCGTGTTTTTTCTATGGAGACGATACATATCATATAAAAATTATTAACATGACTCATTCAAAAGAATATATTTACTACGTGCATTTAGCTGATGTATTTGGAGGCGAATCAGGACGTGTCACATCATTTTTTTATTGTTACTAGTGTGACATACGCATTCTGATTCACCTCTAGGCGTCTCAATGATCCACACACGTAATAATTTCCTCAATTTCAGCCTATTTAATGCAGCAGGTCAGTTCTTCATGATATGTTGTATAAAATTACTAATTTCTATATATATAAAAAAACATATAGAATAATAACAATGAAGAAGAAAGGCTAGAGGCGAAGGGGTATTCTTGGCCATCTTGGAGCAAGCTTTTGCTGTTGGAATCCGTTGCAAGCTCACATACCGCTCTGTCAAATATTGACCATTCTATGGCAACCACCACGTTGTGTGCCATGTTGTCATTGGGAAACGGGGCTTACATACCATGCCAATAAGAATGTACTCATGCAGAGGCCTCCCTTTTTTTTTTTTTTTTTTTTTATTTTTTACCAATGAGCGATTTAATTATAAGTATTATTTATCTGTATATAATGTGTGTTTGAATCCATAGGTCAGCTCAATGTCTTGGTGGCTATTTGATGTTGTTCGTCTTATATGTTGTTATTTATTAGTTTTTTTTATATAGAATATTAATATTCAATGTGGAAAAAATATATTAATTAGATAAATTTTTTTTTATTTTTGCACTAGGAAGCTGCTTTAAAGACGCAATAAAAAAGATGTTACGCAAAATGATGTCAAAATTTCTAAAAAAAATAAAATTAATCTTCATTAGACAAACATTTAATCTATTGATTCAGAAAATTAAGAATAGACTATTTTTAAAAAAAAAATCTATAATTCGAACTTAAAAATATATTTTAAAACTAACATGTTAAACATAAAATTGAACAACTTTAACTAATTATTTTTACATATACTAATATTATGAATTATTTAGAATTCATTTTACAAATCATTCTTAGGCTACTTTTGGGATGATTTTTTTATTGCTTCTTAAAATAACCTTTTAGTTTAAAATTTCAAATTTTTATATAAAAAGTTGCTTTAAGCAACAGTAAGAAAGACGCCTCAAAAAAACCTTTATCAATATTAAAAATTTAAGATTTTATAAAATTGTTTTGCCAACATATATTCATGTAATTTTTTTTACCTTATTATTATTTTTTACTTATCATTTTACTACACAAATACACTAACATTGTATTGATTATTTTTTACCAATTGGATAGATTGGAGGGAAAAAATCACCAAGACAAGTTGATTGTGGATCCCACCACTTGTCCTGCAAGTGACAAATGAATTCTAATATTGATGTTGAACTCCACAGCCATGTGGCTTTATCAAGTACCCTTACATGAAAGGGAAAGAAAGCCAATTTTGATTTCTCAAGTCATTATAAAAGCTTAATTTAGTATATAAAACATATGGTTGTCATTACCTAATATTAATATAAAGCAATGAAATGATCAAGCTTCATCTTCCTCATGACCTCTTTATTCATCTTAGGTGAGACAAACACCAAGATTTGTTTGGAGCTTTCAACCTTGCAAGAAGATTCTCTTGCAATAATGGCTTGAATTTTTATCAAATCTGGACCTGTCTTTGATTCATCTGTTGTTTCATGATAAATACCTCATGTATTGCAGTTGTTAGATGTCTGTTGCTTTAGCTTATGCTTTGTTCATAATCAATGATAAACTTTACTTGCTCCTAAAAAGAATGGTTGCTTTATAGAGAAATTCATAATGCTCAAATAAATTTCATAAGTTAAAGGTGGTTTAGATTGAGGCTTCATTTAAGAATGCTTTCTTACTGCTTTTTAAAGTAACTTTTTAGTACAAAAATTTTTGAAATTCAAAATTTTTTTTGCTAAAAAGTTACTTTAAAAAGTTATAAAAAGTTGTTCCAAACGAAACATGATTATGCCAGCTTGATTAGAAGCTAAAAAACTACTTTAATATGCATATGAATCTATTATAGAGCTATTGTGGAGAAAGTAGCATTTTAAAAGCTGTTGTAGAAAACAACAATAGCTTCATAACATAATTTTTTTAAAAAACTACAAAAAAGCAGTAGCCAAAACAAAAAATATGATTCTGATTTGAAAATAAAACAGTAAGAAAGTTATCACAAACAAAGACTAAGGCATCGTTTGAGACGGCTTTTTTACTGCTTTTTAAAGCAGCTTTTTAATACAAAAATTAAAAAATTTGTCCTAAAAAATTGCTTTAAGAAGCATTAAGATACCCGTCCAAACGAAGCCTAAGTCTTATAAAAGATAGCCATTAAATCATTACAATACTTCATTTGTTAGCTCCTCCTTTAAACCATTTTTTTAAATTCTGCCATTTTAGATAAAAGCATATCATTATCAGTATATCTTCTTTTTCAGTATTTCATTAATATGCTTTTTCCAGCTCTCATAATATATACTGTCAACAGACAATCAGCTTAATTAGTGGCAATTAAGGCCGGCAATTAACAATTCGATCATTTAATTTCCTATTAAAATACGTTTTAAGTGATCTGTGATCGATTTGAATAAAAAATCTATCCAATCTTGATTAATTTTTGATCTTTTAAATAATTTTTTAGTTATATAATTATAATTTCTGGTATATATTAAATGCAACGGTATGTTAGGTGATTTGCTGGAATTAAATTTATGTTGGTAGTTGCTAGCTGGGTGGATGTTGATGCCTATCATTTCTGTTCCCTGATCTTAACGCAGATATTATTTCTTCCAGGAGAGAGTAGAGCGATTATATGAATTGGAGGCAATTTCATGCTGAGAAAGATGATGTTTCTTTCATGAAAGATAGTAATTTACTAATTTATAATTGTTTTTCTTTTGATTAAAATTAAAAAAAAAAAAGTTTTCAAACTCATTTTGGTAAATTAAAAGTTGTATTGGATGTAAATTAAGGCTTCGTTTGGGACGATTTTTTTATTGCTCTTTAAAACGGAGTTTTAGTATAAATTTTTTTATTTTTGTACTAAAACTCCGTTTTAGAAAACAATAAAAAAGACGTCCCAAACGAAGCCTAAAACGCTTCATTTGGAATAGCTTTCTTACTTCTTTCTAAAACAGCTTTCTAATATAAAAATTTATAGTTCAAAAAAAATTTGTAATAAAAAATTGCTTTAGAAAGCAGTAAGAAATTAAAGTTGTCACAAACGAAACATAAAACTCTGCTTAAAACACTTTGTGATTATTTTTATGATAAAAAAATTATTTTTTTGAACAATTAGGCATATTAAGTCAAGCCCATAAACTGATCTAAAATTAATGTGTTTCAAAGATGGCTTTTTTTACTTTTTTTTTTAATTTTTATCTTTAAAAAAGTGCTTTAAAACTAAAAATATAAACGCTTAAATTACCTTAAGCAAAGAGAGATTATTCTGTGCGGCGTCCCAATGTGTCCGAAAAGTGAATCCAGACGCGCCACGTCACCGGATGCACTTACCCCTGATGACGTGGCTCGTCCGGATTCTCCTCCGAACTCGTCTGGACGCCGCATAAAATAATTTTTCCTATAAATAACATGTTGAACAAATTCATAGAATTAAATACCCTCCAATAAATATGAATATGAGGAATTAATACATAACATCAGCATTATAACAGATCCAACAAATGCCATTACAACTATCACAAAGAACATAAGGGAGTACACTTTATCTAATAAATACTAATACAATAAATCTCTAGGTTTTAATTTTTGTTTTAAATGTATTGTATTTTTTTTATTTAATTATCTTTTAGTAATTTCTTATACAATTATAAAATAAAGTATATTAATGCGAACTCTATTATGCTTAATAATGTCTAATATTTATATGATTGTACTTTTGAGTTTGCATGTCATAGGTACTAAAACAATACTGTTTTAAAAAAAAAGATTTCAGTAATTCTTCATTTAAAGGCTAACTTTAAAAAAAAAATTTCTCACAGGTTGAAGACATAAAAGTGGGTGTGTGTTAGCTGGTAAGATTTTCAAAATATAAAATTTTACTTTTATTAAATTTATATTTTGTTCTTGGATCTTTGACTTTACCAATTACCAACAGAGCCCTACATGGGGTCCTGGTTGGGTACCCATTGGGTACCCACGCTCTGCGTTGGCCGGCTTTGCCCACCCACACCCACCTATGGTGACTTTCCTGATGTCATACCCACCCACACCCACCCACTTTCCACGCTTATTGAATGCAATATGTCATAGATTAATGGCCTTGAGGTTTTTTGCCATTTTCTCTAACTGCAAACTTTCAAGGCACATATCAAAATTTATCATGGTTGTGACGCGGTTCAGTGTTGCACATTGCGTAGTAAGGATTATTGTAATATACTGCATGTATATGATAATCAGTAATATAAATCGGTTGTCCTTTGATGTTGAGTACCCACCCATACCCACCCACGATGCCATGAGCGTACCCATACCCACCCATGCCCATTGGATATGGGTGGGTACGTGGGTGGGTGTGGGTATGGGTACCTAATGCAGGGCTCTGATTACCAAGGAGATAAAAGACTTGGGCTTCTTTTGTGACAGCTTTTTTTGCTTCTTAAAATATAGTTTAAGTATGAAAATTTTAATTTTTGTACTAAAATTTTGTTTTAAGAAGCAATAAAATATCCGTTATTTGGGACAGCTTTTATGCTACTTTATAGAGTAGATTTTTAGTATAATTAAAAAAAAAATACAATTTTTGTATTAAAAAGCTATTTTAAAAAATAGTATGAAAACTATCCAAAACAAAGCCAATTTATATGATATAATGGTTAGTGCTCTGGTCCCAGTCTTAGAGGACATTGTGTCTAGGGGTGTCAATATTTGACACGACACGAAAATTCGACCCGAAAAATCTGGATTAGACCCCACCTGAGTCGCACGCGCGCGCCCCTTTGCTGCCCCGAGCGCTCGCCCACGCGCCCATCGGCTCTCACTCTCCCGCGCACGTCCGTGCCGGCCCACCCGCTCGTCCGCTCGGTCACCCGCCCGCTCCCGTGCGTCCGTGTCGGCATCTAAGGGCGCGTCCAAGTCTGGTCGGGTCCGGATTCGGATTTCCGACCCTTTTACTTACCCGGGTCGGGTTAGGGTCGACCAGTTTGAACCCGGGTCAGTTCCGGGTTCGACCCGAACCCGACCCGTGATCCGAAATTGACACCCCTAATTGTGTCAATGTCTTAAAGGACAAAGATTCGAGCGAGGATATGTGTAGACGAGTGAATCAGATCAACCTATGAGCTTGAATACGCTAGTCTCAATAAATGACTCATAAGCTAAATTTATTGTGCTAAAGAGCAAAGTCAAGCTAACCTCAAATCGACTTAATAGCTTGTGAACTAGTTTGTTTAAAAAGTACTAACATAAAATACACTTAAAAAATATAATTTTGGAGTTTATATATATATATATATATATTGAAAAAAATTGAAAAAATAGATCTCATTTCATTTTATCAATTTTTTTTTCATTATTATCATTTAATTATAATAATTACTAAATTTAAAATCATTTTTTTCCTCAGCCAATTTGAACTTCTTGAATTGAGCTTGAGTTAGAAATCAATTAATTTATCAAGTTCAAGCTCAAATTATAAGTGACACAAGCTAGACTATATATGAGTATTCTACTTCAAATCCCAATATCTCAACAAAATATAAATCAAATTTGTCAATGAAGTAAAAGTAAAGCAAAGTCCAAAAGAGAAAAAGAATATATCAAAAATATATTTTACTTTTGAGGAATTTACATAAATATCACTAAATTCTTATAAATTTACTTATCTAATATTTATATCATTATAAAAAAAAATTATATAACTATATAGTCTTGAAACACATCAAAACTAACGTAATAAAAAATTGTAGTTTATTTTAAATAAATTAATATTTGTGGTTATTATATATATGGAGATATCCTTTTAAAATTTAATAATAAATTATAATTAAGATTTGTCTGTTTTCATGCTCTTCAGCCAAACATTAATTACATCTGTTGCGTGTTAGAAAATACGCGGCGGTAGAGTTTGTAAATTTGCGTCCGAGCGTTGCACGTAAGTTTAACACACAAACAGAAAGAAAGAGTGAACACCAAGAGTTTTTACGTGGAAAACCCAAAAATGGGAAAAACCACGGGGCCTCGCCCAGTTGCAAATTTCCACTAGTGTTTTTGTAGATTACAAATGGCGGATTTCTTCCCACAAGTCGGGATAATCCAAATGCAACTTGTCTTTTCCACGAAATTCACAAGATCCTGCGAATTCCCTGTGTTTTCTGAAAATCCGGCAGAGTTCCGGCGTCTTCAGGCGGCAGGAAAAACTCCGGCGGCGGTGGTCGAGGAGGTGAGGAATCTCCTATTCCCCTTTCTCCTTCTTCTTCTGCGAATTCCTGGTGTTTCCCGAAAATCCGGCAGAGTTCCGGCGTCTTCAGGCGGCAGGAAGAGCTCCGGCGGCGGTGGTCGAGGAGGTGAGGAATCTCCTATTCCCCTTTCTCCTTCTCCTACTCTTCTTCTTCTCTCCCTTCACTTGAGCCCCTTTGGTGTAGAATGAGGGCTCTATTTATAGTTTTTCTGGAGTGGCATAGCCCGTAAATAGGCATGAGATCAAGGGCGAACAGGGAGTGGTTTGAATGGACGGCTGATATCGAATCATTTGATCACGCACCGTTTGTTGGACATTTGATAGCCTTAATGATGTCGGAATTTGATGATCTTGGGCTCGTTGGATTCGTCTCGTCGAGCCCTTCGATTCGAGTATAAACTCGTCAAAATCGGAGACCGTTTAGTAACTCAAATTGCGGTTTGAACCTTCCAACAGCGCTTTGAACCCTTGATTCGGACTCATTTGGGCTCGGATTGGGTTGATCTTGGTGTCGTTGGGTTCGTATTTCCGAGACGCTCAGTTTGACTATAAGCTCGCTGAAATCGGAGTTCATTTGCTCCCAAAATTAATTTTTGAAGATTCCAACTAGCTTTTGTCTCGAGATTCGTGCCCGATTAAGATGATTTTGAGATGACGTATCAGTTGCCCCCCTATTTTCGGACGTCGAAGCTCCAGAAGTCCGAAAATACTTATGTCGACAATTTGTTTTAGCCGAAACGCAAAAAAAATTGCATCCTAAAAATTAAATGCTTGCTCAAACTTGATCGTAGAGGCCTCGTTGAGCTTCGAAAGTGTCGAAATTGAGTCCGGAACGTCGAAAAACGTGTCCGGGGACCCAAAAATGTCCAAATCGGACCGTCCGTGCGAAAATTGGGCCCGGACACGTGTAGGCGGCTGAACCGGCCGGCTGGTCCGGCCGGCCGCCGCCTGCCACCGCTCGCCGGCGGCGGCTTTGGCGGAACCGCGCGGGAGGAAACGCGCGGGGCGCGGCTTGACCGCGCGAAGGAGCGCCGCGCTCGCGGGCCGCCTGGACCGCTCCGCGGTCCGTCTGGACCGGTCCGCGGTCCGCCCGGACCGGCGCCTGGACTGCCCCGCTGTAGTGCCGCAGCTGCTGCCGGCGGCCAGCCTTTGGCTGGCCGTGATCTGCGTGAAAAATCACGCGGATCAGTGCGCTGTCCGCACGATTTTGAGGAAAAAGATGCGTCGGTTCGACCCACAGACCTTGTGGGCCCCACATGCACGAAAATAGCTTTTTCTTGCCATTTTTGGGTCCAAAAAATTCCTAAAAATTCCAAAAAATTCCAAAAAATTCGGAAAAAATTTAGAAAATTTTGTAATTTCGAAATTTGCTATAACTCCCTCCTGTCTTCTCCACAACCTATAAATATGCCCCCCTAGGCCTTTAGGAAACTTGCAATTTCTCTTTTTTTTTCTCCCTCCGGTTTACTGGCGATAGAAACCTACGGGATTTCTTCCTCTCCCTCCGGTTTACTGGCGATAGAAACCTACGGGATTTCTTCCTCTCCCTCCGGTTTTTTGGCGATAGAAACCTACGGGATTTCTTCCTCCCCTCCGGTTTTCTGGCGATAGAAACCTACGGGATTTCTTCCTCTCCCTCCGGTTTACTAGCGATAGAAACCTACGCGATTTCTTCCTCCCCTCCGGTTTTCTGGCGATAGAAACCTACGGGATTTCTTCCTCTCCCTCCGGTTTACTGGCGATAGAAACCTACGGGATTTCTTCCTCCCCCTCCGGTTTACTGGCGATAGAAACCTACGGGATTTCTTCCTCTCCCTCCGGTTTTTTGGCGATAGAAACCTACGAGATTTCTTCCTCCCCTCCGGTTTTCTGGCGATAGAAACCTACGGGATTTCTTCCTCCCCTCCGGTTTTCTGGCGATAGAAACCTACGGGATTTCTTCCTCTCCCTCCGGTTTACTGGCGATAGAAACCTACGGGATTTCTTCCTCTCCCTCCGGTTTTCTGGCGATAGAAACCTACGGGATCTCTTTTCCATCTGAGCGGAGGTTTGTTGGCGATGGACGATCGAGTTGAAGCCCGTTAGTAGTCAACGATCGAGTGTGGAGTCAAAGGGGAGAGTTTGAGAATGCGTTGCGAGAAGCCGATGACGCGTAGTAGTCTGCCGACGAGCAGAAGTCCGACAACAGGAAGAAGTCTGACTTCGGGTAGAAGACCGACGAAAATTCGTTGACGAGCAGAAGTCCGACGTCAGGTAGAAGTCCGCTGACGAGCAGAAGTCCGACGTCGGGTAGTATTCTGCTGACGAGCAGAAGTCCGACGTCGGGTAGGAGTCTGCTGACGAGCAGAAGTCCGACGACGGGTAGGAGTCCGCTGACGAGCAGAAGTCCGACGACGAGTAGGAGTCTGCTGACGAGCAGGAGTCAGATGACGAGTAGGAGTCCGCTGACGAGCAGAAATCCGACGACAGGGAGAAGTACGACGTCGGGTAGAAGTGCGGCCTTGGGTAGAAGACCGACGAAAGTTCGTCGACGAGCAGAAGTCCGACGACGAGTAGAAGTCCGCTGACGAGCAGAAATTCAATGACAAGGAGAAGACTGACGTCAGGTAGAAGTTCAACTTCGGGTAGAAGACCGACGAAGATTCGTCGACGAGCAGAAGTCCGACGACGAGTAGAAGTCTGCTGGCGAGCAGAAGTCCGACGATGCGTAGGAGTCTTCCGACGAGCAGGAGTCTGACGACAGGAAGAAGTCCGACGTCGGGTAAAAGTGCGGCCCTGGGTAGAAGACCGACGAAGATTCGTCGACGAGCAGAAGTCCGACGACGAGTAGAAGTCTGCTGGCGAGCAGAAGTCCAACGATGCGTAGGAGTCTTCCGACGAGCAGGAGTCTGACGACAGGAAGAAGTCCGACGTCGGGTAAAAGTGCGGCCCTGGGTAGAAGACCGACGAAAGATTCGTCGACGAGCAGAAGTCCGACGACGAGTAGAAGTCTGCTGGCGAGCAGGAGTCTGACGACAGGAAGAAGTCCGACGTCGGGTAGAAGTGCGGCCTTGGGTAGAAGACCGACGAAAGTTCGTCGACGAGCAGAAGTCCGACGACGAGTAGAAGTGCGGCCTTGGGTAGAAGACCGACGAAAGTTCGTCGACGAGCAGAAGTCCGACGATGCGTAGGAATCTTCTGACGACAGGAAGAAGTCCGACGTCGGGTAAAAGTCCTCTCCGAAGTTGTATGTCAGAACATTTGTTTGATGACATTAACCTGTGTGGAAGAGGTCGAGAGAATCCACCAAGGATGTAAGACCTATCCGAGGTTGTATGTCGGAGCCCTGCTCGACGACGTTAACCTGTGTGGATAAGGTCAGGAGAATCCACCAAGGAAGTAAGACCTATCCGAGGTTGTATGTCAGAACATTTGTTCGATGACATTAACCTGTGTGGAAGAGGTCGAGAGAATCCACCAAGGATGTAAGACCTATCCGAGGTTGTATGTCGGAGCCCTGCTCGACGACGTTAACATGTGTGGATAAGGTCAGGAGAATCCACCAAGGATGTAAGACCTATCCGAGGTTGTATGTCAGAACATTTGTTCGATGACATTAACCTGTGTGGAAGAGGTCGAGAGAATCCACCAAGGATGTAAGACCTATCCGAGGTTGTATGTCGGAGCCCTGCTCGACGACGTTAACCTGTGTGGATAAGGTCAGGAGAATCCACCAAGGATGTAAGACCTATCCGAGGTTGTATGTCAGAACATTTGTTCGATGACATTAACCTGTGTGGAAGAGGTCGAGAGAATCCACCAAGGATGTAAGACCTATCCGAGGTTGTATGTCGGAGCCCTGCTCGACGACGTTAACATGTGTGGATAAGGTCAGGAGAATCCACCAAGGATGTAAGACCTATCCGAGGTTGTATGTCAGAACATTTGTTCGATGACATTAACCTGTGTGGAAGAGGTCGAGAGAATCCACCAAGGATGTAAGACCTATCCGAGGTTGTATGTCGGAGCCCTGCTCGACGACGTTAACCTGTGTGGAAGAGGTCGAGAGAATCCACCAAGGATGTAAGACCTATCCGAGGTTGTATGTCGGAGCCCTGCTCGACGACGTTAACATGTGTTGATAAGGTCAGGAGAATCCACCAAGGATGTAAGACCTATCCGAGGTTGTATGTCAGAACATTTGTTCGATGACATTAACCTGTGTGGAAGAGGTCGAGAGAATCCACCAAGGATGTAAGACCTATCCGAGGTTGTATGTCGGAGCCCTGCTCGACGACGTTAACCTGTGTGGATAAGGTCAGGAGAATCCACCAAGGATGTAAGACCTATCCGAGGTTGTATGTCAGAACATTTGTTCGATGACATTAACCTGTGTGGAAGAGGTCGAGAGAATCCACCAAGGATGTAAGACCTATCCGAGGTTGTATGTCGGAGCCCTGCTCGACGACGTTAACATGTGTGGATAAGGTCAGGAGAATCCACCAAGGATGTAAGACCTATCCGAGGTTGTATGTCAGAACATTTGTTCGATGACATTAACCTGTGTGGAAGAGGTCGAGAGAATCCACCAAGGATGTAAGACCTATCCGAGGTTGTATGTCGGAGCCCTGCTCGACGACGTTAACCTGTGTGGATAAGGTCAGGAGAATCCACCAAGGATGTAAGACCTATCCGAGGTTGTATGTCAGAACATTTGTTCGATGACATTAACCTGTGTGGAAGAGGTCGAGAGAATCCACCAATGATGTAAGACCTATCCGAGGTTGTATGTCGGAGCCCTGCTCGACGACGTTAACCTGTGTGGATGAGGCCAGGATCAAATCCCCCTGGGATTGATCGTCCGGTGATTGAGATACAATGTGGATTGTGTATTTCTCGAATCACGGAGATGGAGTTTGAGAAGTTCTTTCTTATCTTTTACAAGAGGAAAAATCATATCACAACAACATGAACATTATATTACTGCATTACGTGAGATAGTACAATAGTTCCCTAGTACGACTTACAAATTACAAAGTACTCAACACACAAGGTCTACGTACGGTGACAATACGACAACATTTGAAAGAAGATATTAGAGATATCAAAGTGACACTCAACTCAAGCAACAACGAGACAAGTAATATTTGCTAATACAAATACACGAAGTGCGTGATCATTCAATCTCTCCAACCATTTGAATAGTATTCAATGGTTGTTTTTGTTGTTGATTCTGCCCCCCAGTCGGACCAACTTCATCTCGGGTTGGTGTATTCTTGATGAATTGTCGGAGATATCCCTGTCGGATCAGTCTCTCAACTTCTTCCTTGAGCTGCCAACATGCTTCGGTAGTGTGCCCACGGCTACGGTGGAAGTGGCAATATTGCTCCTGGTTTCCGACATTGGGCTTCAAAGGGTGTGGCCATTTCACATTCTCCTGATCCCGGATGGCCATTAATACATTTGCTTGGGATGTATTAAGTGGTGTGTACTTCTTTTCTTGGCGAGGTTCTCGTCGTGGTGACGGAGACCTATGAGGTAGATTATTCTTTCCATGCTTTTTCTGCTGTGAGAAAGAATTATCCATCCCAGGTGCACCTTTGCGCTTCCCGCTGATTTGCTCAAACTGTTTTCTGTGAGCATTTATAGCTTCATCCGCAGAGATTTGTGCCTCCACGCGATGGATCAAGTCAGCGTACGAATGGACGGTGTCTCGCATAAGGGCCGAATAGAAGGGGCCAGGACGAAGACCTCCAAGAAAGACCCCTCTGAGTAATTCAGGGTCTACTCCTGGAATCTGTCGTGCTTCAGTGGAAAATCGTTGAAAATACTCCTTCAACAATTCTCCCTCATTTTGGCGAATCCCGGAGAGGTGGGAAGAATCCTTTGCAATTCTTCGATTGGCCACAAATTGCTCGACGAATACTTTGGCCAATTTGACAAAAGAGGGGATCGTTCCGGGTGGAAGCGAGTAGAACCACGTTCGGGCCTGTCCTTTAAGGGTTGCGGGAAAGACCTGGCAGAGGAGCGCGTTTGATGCTCGTTGAATATGCATGATGGTTCTGTAGTAGTCGATATGCTCATATGGGTCGGTCGTCCCGTCGTAGGACTCAATATTTGGCACTTTGAATCCGACCGGAATGGGGTGCTGAAGAATGGCTTCAGTCAAAGGTGATGACTCCTGAAAATTTCTCTGTCGGAGAGCATGCCTCACATCTCCTCTGGGGAACTCTTCCCGTACCAATTTTCGCAGTTCACGACGCAGGACATTGTGAGGGAGTCCCGCAATGTGTGGTTGGGGAGAGCCTTCTGGGAGTTCCGAAAAAATGCGAGGATGTGTTGAACTTGCTGTATCGGCAAGTTCATCTTCCTGTTGTGATTGAGGATGTCTCCTAGGTGGAGGAAGGTGAATCCCTTCTTGATGATGCTCGAATTGAACATCTTCAACTCTTGGTGGATCCCGAGGGAGAAGGATCTCCTCCAACGTCGGCTGTCGATCATCTCGTAGGAGTTGGAGGATCTCGTTTTGCGATTCTTCCATCTTCCGGATTCTTTCTTCTAAAGAAGGTCCCAAAGTCCCTTCTCCGGCAGCATTCTGCCCCCCAGGGTGAAAAGATGCTGACATTGGTCGTCTATGGTTAATGGATGGATTTCTGGACTGATGAGAGTTGGAGCGAGAAGCTCCAACTAAACGACTGCTGCGCCTATTCACCATCGTAGCAGTACTCGAAGTAGTGGGATTGTGTTTCCCACAGACGGCGCCAAACTGTTGCGTGTTAGAAAATACGCGGAGGTAGAGTTTGTAAATTTGCGTCCGAGCGTTGCACGTAAGTTTAACACACAAACAGAAAGAAAGAGTGAACACCAAGAGTTTTTTACGTGGAAAACCCAAAAATGGGAAAAACCACGGGGCCTCGCCCAGTTGCAAATTTCCACTAGTGTTTTTGTAGATTACAAATGGCGGATTTCTTCCCACAAGTCGGGATAATCCAAATGCAACTTGTCTTTTCCACGAAATTCACAAGATCCTGCGAATTCCCTGTGTTTTCTGAAAATCCGGCAGAGTTCCGGCGTCTTCAGGCGGCAGGAAAAACTCCGGCGGCGGTGGTCGAGGAGGTGAGGAATCTCCTATTCCCCTTTCTCCTTCTTCTTCTGTGAATTCCTGGTGTTTCCCGAAAATCCGGCAGAGTTCCGGCGTCTTCAGGCGGCAGGAAGAGCTCCGGCGGCGGTGGTCGAGGAGGTGAGGAATCTCCTATTCCCCTTTCTCCTTCTCCTACTCTTCTTCTTCTCTCCCTTCACTTGAGCCCCTTTGGTGTAGAATGAGGGCTCTATTTATAGTTTTTCTGGAGTGGCATAGCCCGTAAATAGGCATGAGATCAAGGGCGAACAGGGAGTGGTTTGAATGGACGGCTGATATCGAATCCTTTGATCACGCACCGTTTGTTGGACATTTGATGGCCTTAATGATGTCGGAATTTGATGATCTTGGGCTCGTTGGATTCGTCTCGTCGAACCCTTCGATTCGAGTATAAGCTCGTCAAAATCGGAGACCGTTTGGTAACTCAAATTGCGGTTTGAACCTTCCAACAGCGCTTTGAACCCTTGATTCGGACTCATTTGGGCTCGGATTGGGTTGATCTTGGTGTCGTTGGGTTCGTATTTCCGAGACGCTCAGTTTGACTATAAGCTCGCTGAAATCGGAGTTCATTTGCTCCCAAAATTAATTTTTGAAGATTCCAACTAGCTTTTGTCTCGAGATTCGTGCCCGATTAAGATGATTTTGAGATGACGTATCAACATCATTTTTTTTTTCTCGGGAAATCAATTTTCATTGTTGGTATTGCACATGAAAGGGCTTATTGAAATCTTTCAAAATAATTAAAAAATTACAAATCTGTTCAAATTATAATTTATTTTATCAATGTAAAATTCTTTATGCAATTTATGAAATGTTGCGATCATATCTAATCATTCAACTCGTTATGTTTGTATTCATTTATAATAAATTTATGCAACTTGAACGTTGAGAGGTCACAAAATCCTCAAGTACATTTGAGGACATATTGGCTCAAACTAATTGAGTTGGCATGTCCTCCCCTTGGATACCTCTTGGGCTCATGCACAAGCTTTTGGGTCAACTTCATTTAGTTGTTAAGGGGTTGGGGCATGTGAACCAATCCACATCCCCAACCTCAATGTGAGCATCACAATGGTGTCACTTATGTGTATTTATTGTGTGCAAAGCTATTAGGAAAGTTCGGAATTCTCTGAAGGAGCTAGATGTTACCACATGTCTTCATTTTGAATTGTTGCATCCTGGAAAAATTACGGCGGTAGAAAGATATGGAGTTTAGTGTCATAGCTTTATATGAAGATCCAGCACGCAAACAGATTAAAGATAATGGTGTACCGTGTAACATTCATAAGAGACACCATAGTTGTTATATGGAAACCTCTAAAAAAGGAAAAAAAACTATGAGGTCTGGTCCAGTTTGAATGAATCCACAAGTATTGATATATAGTTGATTGTAAATAATTTTCCTCCTTGGAAGAGGGTATTAGCTTATTATAATAAATACATATTGTATATAGTTGTTCTTAAAAGAGTGTTGGCATGTTTATTTTGTCAGCAAGACTGTAGTCGAAAGGTGAAGATGGTAGGAAGAACTTTAGTCGGCAAGCGATGGTGGTCAAAAGGACCATAATCGGACAACGGAGATCAGAGAGATCGTAGTTTGGCAATGATAGTCAAAAGGACCGTAGCTGAGTGACGGTGGTTGGAAAGATCGTTGTCGGGAAACGATGGTTGAAGAGATTGTAGTTGGCAAGCAACGGAGGTCGGAAGGACAACAGTCAGACGACGAAGGTTGGAAAGATCATAGTCTGCGGGTGATGCTAGTCGGAAGAACCGTAGTCGGACAGTGTTTAGAAGGATCACCACTGGGCAATAACGGTGAAAGAGACCTTAGTTAACAAGCAATGATGATTAGAAGAACCATAGTCGATGTATTACAATGGTCAGATGAAGGCTTTTCAATGGCTACCAGGTGGAGGATCAACGACGATGGTCGGCTAGAAGTTCAACAACGGCGGCCTAATGGCACTGTTCCATCGACGATGGTGTCAGAGTGGAGCTTTAGGATTCTTCAAGCCCCAAAGTTCTTCTCCTATTCCTCTTCTCCTATTGTTAAGAATGAGGGGATTTATTTATAGTTTTTGGGAGTGGTGTGGTTAGTAAATAGGGAGAAGATTAAGGGCATGTTGGAGTGTTCCAATTGACGGCCGACATCAACTCCTTTAATCATGAATCATTTATCGAGTTTTTTAGTGTCTTAATGATGTTAGAATTCAACTATCTTAAGCTCGATGGATTCTTCTTGTCGAGCCGCTAGATTTGACTATAAGCATGTCACATTTGGATATCATTTGGTCATCTGATTAATATTCTGAAGCTTTCAAATAGGCTTCGGGTTCTCAACGTGAGCCCATTCGGGTTCGAATTGAATCGATTTTGGCGTCGTTGGGTTTGTCTTTTTGAGAAATTCAATTTAACTAAAAGTTTGTTGAAATCAGAGTTCGAATGGTCACAAATTTAATTTTAAAAGTTTTCCCTTCATATTTGCATTGAGATTTATACTCAATTAAGATAAGTTTTAATGACATATCATGAATAATATTTATGGCAAAATAGTCCTCTTAAAATGAAGAACAAATTTATCTGAAATACAGAGATTTATTGTTATGTTTTGATTACCTCAAATCAAAGTTAATAACTTTCTCAAGATCATCCATATTAAACCAATCTTCAAAACTTCGATTAAACACCGTCGATGAAGTTTGTTGAATTATGATATATGATGTGATATGTTTCAATTAGAAATTGAAACATCATCATTGGAAGCCATAGATAGACCATTATACCAATTTTTTCTACTAATTAGAATTAAAATTTTTTTAGATGGACAAAATCATATGATATATTTTTTCTTTAAAAAAATTAACATAAAACTTTACTTTTTTTTTAATTAATTGCTTATGTATATAATTAAAAATAAAAATAAAATGCTCAAAATTGAGCTTCACTCTTCGTGTTTTTTCTAAGACGATACAATATCAATAAAATTATTAACATGACTCAATTTCAAAAGAAATATTTACTACGTGCAATTAGCAGATGTTATTTGGAGGCGAATCAGGACGTGTCACATCATTTTTTTATTGTATACTATGTGACATAACGCATTCTGATTCACCTCTAGACGTTCAATGATCACACACGTAATAATTTCCTCAATTTCAGCCTATTTAATGCAGCAGGTCAGTTCTTCATGATATGTTGTTAAATTACTACTTTCTATATATATAAAAACATATAGAATAATAACAATGAAGAAGAAAGAGCTAGAGGCGATAGGGGTATTCTTGGCCATCTTGAGCAAGCTTTGCTGTTGAATCCGTGCAAGCTACATAGCTGTAAATTGATTTATGGGACCACCACGTTGTGTGCCATGTTTGTCATTGGGAAACAGGGCTACATACCATGCCAATAAGAATAGTACTCTGCAGAGGTCCCCTTTTTTTTTTTTTTTTTTTTTTAATTTTACCAATGAGCGATTTAATTATAAGTATTATTATATCTGTAATTAATGTGTGCTTTGAATCCATAGGTAGCTCAATGCTCTTGGTGGTATTTATGTTGTTGCTAATTATTTTTATTATTAGTTTTTTTATATAGAATATTAATATTCAATGTGAAAAATATATTAATTAGATAATTTTTTTTTATTTTTGCACTAGGAAGCTGCTTTAAGACGCAATAAAAAAGATGTTCCAAATGAAGTCAAAATTTCTAACAAAAAAAAAAAAGAAAAAAAACGACAAAAATATAGTAAGCTAAGAAAATTGTGATTGTTTTATGATAAGCAAAGCATCCAGAAAGAAAATTTTTGTACTATAAAGCCACTTTAAGAAGCAGTAAAAAAGTCATCCCAAATGAAGCCTAAATTATATGTTAAGTTGATCTCTTTTAATAGTCTAATAAATATATTGAAATACTTTTTAGAAATGTCAAAATATGATTTAATACTAAATATTCTTACTTTAACTTATAGTTTGGATCAATTAGTCATATCATAATGGTTGCTTAAAAGAATATTCGATATTTTTCTTTAAATTATAACATCCAATTCAATTGCTTATGCATTTATGTTTATTCATCATTTCGTTGTGCATAATTAGTATATTTTATTCTATGTTTAATATTGACATGTCATAAAAAATTGTCTAGATTAGGGCAAATCTCGATGCAAATATGAATAAAAAACTTTCAAAATTAAATTTAGGATCATCCAAACTCCGATTTCAACAAGCTTATAGTTGGATTGAACATCTCAAGGAGACGAACCCAACGACATCAAAATTGGTCCAATCTGAATCCAAAAAGGTTCAAATCAAGGGTGTGAAGCACATTTGAAATGTTCAAAGCGTAAATTGGATTATCAAATGATATCCAAATATTATATGTTTATAGTCGAATTGAACAGCTCGACGAGACGAATCTAACGAGCCTAGTATTACCTAATTCTTACATCATTTGAATATATAAATGCTTGACAAATGCTCTATGATTAAGGGATCAATATGGGCCGTCCGATGAACACTCTAAATTTGCCCCATATCTTCTTCATATCTATTGGACATGCCACTATCAAAAAGCTATAAATAAACCTCCACTTCCCACATAAAAGGGGGGCTTGGAGTCTTTGGAGGAGAAAAAAAAAGAGTTTGAGGCTTGAAGAATCTTGGAGCTTCACCCTAACAATGTCGCTCGACCATCATTATTGGATCTCCATTTAGCAAGCATTGTCGGGCTTTCCTTTGACTACCGTCGCTCGTTGATTACGGTCCCTCCGATCACCATCGCCCGCCGAATACGATCCCTCAAACTACCTTCATGTGTTGATTACGCTCCCTCCAACCTCTATTGCCTGCCAATTACTATCCCTCTAACTATCGTCACTCGCTAACTACAGTCTATCCGACAGTTCGAACTCTATCGCATTACTGTCATTATGACCACTGTCGCTCATTGATTACGGTCCCTCATTCGACCTCTATTACCTGCCAATTACTAGATTTCAATTACATTAAAAATATTATGTTGTATTGATTCATGGATCCCTCATACCACATTTGCTTGCCAACTGCAGTTCTACTGACCAAATAGATATGTCAACACATGCAAAAATAGCTACCATATAACGAGCTATATGCAATGTGCATTTGTTACATTGAGTCAACAACCTCCTATGAGGAGAGGTATTATTTGTAATCAACCAACTAGCGGATTCATTCAAATTGGGTCAAGCTCCATTATTTTTTTCTTCTCAGGATTTTCACGTAAAAATCTCAATGTCTGTTATGAACGCTACACCTCTATCTTTTATTGATTTGTATGCTGGATCTTGCCACAAAAATAAGACGCTAAATTTTATATCTATCTACTGCCACGAATATTCTAAAACACAACAAATATTACAAAAAAGAATTTATATTATATTAATTTTAAAATAAATCTAAAAAATTTAAATTAATTATGATAATTTAATTTATATCAGCATATCTTTTCATAATTTTTTCATCAAATTAAATTTTGACTTTCATGAATATTTTTTTCTAAAATCACCCAAATTTCCCCAAACTTTGCACGGATGACCAGCAGCAGGTCTATTCGCAGGTTTGGCATATATATGTAGCCTCCAACAAAAAAAACTCACCCTCACTGATTTGTAGCGATCAATTTTACCTACAGAATTTCCTTTTCTCTCACTTAAAAAGAAGTTTTTCACTTTGGTAATTTTAGATTTGATGTGCGACAGTTTTTTTATTATTTTTAAAGTAAATTTTAATTAAAAAATTATTAGTCTAAAAAGTTGCAAAAAAAAAAAAACAGTTACAAATAAAATTTTATGATTTTCTTATTTCTTTTTAAAATATTTTTTTAGCATAAACATTTTGTACTAAAAATATATTTTAAAAAATAGTAAAAAATCATCTCAAATAAAGCGTAAGACATTACCCCAAAAAAAAAAATAATAGCTTTGGTAATTTAAGGTCTATTAAAAATCATTAGGTTAAATTACAAATATTCAAAATCAATGAATGGTTGTTAAGGAAGAATTATTACCTGACCTCCTTAATTAATTAACTTGTTTTTTTTAAGCTTAAGTTTACTAATTGATTAGGATTTCATTTGACACAATTTTCTTATAGCAGTTTTTTATTTAAAAAATTAAAATTTTTGCATTAGAAAGTTGCTTTATAAACAGTAAGAAAGCCCTAAAAACATATTCTAAATTTGTATGGATAAAATTATAACAAAAGATGTTTTTTGATAAATAGTTTAATGATTTGTTTTGAAAGGCTGTAATATTTTATAAAGATAATATTGAAATTATTTGTGAAAAATAACTTTTTAAAAAAGGGTGAAAAATCAACTACCTTGCTAAGATTTTCTTTTTAAATAGTATGAAAATAATAGTGAAATAGGAATGTAATTGAAATCTAAAAGATAAAATAATAACAATATTGTGGCAAACGGATCGAGCAATTTTTATATAACTTATAATTAAAGCTAAATATTAATAAAAAACTGTTAATTTATTTAATATTTCTCTTTTGTTTTTTCTTTGAGTTGTAAAGTAGGTCATTATAGGAATTTACAGCGAATTATAGATAATTATATGAAGTTATTTGTGCATTAGGGATTAATAGACACTTAATATGTCCATAAGAATCTTTATAAATCAATAAATATTTTCTGTAAGGTATCAATAAAATGAAATAAAATATATATTTTTTTAATTTTATGCCTCTCTCTCTCTTTCTCTTTTTCTCTCTCTCTCTTTCTCTCTCTCTCTCTTCCAATTCCTAATTATTAGAATTGTCGGCATCCTCAAATTTTGTATTTATCTGACCTTTCATTGTATTTTAACGATTCTAATAATTAGAAAACGTCATTAAATCAGTTCATTACTATATATTTGATTATATTTAAAAATTATTTTAGCCTTTTATTTATTTAATTAGAAAGTTTGTATTTATCTTTCCTTTCATTGTATTATAATAAATATTCTTAAATTTTTTTTATTGCGATACATTTTATTTATTTTAATGATCAAACGAACTATTATTATTTATCATGGATTTAAATAATTATAGTACTTTTTTTAATTACAAAATTGCGATTGGTTTGTTTTTTTAACTTCTTTCAGAGTAATGGTTGATCTGATTATAAAAATATTTGAGCCATGAGAAACGTCATTAAATTATTACTAATAATTTAAGTACACCATAACGATCAATGAATAGTTTTGGTATAGATTCAGGTCGCATAGAATGTTTGGGAGTAACTTTAGGGCAGCTGTTGAATTCAGATTTGCTTGGTGACTTATATCATACCCTACTTTATATACTATTGTGAGCTTGAGGATCTGTGTGTATGAAGGCATAATAAAAAAGATGAAGAGAAAACAATGGATATATACAAAATCTTTATTATCTCAATAAAAAATATAATGATTAGAGGGGGCAAGAGCTTTGTCCTATAGAGTTTAAGATAGGCGATAGAAAAATAACATCTCTCTCTTTCTCTCTATTTTGTCTGTGTCATGTCTCGAGTCTCTTGTCTCCTCTCTCCCCTATCTTCTAAGTCTTCTCTCTCCTTTGTCTCTTGTGTCTTGTCATGTGACAATCTAAACTCTTAAACTATCAAGATATTGTCAATTTTGACTTAAGTGCCTTATGGTTTTATTTTATTGGTGTAACTTCTCAAAAGATCATCCATCTCAGGATTTCTCCTGGATGACCACGCTTAATTGTAGAGTTTATTAAATGAAATTTCAACTATTACACCAAAAAGGCATATCAATGTTTAAGAGTTTAGCTTCTTTTACTTAAAAGCTTTCACAATCTTCTCCACTGAAGTAACTGACATCCTCGTCAGCATCTTTATCCCAGATCATCCACCAAGCAGATGGGATTTCAGAGGTGACCCCTACAAGTTCAAGTGGCGACTCCCGTCATGTAGTACTTTGTCCCATATAAGGTTCAAGATGTACGTGGCTCCCATGGTGTAGCACTTATCTTGCATGACACTTAGTTTCAATCTTCCGGCTGGTGTATTGCTCTGATACTTATTTGTATAGCTCAAATTCTTAATTATGAAGATATTGTTTGCTTTCGCCTAAGGGACCCACGATTTTGTTCTGTTGATTTAACTTCCTAAGAGGTCACCTATCCCAGTATTTTCTCCTGGATGAGCACGCTTAACTGTAGAGTTTCTTAAATAAAATTTCAATCATTATACCAAAAGGCGTCTCAATGCTTAAGAGTTTAGCTTGTTTTACTTACGGGTTTCATATGTCCCTACATATATCCTCCTCCTCTTTATAAGGCTTGGAGGGCTATAATATAATGTGTATGTGGTACAATAGTTGTGCATCTAGTTTTCAATGTAGCTTAGCCAGCTGCATCGAGTGGTGTGGCGATATTGTAGGAGGTGATGCTGGTGAGATATATCCATGAGTGATTGAAGATCGAGTCAGGCGTGAGGTAGGAAGACAGTTTGAGATTGCCCCACTAGAGTGAGAGGGGAAGAGTGATGATTTTAACGTTGATCTCTGAGCTCGGTGATGATCCAACTGTGAGAGAGGTCTCGTGAAAGAGATATGCATCATTAGCTTGATTTTTAATAAGTCTCACATGTGAGGCTTAATTTTGGTCAAGATGAATAAAGATTTGCCCAACAGACGGAGAAACTTTTGAGGCCGTCTCTATCGGGGGGGGAGTGCTTGGAGGAAATGGCCGGAGGAGGTCTGTCTGAAGAACTACAAGAATCTAAAGAAAGATAGAGAGAGAGAACTTGAAAGTATATTATTATTATATTCCTTTGTTGTACAGACCGAGAACCTTTATATAGATAAAGGTTATAGTATATATGATAGTAATTACAAGTATACCTAGGAACAATCTAAATTCTATTTAACGGTAAACCACGTATTTATTCCTAATATGCCCCCTCAAATTGATGGATCTTGAATGATCGTCAATTTGAGACGAAGTTGATGGAAACATGGAGTAGACAAGGGCTTGGTGAAAATGTCAGCCACTTGATCAATCGTGCTGATAGGATGCAGATTGATATTGTTTTGAAGAATATGATCTCGTAGAAATTTTTGATCAATTTCTATGTGCTTTGTTCTTGAGTGAAAAACAGGATTGTTAGCGAGAGCTATTGCAGACATGTTGTCACAAAATAAATTTGTAGAGTAATTTTGTGATATGCCGAAGTCAGTCAATAGTCTTCTAAGCCATATAATTTCTGATGTAAGAGCTGCTAGCGCACGAAATTCGGATTCCGTCGAGGATCTTGAGACCGTGCGCTGTTTCTTGACCGTCCACGAAATGAGGGAGCTACCAAGAAACGAGCAGAATCCTGTGGTGGATTTCCTAGTGACCGGATCTCCTGCCCAATCTGCATCTGAAAAGGATTTTAAAACTAGATCAGTTCTTGTAATATGAAGACCGAAATGTATAGATCCTTTAATATATCTTAAAAGTCGTTTAAGAAGAAAGAAATGTTTAGGTTCAGGATTATGCATATTTTGTGACAGTAAATTAACACTAAATGAGATATCTGGACGTGTTAAAATAAGGTATTGTAAAGCTCCTGTAATACTCCTGTAGAACACCGGATCCGAGGAGAACGAGTCCTGTTTGATGTCTGCTGGGAGTTTGGTACACGTTGGGTTTGCTAGCCCATTGCATTGAGAGAGATTGGCTTGTAGTAATATTTTCTGTGCATAGTTAGCCTGAGATAAAAAATAAGAAGAATCAGATTTAAAAATCTTAATGCCAAGGAAGTCGTGAACGTCACCTAGATGTTTCATAGCAAAGGATGAGTTAAGTTTGGTAAGAATAGAGGAGATAAAAGTATTATCATTGCCGGTAATTAATATATCGTCAACGTAAATAAGTAAGAAAATTTTTACTTGTTTGCTCGTGTATAGAAGGAGAGAAGGATCCGCTTGACTATGAGTAAAGCCAAGCGTAATGAGAAAAGAAGTGAACGTGTTGTACCACTGGCGCGGCGCTTGTTTTAGCCCATAAATAGCTTTGTTGAGGCGACAAACAAAGTTCGGTTTTGAAGAATCCTCAAAGCCTTTTGGTTGTCTTATGTAGATGGTTTCCGTTAGATTGCCATGCAATAATGCATTAGCCACATCCAGTTGTTGCACATTCCAGTTATTGTATAGAGCTACAGCCAGCATGACGCGTATTGTTGGCAGTTTAACTACTGGACTGAACGTTTCTGTGTAATCAAGACCATACTCTTGATTATTGCCTTGAGCAACTAATCTGGCTTTGTATTTGCCAACTGAACCATCTGTAAGAAATTTTGTTCTATAAGTCCATTTGCTGCCGAGAATTGATGCATTAGCCGGAGGTTCAACTAGAGACCACGTTCCTTGTTTCTGTAGCGCCATAATTTCAGCAGCCATTGCATTACGCCAATGAATTGATTTCGAAGCCTCAGTGAAAGTGGTCGGATCAATTTGAACGTCCAGCGTATTGTGATGGTGAAGTAAATTCATACGAGCCTTGGGTTTTAATGACCCCGTTTTACTTCTTGTGGTCATTGGGTGAGGTTGAAATTGAGTGTCAACCAACTGAATTTCCTCTGTGGAGCTGGACACCTGTATCGGATGATCGTGAGCAGCTTCGGCAACATGTAGCTGTTCACTGCAGTGATCTGTAGTGAAACTATGATTCGATTGAGCATTAGATCTAGGCAAGTTACTAAGAGAAACAGGAGTTAATAAAAACGGACATATATTATTAGGATAGCATTGAGATGAGGAAACATTATCTGAGAACGGAAAAGAATTCTCAATAAACTGAACGTGTCTTGATACCGTTAGTTTATTGGATGAAATATTTAAGCAACGATATCCCTTGTACTGATCCGAATATCCCAGAAAGACACATTTCTGGGATTTTGGGTGAAGTTTGGTTCTCGTGTGCTTAGGAAGCAGCGGATAGCATTCACAGCCGAAAACTTTTAATCCGGAGTAGTTAGGTTGCTTATTGAACATAAGTTCAAGCGGAGATTTCTTGTTGAGAGTCATTGATGGTAACCTGTTAATAAGAAAAATTGAAGTAAGCACCGCATCAGGCCAGTAAACGTGAGGGACTGCTGCCGTGTGCAACAGAGTTCTTGTTGTTTCGATTATATGGCGATGCTTCCTTTCGGCCAGCCCGTTTTGTTCAGGAGTATATGGACACGATAACTGATGGGCAATTCCATGAGTAGTTAGGTAATTCTTGAACTCAGAATTCACATATTCTGATCCGCCATCTGTCCTCAAGATCTTGATTTTATGCGAGGTCAATCGCTCAATGTGGTTCTTGAAATTAACAAACGTTTGAAAAACATCAGATTTATATTGAATTGGAAATAACCATGAATATCTAGAAAAATCATCCACAAATAGAACATAAAATCGAAATCCTTGATTAGAAGATGTAGGTGCAGGCCCCCAGACATCCGAATGGATGATAGCCAACGGTTGTGTTTGACGATTGAGAGAATTGTCAAACGCAAGTTTATGACATTTGGAGGCAATGCACGAAGAACAATCAGAAGTTTGTTTATTCAAATGTAATACAGGATAACTGTTTGAAATGAAATCGAAAATTCTTTTATGAGGATGCCCAAGTCTGTGATGCCAGACTTGAGCCTCGTTCTTGGAGACGGAAAGAGCATGCGGACTGAGCTGTGGCTGCTGGATTGGAATTTTATACAAGCCTCCATTACATGGTCCTGTGAGCAAAGTTTGTTGTGTCGCAAGATCCTTCAACATAAAACCATTAGGGTCAAAAATTATAGAGATGTTATTGTCTCTGGTTAGTTGAGAAATAGATAGTAGATTAAATTTAAGAGATGGAGTGTGAAGAAGTTGCGACAAGCGCAGCTTACGGTTAGGGGTCGGTAAGATGCCTGACCCTGTGTGCGCTATTGGCACCGAATTGCCGTCTCCTACCGTGACATTGTCTGCACCATGATAAGACTGAGCTATGGACATATTCTCCAATGAATTGGTTAAATGTGATGAAGCCCCTGAGTCCAAGAACCAGGTGGTGTCCGGTGAATCTGAGCTTGCGAGAAACGCCGCACTTGTATTCTTGCTGGACGGCACATATTGAGCATTCATACGATGCCAACATGTTTGAGCCGAATGCCCTTTCTTATAACAAATTTGACAAGATACCGCAGAGAGTACATTTGCTCTTTGCTGAGGTATTGTTGAAGACGACTCCAAGCTTGACGTTCTGCTGGAGTTCGAGTTGTTGTATGAGTTCTTTGCTTTGGGTCGCCGGCCTCTGCCTCTTTGGTTAAACAGTGCCATCGTAGGATCTTGAATTGACGAGAACCGAGCTGCATCAGCGGCTAAATTGATTTCTTCGCTCAGTAATAGAGGATAGATCTGTTCAAGCGTGAGAGGAAAGATTGAGGTCCTGATGGAGGACTTAAATGACTGGTAGATCTGTGGGAGTCCATTGAGTATGTGGTGAATGACATCTTCGGGATCGACTGAAGATCCTGCCTCCGAGATTTGATCAACGATGGTCTTGATCTCCGAGAGATAAGCCGTCATTGAGTTGTTCTTGAGCGAGACATTGTGAAGCGAGTTTCTGAGTTGAATCACCCTCGATCTGTTCGACGCCTGAAATTTGGTTTCGAGCGCCGCCCAAACCTCCGCCGTAGAATCAAGAGAGATGACATACGGAAGAATTGAGGTCGAAATTGTTGAGCATATGGAGGCAGAGAGATTTTGATCCGTCTGTAACCACTGAGCGTACGCCGGATTAGGGACCGATGCACCAGACAAATTTATCACAAATTGAGACGGCGGTGTGGATTTAGAATCAAGGAATTTCAGAAATCCATTAGCCCGCAACGTCTTCAAGATTTGCGACTTCCATATGCTGAAATTGTCCGGAGTTAGGGACGCAGATACCAGATTACGGAGATTAGATACGACGAACTTCAAGTTCGCCGAGATCGTGGCTTCGTCGGACTCTTGGCTCCCGCTTCTTTCTTGAAGTTGTGAGGATGCCGAATCCGCCATGGCTCAGGATCGAAGCCAAACTGATACCATGAAGAACTACAAGAATCTAAAGAAAGATAGAGAGAGAGAACTTGAAAGTATATTATTATTATATTCCTTTGTTGTACAGACCGAGAACCTTTATATAGATAAAGGTTATAGTATATATGATAGTAATTACAAGTATACCTAGGAACAATCTAAATTCTATTTAACGGTAAACCACGTATTTATTCCTAATACTGTCGTGCTTCAATAATAAGCTCCTTCTCATGTCCTGAAGGAGTCCTACAACCGAACTATCCTAAAAGAAGAGGGAGCCCTCCTTTTGCTCAACCTAAACGTAACATGTTAAATACATGTGAGAAGTTACATGCACAAACAACCATGTGTTTACAGTAGCATTATGTAGGAAGAGAAATTATTCAATGATAAAATTTTATGTTTGCATATTAAAATAGTGTTAATATTAAAAGATAAATTATACTTTCAATATGTTTATTTTATTAATTTATTTATTTATTAAAATTATTTTATAAATAATCTGATACATATTTTTCAATATATTTTAGATGATATTTTGATATATCGTCAAAAATTAACTTGCATGGACATGAATCTTGATACATATTTGAGTTTGAAGCTTTCAAAATTAAATATATGGTCCTTTAAATTATAATTTGAACAAACTTATAATCAAATAAAATATGTCGATGAGATGAACCAATTGACATAAACAATGACTTGATGCAATTCAGATGAGCTCACATTAAACACTTGAAATATAATTAGATATTCTTAGACATGAACTGGAGAACCAAATATCTTCAGAACTCGCATGCATAAAGTCAAGTCAAGCATCTCAACGAGGAAAAATTAAGGAACCCAAAACTATTTAATTTTAACATTATTAAGACACTTAAATGTTGAAAGAACGATTTATAATTAGATAATCAATGCAAGTTGTCCGATGGATTCTTTCAAAATTTTGTTTTATTTACAAATAGTGGCCTCCCCCCTTTATATCAGACCAAATCTTGATCGTTGCCATTGGACTATCGTCTACATACAATTTTTCAAGCCTTGTCATTCGAAAATTGTCCTTTGAGAAATATTTGCCGTCCACAATCCATTGACCACCGTCGCTTGGTTACATTTCTCATATCATTGTTGAATGGCTACATTAACGTTCATTAAATTCTACACGTTACATTTTGTCGTCAACAATGTCAGAGAATGATATCGCCGAAAAAGTTGATGCATGTTATCTACACCAAAGTTTAACTCCTAACATCAATGCCAAAATTTATTTTGCACTTTTTGATCTCTGGTCTTCCCTCAAATAAATTTGATCAAACTAACATCAAACAATCTGTTAATAATAGCTCTCATAACTAAGGGCTCTTCCAACTATCACCATGAAATAAATTATATATACAAGCTTTTTACCTAATTTTGGAGAAGAATAAATTTTTTTATCGATGATAAATACCAGTGTAAGCATTCAGCTATATCAAGCTTTGTGATTTTATTTTTTTAGATTTTCATGTAAAACTATGATATTTTTTAAAACTCTTCTTTTATTTGTGTATGTTTGATATTCATACACTGCTAATATTAGACCTGTCAATTTTTGGTTACGGGTCGGGTTCGGGTTGACCCGGAACTGACTCGACACTATTCGGGTTCGGGTCAACCCGACCCGTTTTTGCAAACGGGTCGATTTTTCGGACCCGAACCCGACCCGCTTCGGTGCAGCGGGCGACGCGAGCGATGCGAACGCGAGTGCAGCGGGTGACGCGAACGCGAGTGCAGCGGGCAACGCGAACGCGAGTGCAAGCGACGCGGTGTGGACTGTGGTGCGGTGCAGCGGTGCGACGCAGCGCAGCAGCGGGTGCTCGACTGCTCGGGGCAGCGGCAGCGGGGCGCCGGCGCGGCAGCGTAGCAGCGACTGAGCGGGGCAGCAGCGAGCAGCCAACGGGGTAGCCGGGCAGCAGCGCGGGGCAGCGGGGCAGCAGGCAGCGCGGGCGGGGGCAGCGACAGGGGGTAGGGGCAGCGGGCGGGGGTAGGGAAATTCAAAATTTTTTAAAATAAATGGGTTTTCGGGTTGATCCGGCAACCCGTCAGATCAACCCGAACCCGACCCGCTTCGGGTTCGGGTCAAGCCAAACCCGAAAATTCCGGGTCGGGTTCGGGTCGGGTTTTCGGGTCGGGTCCAATATTGACAGGTCTAGCTAATATGTTAAACTCGTTAAAGTTTTGTTTAGGATAACTTTTTTACTGTTTTATAAAATATCTTTTTAATATAGAAACTTAATGAACTAATTAGAAACTAATTTTAAAAAAATAATAATGAAGCCATCTCAAATGGAGCCTAAGTTTACCTCCACAAAAGTTTTGATTCACAATGTATTTTATTTGATGTTAGCTCGATAGTATTGAGATGCTTGACGTGTTGTATAAAATAAAATTATATTACTTCCCTTTGAGTAAAAAAATAGAAATTATTCTCTTTTAAAATAAAAAATTTTCAATTTTATATAAACTAAATTTGTACTTGGATGAACAAAATATTTAAAAAAATTTATATATATTTAAAAATCCGTACAATAATTTAATTTTAGATCCCGCGTCCGTAGAATGCTGATGACTTATAAATTCTGTTTTTTTTTTTTTTTTTTAACCGCAATGAATTAACTATGAAAGGTGATTCAAACCATAAAATTATCATAAAAGTATGACTCCATTTGCACGAATCTCAATGCAAACTAAAAGCTATCAAGTCATAAATAACTATCAGCGCATAAGATTTTCCATCATATATTAATCCATGGGATTTGTCTCTAGACAACTAAGGTCGCCTTCAAGGAATGGCTCTTCGGTTTGATTGAACCGGCCGCCGGGTCAAATACATCCGAACAAACCGCGATACAATTTAAAATAAATAAATAATTGCAAGTGTGAAAAACTTTTATATATTTTATTTTATTTTATTAATAGCGGCTATACAGTCGTTATTTTTCCTTGTTAAATCAGACAATGATTGAGGCTGCCGACCCCCTCCTTTAAGCCCAAATTTGTATCATTGGCTGTTCGTATTTTTCAAAGATAGAGATCCGGTCTTATCTTAATTGAGCTAATTGCATTAAGCTAATTATTAAGATTTATGTTTTGGTTAATTTTTGCCTAATTATAATTAATTAATCATAATCTCTTTCTGTTGATGTTGCATAAACCTAATTAAAGTTGAACTGTAACGTAGGAGTTAATTATAAGGCCCGCATGTTCTAAGAATAAAATACATGTGGTAGATGAAACATAGAAAGGATAATTAGGGGGGACAAAATATAATTAGCTTAAATTAATGGTAATTAAAGTAGAGATTATAGGTGACACGGCATCACAAAATTGGCTTGATCGGGCACGAATCTCGAGGCAAAAGTTTGTTGGAAACTTCAAAAATTAATTTTGGGAGCACCCGAACTCCGATTTCAGCGAGCTTACAGTCAAACCAAGCGTCTCGGAAATACGAATCAAACAACACCAAATTCGACCTAATCCGAGCCCAAATGAGTCCAAATCAAGGGCTCAAAGCGCTGTTGGAAGATTCAAACCGCAATTTGAGTTACCAAACGGTCTCCGATTTTGACGAGCTTATACTCGAATCGAACGGCTCGACGAGACGAATCCAACGAGCCCAAAATCATTGAATTCCAACATCACTAAGGCCTTCAAATGACCAACAAACGGTGTATGATCAAAGGGTTCGATATCGGCCGTCCATTCAAACCACTCCCAATTTGCCCTTGATCTCACACCTATTTACGGGCTATGCCACTCCAGAAAAACTATAAATAGAGCCCTCATTCTACACCAAGGGGACTCAAGTGAAGAGAGAGAAGAAGAAGAGGAGAAAGAGGAAAAGGAGATTCCTCACCTCCTCGACCACCGCCGGAGCTCTTCCTGCCGCCTGAAGACGCCGGAACTCTGCCGGATTTTCGGGAAACGCCAAGAATTCACAGAAGAGAGAAGAAGAAGAGGAGAAAGGGGAAAAGGAGATTCCTCACCTCCTCGACCACCGCCGGAACTCTTCCTACCGCCTGAAGACGCCGGAACTCTGCCGGATTTTCGGGAAACGCCAGGAATTCGCAGGAATTCTGCACAACTTCCACGTGATGCTGAAATCCTTCCCAATTAACAACAGAGTTCCCTCTTAACGCCAAAACTTCGCCCAAGTGAAGCAGGAGTTCCCATCTGCCACCAACAGACGTCGGACTTCTACCCGACATCTAACCTTCACACTCCGCCAAGTTTTTACCCGACGCCGGACTTCTACCGGTTATCGGACTCCTCTAGACGTCTATGCGAAGATGCATTTCTTTCCATTGCTAGACCTCTACCTGACGTTGTCCTACTGATTTTCATCATCAGACTACAGTCCTTTCGACCTTCGTCGCCAGCCGACTACGGTCCTCCTGACTTACGTCGCCCGCAGACTACAGTCTTCCCGACATCCGTCGCCCGTTGAATACGGTCATCCTGAATTATGTCGCTCGCCGACTACGGTCTTTCCGACCTCCGTCGCTCGCCGACTACGGTCCTTCTGACTTACGTCGCCCGCCGACTACAGTCCTCGGTCGCCAGCTGACTACGGTTCTCCTGACCTATGTCGCCCGCCGACTGCAATCCTTCTAACAAAGCGAATACGTCGATAGTAGCTCTTTGTATTTACATCATGTAATGTACTCCATAAGATGTACATCAAGCTAAGGCCTTCTCCCAAGGAAGGGCCTCATTTGTAATCGACTGCAAATACTAGTGGATTCGTTCAAACTGGGCTAGGCCCCGTGATTTTTCCCCCTTTTTTACAGGGGTTTTCCACGTAAAAATCTTGGTGTCTCATAAATGCTAGACCCTCTCTCCTTATCTAATTGCGTGCCGGATTTTCGTATAATTCTAAGACGTTAAATATGATATTTCTCTACCACCACGAATACTCCTTGACGCAACAATAGGGAAGCTTTTATTAGTCCAAAAACAGAACCCAACGAAACCTGTCATGGTTAGGAGGGCAATTTGAAAGGAATAAATGGGTGGGGATGATTTTTAATTTATTTAGATTTATTTTGAGATGATTAAAATAAAATAATTAGAGGAAGTTTGGTTCGAAATAAAAGAGTGTAATGTATTTCAATTTTAAATGTAGGTGTCTTGAGAATATTGATGTTTGGTATGAAATAACAAAAAAAAAAAACTGAGCAAATTTTAAAGTATTTCGAGTTCATCATTAGGGGTCATGATCAATATTTGACACAAATCAAAAACCTAATCTAAATCTGATCTGAAAATTTTAGATATGAGTCAACCCGTTTGGAAATGGGTATGATTTGGATTTTACATTCTGATCAGATTGAATTTCAGGTCGGGTTTGGGTCTACCCAAAAGCCCTAAAGCAACTCAAAACTCGTTCGTCAATCGTGCTTGTTCGTGGGTCATGCTTGTCGTGCTCGTCATGCTCACCTGCTCGTTACTCGATCTGACCCACTTGCCCAACCTTCATCATTTTCGCTCGACCGACAAATTGTTTTTGCCTGCGCTCATTCACCCACTTTATTGCTTATGCACTCGGTTATCCTGTTCGCTTGCCCGCTCGACCACCTGCGCAGTGCACTCAGTAACCCGCTTTATAATAACTCGAATTATAATCTAGTCAATTTTTTTTTAAAAGTCATTATAAGTCCAAATCATAAACTATTTTTTATAGCATAAATATTGTAGTGATTTATTATATTGTTCTTTTCTATAATTTTTTGGCACTGGTACAAATCCTTAAGAAATTAATACCTCTTCGTTCATGTGGGGATATTGGGAACGTTAGATGTCCGTTTTACAAACCGATTTCACCAGAATTTTATAAAAAATATTTTATTTTATGAAAATTTTTTTTATGATTTTTGATAGCCCAACAAGTTTTATATGAATTTTATACCAAAAAATAATTATATTAATCTTCAATTATTATATTATTATAAAATATCTTAAGTCACTAAAATTATTAAAACTTTTTTATTCTCTTCCTAAAATCGGCTAACAAAGAACCATAAGGAGAAATAATCGAAAAATAAGATGGGAGAAAACTAAATTAAGGATTTTGAGGTCGTTTTGATTTTTTCCAGTAACACTTTTTGAGAGATTTGTTCATCACGTCGTAAGGAATTATTACTCTATTTCTGACTATAAAGATATTATGTGTTTATTAAATTTATATTTTCGTTATAAAAAATGAGAATAGTTATGTATCAGTAAAACTTCATCACATAACTTTTTATATGCTATAAAAATTGAGATTAAGAATGTTTTGAGTATTTATTTGAGATTTTCTATTGTGTTAGCATAAAAAAGAAGTGATTTCTATCTATTCAAAAATTTATTTTGACCTCTAAAAATAGTATTTTAGTTCAATTAAAACTTCAGAATGTTGTTATACAACATCTCTAGTAATTTGATTAATTTTTTAAATACAAATATATACTTAATAGGGTTTTATATATGTTGCCAACCATTATGATGTTTTGACACTTTCTGAATTTTGTATTTACTGCAAAGTAGTAAAAATGAATGCGGGTATGTAGTTGACTACTAGCTTTTATTACTGTAAAAATAAATAAATACTGGTTATTCATTGACGTTAGTCGAAGACTGAATGATCTGTATATGATGGTGGCCAACATGCTTTCCTTTAAATATGTTGTTTGGTGCTATCCTTGACTTATTCACATGATACACTGATTGGGAGTCATAAGGAGATGATTACTGCATCGACGGGTAAAGAGTGACGAATCTATTTATCAAACCAATGCTTTACTGATTATAATACGATACTGAAAAAATATCACTTAAACCATGACTTCTTACTTGTTTAGTGTGACTACTGAAATGCATGCTATTGATACATTTTTTTACTGTATGTATTTATTATTATTACACGAATTTACTGTTATGTATTTCTTTACTATTACTGTCATCAATTTTTCTGGTGATACTAGAATAATATTGTTACCTATATAGATACAAATACTATGTGATACTATCGATTCATTGTACTGATATTGAATATAAGTTTTACTATTTATGCATTGATTCATGATCATGTGTGATTACTATTACTGTGATTTGACTGCAGACATTCATATTACATCTTTATCGTGCATTGAGTTAATTTGTAAGATTTGGTTACTTATTGGGCTTTACAATGCATTCATTTTACCTCAAACAAATATTTCAAACACATAGTATTCTATTTCACTTCCTTGATTAATTATTTGTAAATAATTAGTCCTAATTTGACTTTTATTCTCATTTTGAAATAAGCTTGTGTTACTTTAAGAATATAAATATTATTAGAGAGTCCTGATTAGAAATTATAAAACTGTAATTTGTTACTTCATTAAATGACGTGTCATCACTGTAGTGGCGGGGATTGCCTCTTCCGTACACGCCTGGCTCTATTTCAAGCTTGCCTGTACCTTTGTAAAGACATCGATTAATTCATTACCTTTACCCTTCTTGTTATTGCTTTACGTCTTTTATCCATCAGTTTCTACAAATATAAAGTGAAAAAAAGGAAAGTCAAATATTTTCCATGATTTAGCGATTAATCATCTTGCTTATAACTTTTATTTTATTGTTCATGTAATAATTGTAGAAGATTTGGCCTTCAAATATTAAAATATTATGTCATGTTAAAAGGGTGGAATATTAGGAGCTAGATATGATTGAAAGTTGCAAAGATCCTTTGTAGACACCAAATGTTAGGTAGTCGAGCATGGATGAACTAGGATTTTATTTGACACGAGTCATTAACTATTAGGCTAGATACAAATGAGTTTGTTGCTTAAATTGAGCCAATAATTATATTGATATACCTTTGCCTTGGTTAGAGATTACATTATTACAATAAAAGATTAGACTATAAAGGCTTTCTCTAGTGGAAATGATCAATTATAGTATTGATGGTTGCAGATAGTGGGTGGTCAACAGTTAGACAACGACAAATTAACAACAACGACCAATGGGCGTTGGATGATGGATGTCAACGAGTATCAATATCAATTAGGGTCGAGCATTGGACTTCATGTAGTAGTGAACGTCAAGTATTCCTGTTTACCAAAGAATAGATGATGGACATTTGACACTGGTGTTAATTGATGACGTCGTGCATGCATCAAACAATAAACAATTGTAGCTATTAATTATTGGACTTTAGAAGATGGTCGACACAATTCCTCTTTTGCTAACTAAGAAGATCATAAAACCAAAAAAACTTAAGAGAAGTTAGATCATTAGAACACCGAAGACACTCAATAGTAGATCTAAATAAGGTTTAGAGCATTCAAATTCCCCATGTCAATAATTTATCTACTAAATATGTCAAGAATATACATAAATAATGTCTAGTAATAAATTTTAGGAAGTTTGTTTTCACCTTTTTTTAGTAAGATCTACTAAAATGCTACATTAATTAAAAGACTTAGGCTTAGTCTGGGACAATTTTTTTACTTTTTAAAATATCGTTTTAGCACAAAAAAACTTTTTGTACTAAGAAGCTATTTTAGAAAACAATAATAAAAGTTTCCCAAATGAAACCTCAAATTGATCCCTCTTTGTTTTCAACACTGATGGTTGCTTTGTAAGGATTTGCTCTTCTGAATAAGAGCAATCCACCAATGATGCAAAATTAAAGGTCCATCGGAGTTATATTAAAGGTTGGAATTAGGTCATGTAAGATATATGCCGTGTGATTAGGAGGAGGTACACAGCTTGTCTTGATCTATTTGTTGAGAGTTTTGACTACCAATGAAGAGGACTTGAATTTGAAGCTTACATACGAGATGTCTGTACGAAGAAGTTGTAATTAATGATGATAAAATAATAGGAAGAGCACAACCCACGCACTGATTTTGTTGGAGATTCTTTTTATATTAGACTATCGTTTGAAGGATATTTATTAACTGCTTAGCTGAAGAAGTTTTAGTTAATTGAATGCCATTAAAGTATTAATTACAATTAATATCTGTTTTAAGACTTTGTCTTATTAGAATGCTTTAATGCAAGCATGATTAAAAAAAAAACAAGGCACTGTTGTCATATTTTGTATTAGTTCTTCGATAATATATGTCACGGGCTATCCATCAATCAAAGATTAATCATTAGTATGAGTGTATGACTATGGCGTAAGCAGAACTCTCATGGATGCCAAGCATAGACTTTTGTAGTGAAAAAATATTCTTATTAATTATTAAATTAATATGTTTTAATATTATTTTTTATTTGTATTATTAAAATATATAATATTCATCCATTATTTTCTTACATTACACACTAATATTAAAATGCATCAACTAAATATTTATTTTATAAACATTAGGAATTAAGAATTATTAGTGCTGCATCTTTGAATATTCACGGCGGTAGAAAAATATAAATTTTAACATCTTAATTTTGTACAAAAAATATAAATTTTAACGTCTTAATTTTGTACAAAGATTCAACATACTATAAATGAATCCACTAATAGGGTCTAGCTCAGTTTGAACGAATCCACTAATATTTGCAGTTGATTACCAATGAGATCCTTCATTGGAGAGAAGGCATTGGCTTGATGTAACAAATATACATCATATAGAGTATGGTACATGGTGGAAATATGAAGAATCACTATTGACGTGTTCGTTTGGTCAGAAAGACCATAGTCAGTGGGCGACGAAGGTCGAAAGGATTGGGCGATGAAGGTTGGAAGGACCGTTGTCTGGCAATGGAGGTCGAAAGAGCCGTAGTTAGTGGGTGACGGAGGTCGAAAGGATCGTAGTCGGCGGACAACGGAGGTCGGAAGGACAGTAGACAATGGCCAAGTGGAAGAATGGTGTTAGTCGGTGGCGGGCAAAAGTTGCGATTGATAATATCATAAAAAATTATGTTGATTGGGCGTGAATATTAAGGGAAAATCAAGTTGGAAACATTACAAATTAAATCATAGACCATCTGAACTCCGATTTCAGTAAACTTATAGTCGAACTGAACATCTCGAAAGTACGAACCCAATGACACCAAATTTGGCTCAATCTCAGCCCAAATGAGTACAAATCAAGTACCTGAAGTGCATTTGAAAGTTTCAATCCAAAAGGTTCAATCCATAATTTAGATTAACAAACATTTTTCAAAAGTGACATGCATATAATGGAATCGAACGGTTGGACGAGATGAATCTAACAGGCCTAAGATGATCAAATTATGATATCATTAAGACATTCAAATGTCCAGTAAATGGTCCATGGTCGAGGGATTCAACATTGGCCGTCCATTCAAACCACTCCCAATTTACTCTAGATCTTCTTCCTATTTATTGGTCATGCTACTCTCATAAAACTATAAATAGAATTCTCATTTCTCATTAGGGGGAGAAAGGAGGGACCCAAGCAAGAAAAGAAGGAAGAGAATGAAGAGTTTTCTTGCCACCAGACTCCTCCTTGACCACCTCCTGGCCACCGACTGATGTCAAACTTCCTCTCATCAACAGGCCTTCTAACTTCTGTTGCGAGACAACAGTCCTTCTAACTTCCATCGCCCGTCAACTATGGTCCTCCGGACCTCCGCTGAAGGACCTCTATTTCCTGCTGACTACGGTACTTATGATATGTTGCTAGACAACGGTCATTCCAACCTTTGTCACCAAATAACGGTCTTTATAACCTCATCAATCGGCAACTACAATCCTTCTTACCTTCGTTGTCTAGAAACGATCCTTCCGACCTACGGTCCTTCAGACCACAGTCGCGCGCCGACTACGGTTCATTCGACCTCCGTTGCCACCAAATAACGGTCTTTATGACCTCGTCAATCGCCAACTAAAGCCCTTCTTACCTCTGTTTTCTGGAAACGATCCTTCCGACCTATGGTCCTTCAGACCGCCGTCGCCCGCCGACTATGGTTCATTCGACCTCCGTTGCCAGACAACGGTCCTTCCGACCTCCTTCGCCCACCGAATATGATCCTTTCAACCAAATGAACACATCAATAGTGATTCTTCATATTTTCACCATGTAACATACTCTATATGATGTATATTTTTTGCATCAAGCCAATGTCTTCCCTCCAATAAAGGGCCTCATTTGTTATAAACTGCAAATACTAGTGTATTAATTCAAATTAAGCTAGGCCATGCGATTTTTGCCTTCTTAGGGTTTTCCACATAAAAATATTAGTGTCTCTTATAAATGATATGCCCTCCCTTTTTATTTGTATGTGTGATGGATCTTCGTACAAAGCTAAGACATTAAAATTTATATTTCTCTACTGCCGCAAATATTCTAGGACACAACAATTAGGATCTAGAATTATTTTTATTTAACAAATGAGTTGCATATAAAAAAATAACTAAATGGTGCTTGCATTTTATTTATTATTTCCTAAATTATTTAATATATATATATATTATATATATATATATATATATATATATATATATATATATATATATATATATATATATATATATATATATATATATATATATATATAATGTTTCTAACTTTTTTTACCTGAAATATATTTCTTAGAGTCGAAATATTCTTAGTTTATATATATATATATATATATATATATATATATATATATATATATATATATATATATATAGTTTTTATAACCAATATTAATTAGTCCAACTCATCCTAATTATACCCCTCATATAGTACTCAACATGAGTGCTCACGAAGCAGGGGTCCACCAATACATGATTAGTAGTATTAATAAATTCTTAGTCATTTAGGCTTCGTTTGGGACGGCTTTTTTATTGCTTTCTAAAACGGAGTTTTAGTACAAAATTTTTTAATTTTGTACTAAAACTCCGTTTTAGAAAGCAATAAAAAAGCCATCCCAAACGAAGCCTTAGTGTCAATCATTCTGTGATAAATGGCAAATGAATATGATCGCCTAGTATTCAATAGTCTTACTCATCATCTAAGAGCCTGCCCATCATATATATATATATGAATCTAGGTTTTAGGTTTTTACTTAATGAGCACTCGTGTTGAGTAATATATATATATATATATATATATATATATATATATATATCAACATCTACATTACAGCCTTAAGGATAAGGGCTATTTTGAAGGGTGAAAGAATGATATGAGTTAGTAGGAAGATACCTATTATGTAAGCTTTTTAACAACTCTAAACATGCTATATAAGTACTTATCCTCCATATCTTTTATCACATTCAGTCAAACACTTATCAAGGCTTGCCGATCAATCCTACACTCTCTTTATCATCCAAGTACTTATCCTCCATCATTTTCCCTCATAAGTTCCAATCCCAACCAATCCACAACTAAATCACAACCCTCCATCCACATACACTCTAAACATCACCACTAATAAGTGAGCACCTTCATATACGAGATCGAGATCCTCCCACTTCTATTGTAACAACATGTTATGATGACATACTATATTATACTTGCGATCAAAATATTTATATAAGATTTTATATCAATAACTAATCATCACGAAAAATTTCATACACTTTTATAACATGCTTTTAAAAACATATAAAAAGGTATAATATATATAATCACAAATAAGAAAATTTGCATCATTTAATATACCAAATAAGATGCATGTGTCAAGTATTTCAATGTACATTAACATTATATACTATATCAAAGGCTCTAGCACATACAATGATAATATAATACTGCATTACGTACAATCAACAAGATTTGAACTACTTGAGAAAACAAAGAGGTAGTAGTAAACATTTTTTAGCGGTCTCAATTTCAAAGGCAAAAATGATATATGACAACATTATATATTATGTATATTATCAAAAGAAAAATCATCTGACATTATCAATCACCATCTAAAAAATGATTATTAAAAAGTATGGAGTTTAGTTTAATAAGATTAAAAATAACAATCTAAACTATTGAATAATTTTAATTAAGACTAAGTAGATTATAATATTGATATGAGCATTTCAATCATTTTGATATCGCTCTCCTTTCTCAATACTTTAGTGTAAGTACTTTGCGTCGTCGCTATACGATGCATGCAGTCCGGTCTACGTTAGACGATTAACAGTGTTGGAGATCAAAAGCCTACCTCATCCCTCACGTGACAAATATACTAAACAAAGCCAGCCTTCCCCTGCTTTTAATTATCACATTTACGTGCCCTTTTCTGCAATTATCCCACTTTGTATTTTTCTGTTTTTATTGATAGAAAAAAATATTAGAGAAATTCCTATATCACAGAGCTCGCACGCGCGAATCCATGGGCACGTGCGACACGCATAACGACGAGTGCGGTGACCGCACCCCCCATGTGCGGCTCTGAAACCAGAGCGTACTGCTCCGCCCTTCCCCCGATTTAAAGCCGACTCGTCACCTTCGCCCGCTCACGGGCCCACCTTACTCTGCCCGCGTCCAATCCAAAACCCCAATGAGATTCCGGTCACCGAAGGGGTATATTTACCGAAACCTAAACACGTACCTTCCTTGCACCCTGGCTGCATGGAGAGCGGAGCTTATCTCTTCCATTTCTCTGTCATAATTTCCTTTTTAAAGGCCACTTATAGAACTAATCCACTGTGTCGCTGTCATGCGTGATGTAGCGTAGCTACTAATTTATTGCTAATTGATTTGAGATAAGCTCCCTCTCTAATTATAAGAGACATAATTAAGAATATCGAAATGGCTACAGCAACGGCTACAGCACGTAGCTGCTGTCGCAGGCCTCAATAACAACACCACTCGAACCGCAGCAACAAGACGACACAGCTCCTTCTGGCCCACTCCGGTGGCTTAATCATGCTTAGGCTGAAGGAATTTATCAGTAGAGAGAGAGAGAGAACAAACTAAAGGCTTCGCATTGACCTTGACTGTCTCGGGAGAGTGGAAGGAAGCAGAGAGAGAGAGAGAGACGAAGGTTGCGAGGTTTCAGGTGTAGAGGGGAATGCGACCTATTTGAAGGGATCCAGATCTACTTGCAGTTTCCCACTCTCTGCTTCTCCGGCGGAAGAAGCAAAGAGAAGAGAGAGAGAGAGAGAGAGGCGATGCAAACCCAGAGAAGGAAGTTTTGGGCTGCCTGCGGCGTTTCACAGAGGGGGAATAGAGTATAGGCGCAGCGACCTACTTGAACAAGGCAATTCGGTTTCGTCTCTTTTCTTTTCGTCTCCCCTGCCTTTTCCTCCTTTCTCACTTTCTCCTTTTTTTTTATCGCACCGGTAAACTCACATGCACTCCCTTTCTCTACCTTCTTCAGATAACAGCAACAAGTAAAAGAAAGGCACGAACTTTGTGAACTGATCTTCCGCCATGGATGCGTACGAGGCGACCAAAATCGTATTTTCGAGGATACAGAGTATAGATCCAGAAAACGCGGCGAAGATCATGGGGCTTCTGTTAATTCAAGACCATGGGGAGAAGGAGATGATCCGCTTGGCTTTTGGCCCCGAATCGCTTCTCCAATCCGTGGTTTCCAACGCCCTGAAAGATCTTGGCTTTCTTCCTCCTCCATCTTCATCCGCCGCCTTGCCGGCTTCTCCTGCGCCACCTGCACCGACGGCTAACCCCTTCCACCTCGTTGGGCAGAACTCTGCTTCCCGCCTTCTCGTTCGCCCGGCGCCGCTTGTAGTCTCATCGCCTTCCTCATGGGCTCCATCCTCTCCCTTCTCCCGATCAGGTGACGAAATCCACTCCGGAGGTGACGAGCTCATCGACGAAATACACCTCCACGACCAGCTTTCATTCTTGAACGAACCTGTAGCATCCGGTGGTGACGAGCTCTTCTCTTACGGGATGGGGTGGGGTTCTCCGGTGTCAAACGGTGGAAATCAACGCCGAAACTGCTCTATTTCCGACCTATGCTTCGGTTCTGACCCGACAGGACTTGGTTGGAAGCCTTGCCTATACTTTGCGAGGGGGTACTGCAAAAACGGAAGTAGTTGCCGCTTTCTCCACGGCCTCGCCGACGAGGCGAAAATGGATGTGGCGATCGAGCAGGAGTTGCTGTTGCGTTCAAAGAGCCAGCGACTTATGGCATCTGCTGCGAGCGCGTTCCCTTACTCTCCAACTGGGTCTTCTTTACCGCAGTCGCCATCCGGGAATGGTAAATGCATGAGCTTTCTCTTGCAGCAACAGCAGAGTGAGAGCCAAAGGTTGCTCCTTTACTTAACTAAGTGTTTACCTTCATATTATGAATTAGGTCTCATAGTCGAGATTTTGATTAATTTCAGGGCGGCAGTTGCTGCAGCAGCAGCGGCGGCGCTGATGCTTGGAGGGGATGACCCGCATAAGTTCATGGGAAGGCCGAGGATGGAAAGGAGTGATTTTTCTGGCATGATGAACCCTAGTTCAAGGCAGATCTACTTGACCTTCCCCGCAGACAGTACTTTTCGGGAGGAAGATGTCTCAAACTACTTCAGGTTCGTTTTTACTCTGTATCCTCCTCTTTCTGCATCTCGCCTATGATAAAAAAAGAATTATCTTGGCTTCGTTCTCGCAGCATCTATGGACCTGTGCAGGACGTGCGCATCCCATACCAGCAGAAGAGAATGTTTGGGTTCGTCACCTTCGTTTACCCCGAGACTGTGAAGTTGATCCTCGCCAAAGGCAACCCTCATTTCGTCTGTGACGCCCGAGTTCTCGTCAAGCCGTATAAGGAGAAGGGAAAAGTCCCCGACAAGTACAGGCACACACTCTTTCTCTTTCAAATATTATCTGCGAAATCCTAAAGTTGATGATTTGTGACTTGCGTTCTTCTTTTCGCTTCGTCCTCTTGAGCAGGAAGCCAGTTGATAGGGGGGATTTCTCCGGTTGTAACACTCCAGCTAGTCTAGATTCCAGAGATCCCTTCGACCTGCAGCAGCTCGGTTAGCATAAATTGCTCAACTTTTCTTCCATGGCACTTCGCAATCCGTCTCATCTTAACCTTGTTTCAGTGAAAAATTAGTGTTCATAATTCACTCTATGCTCTATTTCAGGAGCGAGGATGCTTTATGCTGGGAGCAACCAGGATGCTATGCTAAGAAGAAAACTAGAGGAGCACCACGAGCTTCAACAAGCCATCGAGTTACAGCAGCGTCGGTTCATGGGACTTCAGCTCCTTGACTTCAAGCGGAACTCGGCCATCTCCACCTCAGCAGTTGCTGTTTCTACTTCATCACCATTTCCGATCACAAATGTTCTTTCAAAAACCACTTCAGAAGGAGGTATGAAAGCTATTTGTTGGAGTTGAAGTGTCTGTAATTTATGAAACTAAGATAACAGAGGAGTTAATGTTGGTTCTGTCTTTACTATGCATAGATAAGAGCCTAAGGCCTGGGTCTGGCGCTGCTACTGCCGTTTCTCGTGCAGACCAGGAAGAGATAGAGACAAAGACGAGTCCCAAAGAAGATGGTGACTACGAAGAAAGGTAATTCTTGCTTATATACTAGCCCCACCTCGCTTTCTTGGTTCTCTTTAGTGCATTAAATGCTCTGGAGAAACAGAGGTGGAGATTGAAAGAAGGGTGGTGGAATGGTGTGGATATTTGGTTGGATCTGGTTGTTGAGATCCACATTATGGAGTAGGAGAGACTGGAAGATAGCAATCTCACATGTGATATGAAAAAAAAGGTTAAAACTTTAATGTAATTGACTAATTGCATTGTCATCCCTACAAACTCGGTTTCAAGCTTTCATCTCGCTCATTATGCTTATTTTTATTTCTTGATCTCCTCCATTATTTTCATTGCAGCTGCGTCGAGCACAATCTTCCTGACAGCCCATTCGCTTCACCGACCAAGTCCGCCTTTGCCGATTCTTTCTCAAGAACCTCAGAGGCTGAAGCTGGTGCAGCAGCCTCTGCTTCTTCTGCTCTGCTTGCTTCCACCCTGCTGCCTGCCACTTCCACTCTTGAGAACATGGCCTCCTTTAAATCTTGCTTCTTTCAGATGCCGAGGTCTGATCCCATTCTGTGTATATTTGTATAAAATAGACCAATTAAAAATCCCAGTTTTAAAGGAAACTTTCTCTTTCAGGCTCTCATCCGGTCCCGGTGCAGTTGGTCTATGAAGAGCTGCCACTCTCAACCTCAACCAAAGTAAGAACCTTTGCAGTCTTTTTCCAATGGAGAAATTATAATGTTCTTTCTCTCTGACATTATGATCTTATAATTGCGCTTTCTTTCAGGAATGAAAAAAAAACTGGCACAAATTTGAAAGAGAGTAGTTGGCAAGTTTCAGAATTGTCGAAGATTATAGTTCCCCCATGTTTAGTGTTTTTTTTTTAATCTTTCTTTTCAAAGTTTTTACTTTTATAGCATTTACTTCGGAGTGACAAGCCATGCTAGAGAAGGCCCCTTCCCTTCTCTTCTGCTTAAGGAAATTGGAGAGAAGTTGGAATGATCAAGCCAGCAAGCAAGCGATGAGTCGATCAATCAAAGTCTTTCTTCTTCTTCATATCATACGGCTCTGATGCCATTAGATGTAGCGCAGTAACAACAGAATACGCAGTACAGAAATCCACATAGAACAAGAAACAAAACAGTGGCGAAGAGATTATGCGAGCTTTAAAAGGAAAAGAGAGAGTGAGAGAGAGAGAGAGATCAAGGCTTAGCCTAATAAAGAGTGCAGAGAAGACAAAAATAGCCGCAGAGTTTATATATGTAGAACACAGCATCTCTCAATCTCTCTCTTGCCTCTTTTAACTTTGTGGTCTCTTCATGTTCTCATTTGATCTTTTGCATTTCCTCTGGAGGAATTAAAATCCACCAAATAGTTAGATGAAGAATTATATAAAAACAATCAAGAACGTAAGATTTCTATTTCAGAACTTCATTCATTTCTCCCGTTCTATGGAAGTATAATCTAATGACATCATAATTAGAATTTTGAAAGCATTTTAACGAGAATCTTTTATAATTTAAATATCTAATATCGTTTAATTTATCTTTTTAGTTGGTTAAATTAGGCTTAAAAGTTGTTGGGATGAGATTAATGATGATTGATGATACTTAATTACTTGTACATGCCTGCCTAATCATTCTTTTCTTCTCCCAATCAACGGTAATAAATCATTGCCAGAACACCCAAAAAAATCTGTTATATTTCAGCATATTCAGAATTTGTGATTTTTATGTGAAATATTCAAATCTAAAGACCTTATAAACGACAATTCATTTTTTATTATTAATGATTTATTAAGTTCTAATGAATCATTTGTATTATATGCAGATATTTAAAAATAAAGTAAAAGAAAACATGTTTGTGCCATAAGGCATCTCCAACTGAAAAATCAATTTTATACTTTAAAATATAGTAAAACTTTAAATCTCTCCATTTGAATTTTATTTCTCTAATATTTTGTGTGCTTCCTGCAAATGTAGCAATCTCTCTTATCTTTCGTGTGCTTCTCTCTTCTTTTATGCTCTTCTTTAGTAAATTCGCAATCCAGGATTTTTTGGTGTTGGTGAACAGTCCGACGCTCATATTAGCGACATATTTTTATCTACCGAATTTTGACGTGAGATTTGAAGTTTGATTGTAGCGAATGACAGATGGCATGCGGTGATATGTAGTTCGGTTGGAGATGATGTTAGCCTTGATTTACTTCTAAGATTTTAAACACAGTGCAGTCCCATAGTAATTTTTAATGTGAAAGCTCATGAGTGAAAGTCATGAGATTTGGCCTGCAGAAACATTTGGTGCTATAAATAAAAATAGACCGGAAGTGGTACCAATTAGTTATAAAGCTGAAAGTGCCATGATGTTATCAATGATGGGTCTCCACAAACATCATCTCATCATGCATTATATGAAGGCGACAACATAATTGACAGCATCTATAAGCTCTGTTAGTATGAAGGGTAACGCACAGGTAATCGTGGCTTGTTCATTATCCCCATTCCTCCAATGGATTAAAACTGGGCTATATCTTTAGATTTAAAGATGACTACTCTCATACGCTAAGCAAATGAAGGAGATTTTTAAGTATTCCATCTTAGCAAACTATGGATATTGCTCCTTATCTAATGCATGCAATCTTATATTTAGTTGTTTTCAAGACAACTATGTGAATCAACTTATTTATTATTATAAGATATCCATACACAGTATTATCTACCTCCACATTTCCTCAAGTTAGATACTCCCTATGCATACTACACTATAGGAAATTTATCAAATATCAGCGACATTTCCGACGGCCAAAGGACCTCTTGAATTTCTAGCGGTTATGCCGGCAGATTAACCGTTAGTAATAAGCTGTCGGTTTCAGTTTCCTACGCTGTTTTTTACCAATGAAAAAAGTATGCCAAAAAACCTATTTGCGGCTGAAAAATCCGCCGATACTGGATGATTTTCATGTATTGCTATCAATAGCTTTCTAAAGGATCTTTATACTTCATTTTTTTTTTACTTCATATTCGATAACTCAACTATTGCAATTTATTATTTCTTAGAGAGTGAGTACTAGGAGACCTGGATAATATAACTTTTCACCCTTCAAAAATAATGCAAGCTTCTTCTCTTCCACTCTAGTAGTTGTGGGCCAAATGATAAACCACTTCAAATTTATTTTGCTTGTATCCCCTCTTTTGGTCCCTTTTTTTTCTTCAAATTTATTTCACCCTTAACTCGGCTTTGTTTGTTCATAATCTCCATTCCTCCAATGGATTAAAATTGGACTATATCTTTAGATTTAAAGATGACTACTATGATAAGCTAAGCAAATGAAGGATATTGTTCTAAGTATTCCATCTTAGCAACTATGCAGCTCTAGCTCTGATGGGTACTATACTGAAGATAATCCAGTTATACTTGCTAAATGAACAGAGTAGTGGCCTGATAGCTATTGACGGAGGCCACTAGCATAGCCTTATCACTAATTTAAATATGGCATATCAATTGTGGTGACATTGTGATCGTGTTGGTGGCAATGAATAACACTTTATATTGAGAAAGTGATGAAAAAAGATAAAGATATTTATGTAATCATAGTTCATATATAATGAAAATTGTATGTTTTCTAAGAATTTTCTTAAGGGTTTGCTAATCACCCTAAGACAAAAAATTCGAGATTAATGTCACCACATTAAGAGATTGAGTGTGTAAAGAGTAATTTGTAAAAGATAGTTTTAGAAGGGAGAATGCACAATTAAGACTACACTGATGATAATAGAGGTTACTTTCGTATGCATGTTGGTTGTTGATTAAACAAAATTGTTCGCATTGACAACAATTATCATTGCACAAATTCATTTTACGTAGCTAAATTAAATTGCTATATTGATTTATCTTATATTATAATTAAATTTTCAAAACAAGTCATATGATTACTCGATTATAAGGTTTCTAAGTTTATGCCATGCACACCTATTTAGGCACTCATTGATGAGGACATTTAACCGTAGAAAGTCTATCAGAGAATGAGCATAAGATTGACGGCTACGATTAGGCCACTTTATTTTTTAGTATCTATTTGTATTTGATTTTATTATGTATTTTTTCTATTTTTACACTCACTTGAGGGAGTATGCTTATGTGACCCAATGGGGCACTTTTGTCATTGGACAAGTTATCGTATTGCATCTATTTATAGACCCCTCTCCCTCTTTGGAGAGGATGATGATTATAATGATTATTATGATAAAAAATTTTATGCATTTTGTTTCTTAGAGAGTTGTGTGAGTTCTTATTAGAGTTTGAAGTCCCTTGGTGAGGGCAAAGCACTACCCATCAGTAGAAGGAAGCGTCTAGGCTCGTGGTTTATCTTCATCTCAAGTTCGTCTTGCTATTTTCCCCTAGCCGCCGGCCCACTCCTTCCCTCGGAGCTTAGTACCTTCTTCCTACAAGTAAACTCTTTGTAATATCAAAATTCTGCTCCAGGATCGTCAGGGCCGATCTGGATCGTCCCGGGACGATCAGTGCATTTTTTTGCTCCAGTTTTCTGCCCAGAAGTTCCAGGAATGATTTCCTGTAGGGATCGTCCAGGACGATCGAGGCATCGTCCTGGGACGATCAGTGGATGGCACAAGTCAGAGAGCAAGGGGTTTTTGGGAATTAATTATCGTCCAGTATCGTCCTGCGAAATCGTCCCAGGATGATGTGAAATTGGTCTGATCGTCCAGGACGATCTTGCGATCGGCCAGGACGATCTGAGTTATTTTAAGCTGAAATCAGGATATTTTGAAGAGAGAGAAAATATTTTTAAAATCTGATTTTCTGATCCGAGGAAAGAGAAAAAGAAAAGAAAAGGAAAAGTTGATTTCGGGAAGTCGCGGGTCCGTTTTCGTTCGACGAGACTGTTGAAGATATTGCTGTACGCAAGGTAAGGCACAATCCGCCTTTCTCAATTTTTAGAACCGTCGCGTTTGGCGGTATTATCTGTCCGGAATTGATTTTTGTTAGCGATTTTCGTCCGTATTTTCCGACTGGTTCAGTTTTTACCGCGTGATTTTCCGTATGTTGTTGACGTGCCGAGTGTGCACATTTTGGTTATTTTTTTGAAATTTTTGTCCGGGTATTTTGAATTCGGTGGTGTTTTATTTTGATTGTATTTTTCTGTGTAGTCTAAAATTGTCTGAGCAATAGAATTAATGTCTTGCAATGTTGTTATCTATATTCTGTGCAAATTTGGTATTCTGTGATTTTTCAGAAAAATTGTGTAAATTTTGTATACAGCCGTTGTGCTGCCCGATTTTTGTCTGATTTCTGAATTCGTCCGGATTTCTTCTGAATTATTATGTTATCTGTATATGCTATATAAAGGGAGTTATAAGGGGCCTGGATCCTATGAGATTCAGTTAGTATATGGGAAATTTTAGATGAGCTCAAGTTGGAGAAATATCTATTCTGTTCCGGATCCGATGAAATCTGTTCTGGTGCTGTAAGCACATCTATTCTATTCTGGTGCCGTGAGCACAAGGGAGACATAAGGGTCAGAATCCGTGGTGATTCTATTTAGTTTAGTTTAGCTATTAATTATTCAGAGAATTTAGTTATTAATTACAATACTATCTGATTCTGATTTGATATGACTTTTGTTTCCGTACAGTTCTGTTTATTCTGATTGGATATTCTGATTTGTTCTGATCTGCTTCTGATTCGATATATGTTCGTATATGTTCTGTTCTGAACTGTACGATTCTGTTGATCTGATTGTTCTGATCTGTCTGATTCTGATTTCTGTACGAATATTCTGATCGGATTTGGTTTGAAGTGTTGGTTTTGGATTCTGGAAGTTTTGATTGGAGGTTTGTCGCTTTGCTGAGCTGTTGAGCTCACTCTTATTTTCTGGTGGTTTTCAGGTTCTGGGAAAGGGAAGGAAGTCCAGGACTAGAGTTCAGAGTCTGATCAGTTATAGGTATTTTGTACTTTTTGATTTTTGTACAGACATGGCTCTTCTGCTCTGTTTCTTTCTGTCAGCCATGTACTGTATTTGTAGATGATTGTTTTGAGGAAAAGAAAAATATAGATGATCTGTTCCGCTGTGATTTGATGTTTCATAGTAGCTCTGTGTGTGTGTTTGTTTTTGAGTTGAAATATTTGGAAGATTCAGTTCCGAAACAAATTCCAAAACTAGATCCTGGTATGTCTGTTCGTTAAGCTGGTCGCGACCCGGTGCGGGCGGGATCCGTCTCGGGTCGGGTCGTGACACTCTTCCCCTCCCCCTTATACCCATTTATCTTCCCTCAACCGTGGCATCGTTTTATCGTGAAAGCATCTCCGCTTAAAACCCTACCAAGACATTGTGCAAGTGGATCTTTAAATGTTAATTTAGGGATTCTCTTTGAACGCCTCAATTTAGGGATTCTCTTTGAACGCCTCACATTAGCATGACAAAATTTTAATTTGATCATTTTGTGATCATATCCTTATCATGTAATTAATTGCCTGATCTTAATCATTATCTGGTTAGCTTAAACATATGTTAAGAATGTGAGAAATTAATTAATTGCAAAGCTCTACTCATCTTGGTGTAACTTCCAAATCAATCACATTTGCCTATGCATGTAGTCCAACATTATTTGGTATCAGAGCATGGCTGCATTAATTTAGGTGCAAATTAGGATTTCTTTATTCCATGTCTTAGGATCTAAATCGCATCTTACCCGCATCAAATTACTTGTTGGTGTTATCATATTATTTTCTTCCTGCTTGCCTAATCCTGAGTCACCCTTAAACATAGGATGGACCTTGAACAAATTCACTGGACCTTAAACCTTTTGATAGGAGAAATGAGCACGATTAGTCAAAAACTTAGGAAAAATCAAGTCAACATAGCTGAACTCCGTCGCCAAAAGATGGAATGATTTGATACACTAGATCAAGTCAGGAATCACTCAACACCTTACACACCTTTTAGGCCTCCTTCCATGTATGGGGATGACACCATACCAGATGAGGGACACCCCCGTGCCCCTTATCGAGCCACCACTATGGTTACGACCTTAATAACGACACTGATATACCTATGTTAAAAAATATTAAGGTTGATGCTCATACTTTTGACAGTACTCTTGTTCCCAGCTCTTTTTGGACTAGATCAAGGGCATAGATAGTTTATTTAAATGATATAATATATCTGAGACTAGAAAGATTAGATTTGCTAAGATGAAACTCACTGATAGGGCCAGCCAATATTGGGCAAACCTAGAGAGCCTTAAGGAATCACACAATGAGTTCATTATTACTGATTAGAATTTTATGAAGTGCGAACTCAAACAAAAGTACCTCCTTCCATCATACTCTTCTAGGCTCCTTGATAGGTGGAATAGGCTGACCCAAGATAGTAAACATGTAAAGGACTATATTGCATCTTTTAACGATTACATGATCCGCTGAAAGGGGGAAACCCCGACTATCCCCGCTCAAATTTTGTCAATGTTTCATACTAGGTTGCGTGAGGATCTTCTCATTGAGTTATTTTCCCAAAGTGTCACTACACTAGAGAGTTCTTACAGTATAGTCTTAAACCTTGAGAAGACCCATTCCCAACACCCTGGTCGATGCCAGGATGCTAGGCCTCACTACAGACCTTTAAATGGATTGGTCCCACACCACCCTACCACACGACTGACCCTAGGGAGCGCTAGCAGGCGACCCTCAGGCCCTCCTCCATAGCATCCTGACTTCAGAGGCAAGCCTCCAACCCCAGATACATCTCGATCCTATGCAGGGACCAAGTGCTTTCGTTGCAAGGGTATGGGCACATCTATTCCCAATGTTCTAGTCTTTATAAGGTCACAATTGTTGAAGAAGTCACTGAGGATGAGTTTGAGCCCGAAGCAGAACCAAATTTACCAGTTTGACGATGAAGGTGAATTCTTTGAGAAGGATGACAACATTGTTGTCGTCCACTGTGTACAGAGGGTAGACACTTCTCTCATTTGTGTGGAGAGATGTGCACTATCACAATCTGTTACAATAGATGAATGTCATAGGACCTCGATCTTTCACACCTACACAAAAATAAAAGATAAAAAATATAAATTCATCGTGGATAATGGTAGTTGTATCAATATTGTCTCCTCCAACATGGTGTCTAGGCTTAATTTGTATGTCATTCCTCACCTTAGTCCCTACAAGGTAGCTTGAGTCAACCCACTACCTTAGAGGTGAAGAAACGTAACCTCATACCCATCTCCTCCACTGACTAGAAGGAGAATGTGTGGTGTGATGTTCTGCTTATAGATGTGGGATAAATCATTCTAGGGTGTCCTTGGATCTTTGATAATGATGTCCACATCTACGATCATTCGAATACATGTGTGTTTAAATATGCGGGTAAGAAGATTAAGTTATCACCACGCAGCCTAGGGTTAGGGATGCCCCCAAACCCAATCCATTCAAGCCCAAGAAGGGGCTGAACCTTGTGACAGTCATGGTCCTTGATTCTAAAATAGCACAAGGTGCATTCATGTACGCCTTGGTTGGCCTTGAGACTTCCCTTAAGTTTGATGAGCCCATCTCTCAGGAGGTACAACCCATTCTGAGCGACTTTTCTGATGTCTTCCCAAAGGACCTCCGTAATCAACTACCTCCATTAAGGGATATTCAACATGCTATTGATTTTGTCCCCGAAACCTCTCTACCCAACCTGCCACATTATCGCAGGAATCCCACAGAACATGTTAAATTAAAGAAGTATGTAGATGAACTACTACAGTAGAACTACATCAAGGAGAGCCTAGCGCATGTGGAGTACCCTCCCTTCTTACCCTAAAGAAGTATGTTACTTGGAGAATGTATGTTGATAGTTGTGTCATCAATAAAATCATCATTAAATATCATTTTCCCATTTTGATGTTAGACGATATGTTTGACATGAACCATTATATTCTCTAAGATTGACCTTAAGAGAGGGTACCACCAGATCCGGATCGAACCCGGTGATGAGTGGAAGACTGCCTTTAGGACCAATGATGGTCTGTACGAGTGGATGGTCATGCCTTTTAGGTTGAGTAATACCCTGAGTACGTTCATGAGTGTCATGACCCAAGTGTTGCGCCTTTTCATGGGTAAGTTTATTTTAATCTACTTCAAGGATATTCTTATCTATAATCATTTCACGAGTTAGCACTTTTACCACTTGAGGCAGGTCTATGAGATTCTAAGGAAGGAGCAACTTTATGCTAACCCTAAGAAATGCACCTTCCTTATTAATCGCATGATTTTTTTGGGCTTTATTGTGTTAGCCTAAGGGGTCTCTACATATTCTAAGAAGGTGAGAACCATGCTTGAATGATTCGTCCCTAAAAACATTTGAGAAGTTCTCACCTTCCACGGCTTAGCTACCTTCTATAAGAGATTCATTAAAAACTTCAATACCATTGTATCTCCTATCACTGATTGTCTAAAGAAAATGGACTTTCACTAGACCCTGGTTGCCACCAAAGCCTTTAATGAGATAAAGAAAAGAATTGTTGAAGCCCTAGTGATAAGACTTTTTGACATCTCCAAGGTCTTTGAAGTTACATGTGATGCTTTGGGGGTTGAAATTAGATGAGTGTTATCCCAGGAAGGTCACCCTGTTGCTTATTTATGTGAGAAATTGAATGACATCTAGCATCACTATTTCACATATGACAAAGAGTTTTATACAATGATCTAATCTCAATGATATTTGCGACACTAACTTCTCCCACAAGAGTTCATCATCTTTTCGAATAATGAGGCTCTTCATTATATCAACTCCTAGAAGAAGTTGAATGCACGCCATAGCCGGTGGATAGAGTTCTTACATGAGTACACTTACACCCTTAGGCACAAAAAGGGAGTTGAGAGTAAAGTTGACAATGCCCTCAGTCATCGTATGATGACAACCACTAAAATGAGGACATAAGTCATTAGGTTTAAGCAGGTCAAAGAGGATTACTTGGAATGTCCCTACTTCAAGGAGGCCTACTCCCTTAGATGATTTTCTCCATGAAGATGGATACCTATTCAAAGCTCAAAAGCTTTGTATTCTAAGTACTTCCCTTAGGGAATCCCTCATTTGGGAACTTCATGCCGAAGGCCTTGCAGAACATTTCGGTCGTGATAAGACTATTGAGGCTGTAGAGTACCGTTTCTTTTGGCTTAGCCTAAAGAAATATGCTAGTAAGATGGTCAGTAGGCGTCATACTTGTCAACTATCCAAATAATGAAAGCATAACACAAATCTATACATCCTTTTACCAGTTCCCAGTTGTGCATGGCAAGATGTCAACATGGACTTCATTCTTGGCTTGTCCAAGACTTCTCGTAGGAATGATGCCATATGTGTCATAGTTGATCGCTTCTCCAAGATGGTACATTACCTACCCTGCTCCAAAACATCTGATGCCTCCCTTATTACTAAGTTCTATTTTAATGAGATCATCAGATTACATGGTTTATCCTAGACCATTATATCTGATAGGGATGTTAAATTCACGAGTTACTTTTGGAATACTCTATGGATGAAAATGGGCATCAAACTATAGCTTTCCACAGCCTTTCATCCTTAGACGAATGGAAAAATTGAAGTGGTCAATAAAATTTTAGAAAACGTTTTGAGGACTCTAGTAGGTGAGCACATTAGAGACTAGGATTCCAAACTCCCCACAGATGAATTTACTTATAATAATTTTGTGATCCGCACCAGTGGTATTAGTCCTGCTGAGATTGTATATGGGTACAAACCTAGACAACCTTTAGATCTCATCCCCGAGTGTCCTAAGTATAGAATTTTTGAGTCTGCATCATTATTTGTATCGCATTTGCATGAATTGTATAAAAAAATTATATGTCGTATTGAATAGAGCAATGAAAATTATAAACTTCATGCTGATCTTAAAAGAAGATTTAAGACATTCAAGGTTAGTGATTCAGTGATGGTCTGGATCCGTCTAACGGAACTGTTAAAAATTACATGCTAAAAGTGCAGAAATATTTAAATTAATCAAGAAAATTAATAACAATGCCTATGTGATGAATTCGCATGCAAAATTCAATATTAATTTCTCTTTTTAACATCAAAGATTTAGTATCCTATGATGGTCCATAGTTTAATCCAGTCAATTCACTACATACTGAGGCTTGTGTGACCCGACATTGTGAGAACCCAAGCCTTCATCCACTTCCAAATATTCATAAATCACCTATTGCGGAGAAAGTTGACATGATCTTAACGATGACATCATTTTCATGAGAGAGGGTGAACGAAGAACGTATTTAGTAAGGTGGAGAGGAAAATTGGATACATAACACTTGGCTAGAGTGTGAGGAGCTCCAACAGATTGATCCAAATGCGCTTGAGATCTATGAGAGCACCTGGAATGCATACTCGACGGAGTCGAGCTCTTTTCCACTCCGGGAGAATGATGAGGACATCCAACCGTGGAAAGTCTATCTATTTTTGAGCAGGAGATCGACGGCTACGATTAGGCCACTTTATTTTTGAGCATCTATTTGTATTTTTTTATGTATCTTTTTCATTTTTACTCTCAATTAAGGGAGTAGACTTCTATGACCCCAGAGGGCACTGTTGTCTTAGCATATACTTTTGGAGTGGTTATTTATCCCAACTAAATATGTTTCTCAAATTTCAGAAGTACACACCTTTCTTATCCTAATGTATCACAACCAATATTATATGATCATGTCACTCATAGTATGTTATGTGGGCCCTACAAAAATAAAAATTAAAAACTTCAAAGACTGTTTTGTATTGTATTATGTCTTTCTATTGCATATCATTATCTATATTCATGGACAAAACATCCTCGAGTAATTTGATTATCTAATGCATGCAACCTTATATTAAGTTTTTTTAAGACAATTATGTAAACCACCTCATTTATTATTATAAGACATCTCTACATAGTATTATGTACCTCAACATTTCCTCAAGTTAGATTCTCCCTATGCATACTACACTATAGGAAATTCATCAAATATCGGAGACATTTTCGATGGCCAAAGGACCTCCGAAATTTCTGGCGATTATGCCGGCGTAAAGACCGCCAGTAATAAGCCACTGGTTTCAGTTTCCTACGCGATTTATTACCAGTGGAAAAAATCTGTTGGAAAACCTAATTGTGGCCGGAAAATCGCCCTTTTCTCTGAAAAAAATCCGTCGGTAATGAACGAATTTCATGTATTAATATCAATAGCTTTCTAAAGTATCTTTATACTTAATATTGGATAACTAACCTATTAGACTTTCTTATTGTTTAGAGAGAGAGTTCTAGGCAACCTGGATAATATAACTTTTCATCCTTCAAAAATAATGCAAGCTTCTTCTCTTCCACTTTAGTGGTCGTGGGCCAAAATACTAAACCACTTAAATTTTATTTGCTTGTATCCCCACTTCTGGTCCCTTATTTTTCTTCTATTTCACCCCTAATGATGGGACCCTCCTCTCCATCAAGAAGACATAAAACAACAAAAAAAACTCAAATCTCCTATGTTCTTCCCTTAACAAACAAACTAAAAAAATAGGCTTGTCCTATATATTTTCATTTTCTACTCAAAATGCCATTTCCCAAATCATTTGTCCCTAAGAATTGTTGGCTAGAGATATAAAGAGAGAATTCTAAAGAGAAAAAGTCTATTTTAGGCAACTTTGGGTTCATTTTGTCCATTGTGAAAGTTCTAAAAAAATGTTGGGATGAGGTAGACTACATTTTGCCTATGTTAGTTTTAATAATTCAAAGTTTTTCAGGATTTTCCAACTCTTTGATGAAAATTTTGACGCATAATTAGGTATATCCAATCATTTGGTGAAATTTTATTGCGTAACTTTTGATTTGTTGTAGTTGGTAATATTATGCACATTCTCATATTTTATTTGCAAATTTTTGCAATATGGTTTTAAAAATATGTAGTTTTTATGACTTGGAAAAATAATCTGACAGGTATAAATCATTTCGTAGTTCAACAAAAGTTTCAAAATGCAGCTATGAAAAGACATGATCTTTTGGTAGATTTCTAAATATATCAAATTTGTATATGGCTTTCCCACCAAATTTCTATTTGTTTGGTTGTTAGTAGGACATTCTCTAAAATCCTATGATAATTCTAACATTATGTACTATACTTGAAAATGTATTTATCTCTATATTTATATTCTTGAAATGTGTGAATCTAAAAGAATTCTGATGATTGGCATATATTCTAATCTGCTGTCTATTGGGAGTTATAAGGTTTTGAAATCTCTGAAAATTTGTGGTGCTATGCTTTAGGAGTTATAAGGGTTTGTTATCGTATATGATAGCATAAGGAGTCATAAGTCTGAACTCTAAATTTGTATATATGTTAGGATGTATAAAGACATAAAGAGAAATTCTATCTATTTTGAGAATTGAAGATTGTGTATTTAATATTCTGCTACTTTACAATTGGGTTATTGTTTTGTTTTTTTTTTTATAAATAATGTGGTAAACTATCATTTGCTACTCTGTAAATACTTATTTATTCCATGTAGTCTATTTTTACTTCACTACAAATAAATATACTTTGTCATTTCTACTTCATTGCTGTTATTTATTATTTTTAAATATTTGGGTAGGTTGAATGTGACCTGTTGAGTTGTGATTATTCATGCTTTCTTTTTTGCATTTGTTCCTGCATCTATTTCAAGTTAGGATAAGGGAAGGGGCTGGTTGACTAGAGAAAATGCAGCAAAATTTGAATCAGAGTCTCTATAGGTGTGTTGAATATATTTTTGATAGTCACAACTTTTTTTTATTTATATCATCTGTGTCATGTACAATTTGTAAAAAAAATTTTTGATTATAAACATATTTGAGATTAATGAAAAAAATTTGTATATTTAATTAAAGTTTTAGTGACTCTATAATACGTAAATTTATTCAAATTTATATAATTCTCTCCAGTTTAAGGTCTTGAGATTTCTATCATGTCATGATCTGACATGATATGACCTATTTATCTGTAGATCATATCGAGTTGGGCTATGACACATCTACCAAATACAAAGACAAACCTACAATTCTGATCACGTTTGCTTCGAGTCATTTCTGCCGGACACATTTTTGTAGCAATAGTCATTCCAACTTTAGCTCTAGAATGAATAACAACATATAATTTAAAGAATGTTTCTACATGAAAATTCAGGGTATAAGATCCAAATGATGAGCATTTAGCTTAAGGGAAATGATGCAAACCTTAGTGTAGACTTGGAATGCACTTCTGCATGTAAATTCAGGGGTGGCATTATGTAATTGAAAATGTTGATATTTAGCAGCCTTCACGGGAAAAAAAATGATTCAAAAAACATCACCACTGCACAAAGATGTCAATAAGTATTAATTCATTCATGATTGAACTTCTACACCATACATGCTTCAATAAAATGTTTTGATTATTCTTGGAATCTTAGTATTACATCCTATACAAAACATTCATAGAACAGCAATGAGACAAAATGTCTGCAGCTTAGATCTTCAAACTGTAATTCCCAGCAAAAGTATTTCTCTGGAACCCATATAACTTGTTAGATCCCCAGCAATGTCAATGCCATGAGATGAATTTCTATAGCTCAGAGAGGATATAAAGGGACAAAAAAGAATTACAGGCTATTTTTCCTTCTCTCAAGGTTTCCATGGAGCTGGAGGTGGAGGAGGGGATGGAAACATTGGAGGTACAGCCGAGAATATCGTGTTTTTGTCGACGCCATTGCCCTCACCGGATAAGGCTACCAGAGCAGCAACCAAGCCGGCATTTCCGGCAAGCGTTGGCTCGGTGTAATTGTAGTTCGTGCGCACATCATGAAATCCATCGTGCCGATCCGGACCAGCAACCATAGCTCCCACAATCGTGTTTGGGTTTGGCTTTTTCGAATCGCGCCACTTCCATCCACCTTTGCATCCATACTTAACACCATTCTTTGGGATTGATGCACCTCGGTGATGAACATGTTTGGGGTAGTGATTGCCGAAGCCGACAACATAGCTCATCTTCTCAGGATTCTTACCAAGTATATAATCAATCTACCAAAAGATTAAACAATAACATTATAAGACGCGTTATAAATGACTGAAGCCTGTTGAATGCAAGAAACTTATATTCCATTTGGTATAGTATATGCAATAATCATATAAATATACGACTTTCTATAAAGCTCATTCATTCGTCCATGAAGGCTTCGTTTGGGACGGGCTTTCTTACTGCTTCTTAAAGGAAAAATAAAACTTTTCTACTAGAAAACTGCTTTAAGAAACAATAAGAAGGCCATCCCAAATGAAGCTGAAATCATATAGAATGTGCATAAGCAAAATGATAATTTTCCATGCATATTGTACATACAAATGTACTTCATATGCAATTTTACATTTAGAATTATGGATATCCACTTTGCCTAATTGATTTCAAAGTTGTATTATTGTGCTCTTGTTTTCTACTTTATCTTATTGAACTACACAACGAGTACATATTGGGGCACTCCCGCCTTCCGCCCTTAAAGCTATTCATGTAGCTAACCTAAGCCTAATAATTTTTCCTCGGTCTGAGATGATGAGATTACACACCTGGGTTTTCGCAAAGTTGCGAAGAACTGAGGTTGGGAAGAAATTGGGGCCACAATACCATCCTGGGGTGTCAGCAGCTTCAAGATAATCACTATAGACCGCTGCAAGAAAAGCTGCATTAACCACATACTGAAGGGGCTGAGGTCTTCCATGGTTCAATTGTATTAAACCGCCTGCAATTGAATTGAAAGAAAGCTTTTCTTGACATTCATTAAAGAACGCAGAAAGTTCAGTGATTAAAAAAATGCATCATTCAAACCTTTGGTTCGGTTGAAAGATTTAAAAACTGGTAGAAAAGAGCACATGACAATGTTAGTCTGATTATGGAAGGTTCTCAATATCTCTTCATATGGATACCCTGGACTCAGAAATAGCCGCAATCTGCTAAGAAGCACCTGCATGCAGAAAGATATAAAAAATAGTATCAAGGCTACAGAATTAGAGGTAGAATAGCATGACGAAATTGATGCAAGCAAAGTCTTCATAATCATGGAAGATCACCATACTAAAGCTACATGTAGAGAGTTCCCCAACTAAGAATTAGAAGATTTTTAGAAGAATACAAACACTGAATCAGAAAGGATAGAAAGTCCTTGAGAATTTTGGATATATCAGGATATGGAATCCAACTCGATTATATAACCATAGACTTAAGGGAAAATTCTATAAGATGGTGGTGAGACCTACAATGCTTTATGGTGCTGAATGTTGGCCATTAAAAGAGAAGCATAATACTAAGTTTAGTTTTGCAGAGATGAGGATGCTCGGGTGGATGAGTGGCTTTACCCTTAGAGATGGGATACAAAACGAGCAAATACGTGAAAAGGTTAGAGTAGCTCTAGTGGAAGATAAGATTAGAGAGAGTCACCATCTGATGACCCGGTTAGGAAAGTAGAGGTATTAGATTTAAGTTATGTTAAAAAAGATAGAGGTAGACCTAAAAAAACTTGGTTAGAAAATATTAGAAATGATCTTTCTTTATTAGATTTAAACGAGAATTTGCCTTTTACCTGAACACAATGGAGAAAAAGGATTCATGAAGCCAACCCCACGTAGTGGGACAAAGGCTTGATGTTGTTGTTGTTATACAATATCACATATCCAGCCTTCAATCCAAAATTCAGATCCAACTTACACTTTAATTTTAATTCAGAATTTGATTTTGGCTCCAATCAATTGGTCAAAAATCAGATCAATTGCATTATCAAATTGATAATCACACACCTAGACTTAAAAACAATCTTTAGAAGTTATGAATTGGTCAGAAATCATCAATATACCCACAAAATTTATCTGCCTGGTAAGGAAACTATACGTGCATGTAACTCAGAAATGGATAATGCCTGAACTTCATTCTTTGTTAGTCAATGAACTGATTTGATAATGTAACAACTCTGAATACGACCAATTAATATTTAAACTGGAAAGTTGTGACAGGTGAGGTAGCAGGTCAAAGCAAACATGCAAAACTCATGAACTACTGATGTCAGCAATAGAGACCACCCAAAAAAGAATAGCAAAATTTTGACTCTTAAATTTGTGGGATAATCAACATTTTTAATAAGAAAATGCCCAAACTACTATTCTTTCGAAGCCAATAATCCAACAAGAGTCTTCCTCTGAATTTCAGATTCTAAGCATCAGAATATAGAACCATACATATTGCATGTAACATTCAAGATAAATCCTATTAAATTCCGTGTGACTGTTTGGCTATAGAGCAGATTTAACAAGCAAACTCTTCCTCTCAAACCAATGAATTTCAAAAATCCGGCAAAAAACAGGATTTCGGAAATCCAGGATTTAGCACAAAAAGGCGGAATTTTCCGTCTACGGCGACTTTCATTTGTCATGAGATTTGATTTTGCATTTTAGGCCGTTTGGGTGAATTTCGCTCAAATCCGCCTCAAATCCGGCCTAAATCCTGCTACCAAATAGCCCCTAAATCTTCAACCATTTGGTAATTTCTATTTTCGAACACAATCAAGCAGTTATGTCCAAAAATGATACACTGCACAATTAAACATATTCGCATTGATCAAATAAGCAATAAAAGAATGTGTATTCTCCTAGGGGGACCAAGTAAAAAGAAAATAAACAGCATACCTGAGCTCCAGGAAGCTTATTATCCCAGCTAAGAACTCCATAATCAGGTCCACCCCAGAATGCTCCGGCATGCTTCGCCATTTTCGGATTTGTCACCAGCTGAAGATAAGAAGAGTTACCAGTTGCCAAATACATCCATGAGCCACCCCACACAAACTCATCCCAATAACTAGTGGAATTGTAAAATTTGGCAGGATCTGAGCCTCCAGCGCTGTATCTTGCTCTCTGCATCCTCGCAAACTTCCACAGCGTCGCCGCACCATGTACAAGCTTTTGTGAATAGATCTTGTTGTCCTTAAACACTACCGACGCCGCTGCAAGAGCCGCTGCCATCTCAGCGGCAAGATCCGAGCAGCCATGGCACTCAAACACAGGCCTCGGGTAGTCTATATCTTCAGGCCTCATCCAACAATAGTGATCGTTCGGCATCGGGCCTCTGGATGTATCCCCAACTCCAACCTGAACCAGATCTTGTCAGAAAAGAACTGGATTTCTCTGATTCAACGAAAGGAGTTACAAGATTTAATCTTTTTTAGGGTTTACCTGAGCTGCAATGCGATCGATGGTGTCGGCAGAGGAATTGAAGGTCCTGAGAATGTAATCGGCGCCCCATTTGATGATTTCGCGGACATGAGCGAGCTCGCCGACGGCCTCGTACTTGGCGCTGTATTCGATGACGCTCCAGCTGAGCATGGTCATAGCGAAGGATGACGGGAAATTGAACTTGATGGCGTCACCAGCGTCGTAGTACCCGCCGACAAGGCTGCGTTTAACAGCATCATCGGAGAATCCGTCCTTCATCCCGGAGTTACCCCTCCACGAAACATTGTTATGCTTTGGGAGCGGCCCGGCTGCATCAAAATGTGATTTTGAGAAACAAGATCTACCCAAGATGGAAACTTTAATAAGAAAATGAAACTCACATCGCTGGGCGTTGAAGAACATTAGGGCTTTATGAAGGGCGAGGGTGTAGTTGTCCGGCGGAGGGCGAGGGTGATGATGGCGAGGAACGGTCTTGACGATGAGGATTATGAGCCCAACGAGGGCGGCGACGCCGAAGACGACACCGAGAGTCCAAATGAATATCTTGCGGCTGACAATGAGGCAGCCGAGGTCGACGTACTTCTTCTTCTTCGATCCCTGGTCGCCCGGACCTGCGAGGAGCCAGCTCTGCTGCGTCTCGTCCAGCGGCCGCGAGGAAGTCGACAGCGCCGCACGGTCGAGGTCAAGATTCCGGCTCCGATCATCATCCGTCGCTGAGTCGGCGTGCGAGATCTCTAGTGGCCCTCCCCATGGATCTCTCCCGAACATACTGATCTTGGTCCCGAAATGCTTCTCCCTGCGGCTTACTCTTCTTTAGATCAGAAAGGAGAGATCTTGAGTAAAGAGTAAGAAGAAGCGTGATTGCTGAGCATCCAAGCTAATTAAAAAAAGGCCTTTTTGCTGCTGTGTGAAGCAACTGATGCTATTTTCTTTTCAGGCGATCTGACGAAGATGGACTAACAGCTCTTAGATCAGTGAGCCGAGCCAACGATCAGAAATTCTTAACTGTTGGCTCTGCATTTTTTTTTTTCCGCGAAGAAAAGCCAGGCTGGAACCGTACCAAATTGTCAAAAGGGTCACGCTATGCAATAAATTTCTATTTAGTTCATTAAAATATATTACTTTAATCAATTATTGGTTTAGAAATATTATAAAAATTCAACCGCAAAGAGTTTAATATATTTTATAATTGCATATTAAACCTTACGTAAATATAATATTTTGTTTTGATTTGGACAGCACAGCTTACTCGCTTAATAATTAGGTTTAGTAAAGTGGAGGGCAGTGAGGAGTGAGAGGTAAAAGGAGACAAGTGACAAGTGACAGCTTGGCTAACTGGCAAAGTGAGCGGAACCTGCAGCACCGACAGCTATTGGTGCGGTGTGAGAAGCTGTTTATGTTTGGTAGTGATTTATTAACTTTTATAAATAAAAAAAAACCACTACTTTAATTTGGACCTGTATAAAATTTATGTTTTGCATGTTGGCCCCTCTGAAAATTATTATCTAAGAGTTTGGACGTAGTTAGTGTTTAGATCGTAGTAATCTCAGTAAAATTTATATATAGCTAATGTATAAATTGTACATAATGTACGGCCAAAATTTATCTTGATTAGGAATAAATTTCAAGAAAATTTTGAGTTGAAAACGTTCAAAATTAAATTCAGGACCATTCGAACTCCAATATCAGCGAACTTATAGTCTAAATGAATGTCTCGAAAAGACGAACCCAACAATGCTAAATTCGACTCAATTTGAACCCAATTGGGTCTAAATTGAGGACCCAAAACGTATGTGGAATGTTCAAATTATAATTTGTATGACCAAATGATCATCAAATTTGACATGCTTATAGTTGAATCGAGCACTCAACTAGACAAATCCAACGAGCCCAAATTGTCAAATTCTGACATCACTAAGATACTCAATAAATAATCTATGATCAAGTGAGTTGGTGTCGGTCATCTATTGGAAATACTTTACAACTTGCTCTTAATCTTTTTTCTATCTACTAGCCATGTCATTCCTTAAAAATTATAAATAGCCCCACATTTTTCCCATGGAGGTGACCAAGCAAGAAAGAGAAGAAAGAGATAAGAGATTTACAAGAGAAATTCAGCAATATCGAGATCATTAAAATATATTTATGAGTTTCAATTAATAAATTAAATCAAGGTTTTAAAAATCAGACCGGATTGACCGATTCAACAGTTTGAAACAGGGCTCGGTCGGCCTACCGGTTCGTTTCTCTTGCAAAACTGGTTTTGCACCAAATCAGGGTAAAAATCGCCCAACTAGTCGATCGAACCGGAAACCACAGAACCGACATCGGTTCTTAAGAACGCACGGTTTAAAAACAACGAGTTTAAGCCATTGATTTTAAATCCAACGGTGAATGAGTGCTCTGAGGAAAATAACATAATGAAATATGGCTCATTCCCCCTCTCGTAATTCATTTTGGCTTTGGCTTTGGCTCGGGTCTTCTCAGGTCAAAATCAGATTGACATATCAACCCAAATCCGACATGTTTAATATATATATTAGCAATATAAACTCACATTAGTGATATATATGATTGTTGCGGACTAGAATATACGCGGTGGTAGAGTTAAAAAGTATTCGTCTTAGGGTTGTACGGATATTCAGCACACAAACAGAAGATAAAATAACACCAAGATTTTTACGTGGAAAATCCTAGAAAGGAAAAAAATCACGGGGCCACGCCAAGTTGAAAAAGTTCCACTAGTGTTTATTTGAGATACAAGAGGCTGACTCGTCCGTAAAAGTTAGGACGATCATATTACAATGAATCACTTCTGGATTGAAATCAAGATACAATGTCGGGCAGATTTCCGGCGTCACTTGGAGATCGGGTGGAATTCTGACGTTACTTGAGCATCAGGTTAAATTCTGGCGTCTCTTGGGCGTTGGGAAGAACTCTGGTGTCTCTTGAACGTTGGGAAGAATCATGGTGTCACTTGGGCATCTGGCAGTATTCCGACGTCACTCTAGTGTCCAGCGAAATTGTAATGACCCAAGATCCGTGTAGCGAAAGGATTCATCTGATTTTTTTCTATTTCCCTCTTCTTTTCTTTTCTTTCTATCAATTTTCCTCATTTGCTGTTCATATCAATCCATACATACATATACCCAGAGCCAGAGATAAATACATTACAGAAAAGAAACTGCAGCGGATACTATAATTCACAAAATATACAACAGTCAAAGTACGGTCAAAAGAAAATATTACACTAGCCATACAGGCTACAAAAGAAAGCCTACCAAGGCTACAAAAGAAAAGCTATGGAACTCGGCAGAAAGATCGTCAAGCTGGAGGCCCTGCACCTGAAATCATTGACCACATATAATGAGCTTACAAAGCCCAGCAGGTCACCAAAGCCTACAACTGAAATCAAAGCACGACACTAAAAACAATATGCAGGTTAATCAAATCAAGTCAAATCAATCAATCGAACATGATCAATGAGTCAATGCAATACAGAAATCAATAGTCAATAAAACCAATCAATGCAGCGGCAGGCAAATCGATAAATCAATTTAATCAATCAATATTCGTCAATCAAAACGATACGGTCAAATCAGTACGATCTAATCAATGAAGTCAATCGAGAAGAGCGATCTATAAAACAATCCATACGGTGTAGAACAGTAGCAACAGTGAATCTATAAAATCTATAGGCAATAGAATCTATAAGCAAATAAGCAGTAGTACGATATCCATGTTCATGCTATCAATGCAGTATCTATATCTATCAATGTTCTATCAACGTTCAGTAGAATCAATGCCCAGTAGTCAATCGATAAATCAATTCGATAAATCCAATCAATATCAATAAACCGATCCAAAATCAATAAATCAATACAAATCAGGAAATCTATACGATGCTATATCATATACATGCAATTTCATACACTGGTCTTACTCGACAAGCCCAAACACTAGTCATGATGCTGTTGTAGTTATCAATCGTTCAATATCAATAGTGCTGTTGTAGTGGTCAATCTATATCAATAGTGCTGTTGTAGTTCGTTCAATATCAATAGTGCTGTTGTAGTGGTCAATCTATATCAATAGTGCTGTTGTAGTTCGTTCAATATCAATAGTGCTGTTGTAGTTCGTTCAATACACGTTGGTTTCTATAACCAACGTTCAACTAGGTTTCCACTTGTCTTTCAGCAATCAATCAATATCAATACAATAATCGATGCAATAAGCAATATTAAAGAAATCAAGAACGATCATATCAATAGTCATAGGCAGATCAATTCAATCTATCAATTCCGGGAAAATCAGAAATCATACGAAAATCGGGCAGAGTAACGGTAGTCTATCGAAATTACACAAAAAGCCTGCAAAAAGACAAATTCTGAATTTCACCAAATTACAACAGAATAACCACGGCATCAATGCAAGACTATCAATCTATAGAATCCAAATCAATTCAGGTCTTGATATTATTATATTCAATTAAAAGCGCGTAGAATCAATTCCGACCGGTAAAATCTTCGTAGAATACAGTCGAATCGTGTACAATAATCATATCTATAACATACTAAAAGTTGTGCGGTGAAAGTTGTGTCAAATCAAAATCATGTCGAAAAGTCGACTACGAAAACACAAAACAGATCACAACTCGGTCAAAACACAATATCTTCGAAAACAGAAGTAAGGTTCGGAGTCCTTACAGCGAGATAAACAAACTATCCAACAGCAACGAACGACGAAAATCGCTCCGCGGGCCTCGAAATCGAACTTTTCTCTTTTTCCTTTTCTCTTTCTCTCTCCTCAGATATTTCTATCTCTTCAAAATATCTCATTTCCATATATATCCATACTGATCGTCCTGGACGATCGAGATTCGTACAGGACGATCCATGAAGAGAAGAATTTCGTCCAGACGAAAAATCACATATCGTCCCTGGCGAAGGGTTCACTGACTTATTTTCGTCCAGACGATCCTGATTTCGTCCAGACGAACCATACAGTCAAACATGATTTTTCTACACAACCTGCACCGATCGTCCCGGACGATCCAACTTCGTCCCGGACGAACCTGAAGCAAAAGCTGATATTACAATCTCCCCACCTTAGAAAAATGTCGTCCCGACATTTCCCTAAGGGTACAGAGCAAAACAAAAGCAAAACGAAACAAACCCAATCATGCAATAAATCGCACAAATCACAACAAAACAGACGATAAACAAAATTCGTACCAATCACATTTACAGGCATCCCTGGTGCATCCTCCTCCATCTCTTGCTTATCTCCAATCAGATCAGTCGGGACAGTCGGAGCAGTCAGAACCATCGGAACAGGTCCTTGTCTTTCAGAACTTGGGCATTCCGTCACTCTATGTCCATATCCACCACATCGGAAACATTGCCCAGTCCTCAGATAACATTGTCCCGGATGTCTTTTCCCACAACATTTACAAACATTAAATCTTGTTCTGCTACTTTCCCCACTCTTCTTGCTACGGCCAGAGCGTTTTGCTAATTTGTCACTCACCATCTGAGCGACCATATTAGCAAACTTATTCATATTTGCAGATGTGAGTGGGAGATCAGTAGTAGACTCAACTTTCTTTCCTTTCGGATCCATCGGCCTGATCAATACAAATCGTTCGAATCAAAATCGCGGAAATCAAATACGTAAAACAAAACAAATCAAATAATGCAATCTTCAACTCTGGATATAATCAAATCCTTTTCACTACACTTGCTCTGATACCAATTGTAATGACCCAAGATCCGTGTAGCGAAAGGATTCATCTGATTTTTTTCTATTTCCCTCTTCTTTTCTTTTCTTTCTATCAATTTTCCTCATTTGCTGTTCATATCAATCCATACATACATATACCCAGAGCCAGAGATAAATACATTACAGAAAAGAAACTGCAGCGGATACTATAATTCACAAAATATACAACAGTCAAAGTACGGTCAAAAGAAAATATTACACTAGCCATACAGGCTACAAAAGAAAGCCTACCAAGGCTACAAAAGAAAAGCTATGGAACTCGGCAGAAAGATCGTCAAGCTGGAGGCCCTGCACCTGAAATCATTGACCACATATAATGAGCTTACAAAGCCCAGCAGGTCACCAAAGCCTACAACTGAAATCAAAGCACGACACTAAAAACAATATGCAGGTTAATCAAATCAAGTCAAATCAATCAATCGAACATGATCAATGAGTCAATGCAATACAGAAATCAATAGTCAATAAAACCAATCAATGCAGCGGCAGGCAAATCGATAAATCAATTTAATCAATCAATATTCGTCAATCAAAACGATACGGTCAAATCAGTACGATCTAATCAATGAAGTCAATCGAGAAGAGCGATCTATAAAACAATCCATACGGTGTAGAACAGTAGCAACAGTGAATCTATAAAATCTATAGGCAATAGAATCTATAAGCAAATAAGCAGTAGTACGATATCCATGTTCATGCTATCAATGCAGTATCTATATCTATCAATGTTCTATCAACGTTCAGTAGAATCAATGCCCAGTAGTCAATCGATAAATCAATTCGATAAATCCAATCAATATCAATAAACCGATCCAAAATCAATAAATCAATACAAATCAGGAAATCTATACGATGCTATATCATATACATGCAATTTCATACACTGGTCTTACTCGACAAGCCCAAACACTAGTCATGATGCTGTTGTAGTTATCAATCGTTCAATATCAATAGTGCTGTTGTAGTGGTCAATCTATATCAATAGTGCTGTTGTAGTTCGTTCAATATCAATAGTGCTGTTGTAGTGGTCAATCTATATCAATAGTGCTGTTGTAGTTCGTTCAATATCAATAGTGCTGTTGTAGTTCGTTCAATACACGTTGGTTTCTATAACCAACGTTCAACTAGGTTTCCACTTGTCTTTCAGCAATCAATCAATATCAATACAATAATCGATGCAATAAGCAATATTAAAGAAATCAAGAACGATCATATCAATAGTCATAGGCAGATCAATTCAATCTATCAATTCCGGGAAAATCAGAAATCATACGAAAATCGGGCAGAGTAACGGTAGTCTATCGAAATTACACAAAAAGCCTGCAAAAAGACAAATTCTGAATTTCACCAAATTACAACAGAATAACCACGGCATCAATGCAAGACTATCAATCTATAGAATCCAAATCAATTCAGGTCTTGATATTATTATATTCAATTAAAAGCGCGTAGAATCAATTCCGACCGGTAAAATCTTCGTAGAATACAGTCGAATCGTGTACAATAATCATATCTATAACATACTAAAAGTTGTGCGGTGAAAGTTGTGTCAAATCAAAATCATGTCGAAAAGTCGACTACGAAAACACAAAACAGATCACAACTCGGTCAAAACACAATATCTTCGAAAACAGAAGTAAGGTTCGGAGTCCTTACAGCGAGATAAACAAACTATCCAACAGCAACGAACGACGAAAATCGCTCCGCGGGCCTCGAAATCGAACTTTTCTCTTTTTCCTTTTCTCTTTCTCTCTCCTCAGATATTTCTATCTCTTCAAAATATCTCATTTCCATATATATCCATACTGATCGTCCTGGACGATCGAGATTCGTACAGGACGATCCATGAAGAGAAGAATTTCGTCCAGACGAAAAATCACATATCGTCCCTGGCGAAGGGTTCACTGACTTATTTTCGTCCAGACGATCCTGATTTCGTCCAGACGAACCATACAGTCAAACATGATTTTTCTACACAACCTGCACCGATCGTCCCGGACGATCCAACTTCGTCCCGGACGAACCTGAAGCAAAAGCTGATATTACAGAAATTCCGGCGTCACTCGGGCATCGAGCAGAATTCCGGCGGTGGTCGTGGAGTAGTTTCTTCCCTCCAATCCTTATCTTCTTCATCTTCTCTTCTTCTTGCTTCTAGCTTTGGGTGCCCTCTTATGAGAAATGAGGGGTCTATTTATAGATTTTCTGGAGTGGCATAGGTTCTAAATAAGTGTGAGATCATGGGTAAATAGGGAGTGGCCGAATGGACGGCCGATATGGAATCCCTTGATCGTGCACCGTTCGTCAGACATTTGAAGGTCTTAATAATGTTGGAATTTGGCGATCTTGGACTCATTGGATTCGTCTCGTTGAGCCGCTCGATTCGCCTATAAGAACGTTATATTTGAAAACTATTTGGTAACTCGAATTATGGTTTGAGCTTTCTATCCGCGCTTCGGTTACTTGATTTGGACTCATTTGGGCTCGGATTGAGTTGAATTTGGTGTCGTTGGGTTCGTATTTTTGAGATGCTCAATTTGACTATAAATTTGTTGAAATCGAATTTTAGGTGATCCCGAATTTAATTTTTGAAATTTCCGGCTTGATTTTGTCTCAAGATTCGTGCCCGATCAAGATAATTTTTTGAGGATATATCAATGATATACAAAATTGCACTAACTCAATATAAATCAAAGAACTTTAAAATTCAACCTAATAAATCTTACATCCAAGTATTTTTGATATAATTAATTTTTTTTTACAGTCAACCTAAATTATGCACTAATTAAGATTGAAAGGGTAAATCATAAACTCACCATCATGAGCACTATTACATTTATTTAACTTCAAATAAAAAAAATAATCTCCTACATTCCTTTCATAATCATCAACACAACTACAAACTATTAATTTTAAATTACATTCCTTTTTAATATAACCATAGAGGCCCGAAATATGATAAAAGTATAAATAAGAGTCATTATGCTCTAATTAAATTTAAGAGATTTCATGATAAATATCAAATTAATCTTCTAAAAAATGTCAATAATGCATAAAAGAAAATTTTGTTCTACAGTTACTTTTACTTTAAAACAATGGTTTTAATGATAATTAAACTTTGATGCATGCATGCTTAGATAAGATTAGTACTCTGTATTCACATTTAATGCATGCGAAATTGCAAATTCAATCTTTTTTGCTAACATATTACATAAAAGAATTAAAAATGTAATAGAAAAATTTGGGCCATTTGTTCATATACGATGAATTCAGTAAAAAAAAGTTTCACGAGGCGGATAGTGCATATTTCTTTAATTTAATATTAATGATGATAATAAAGAGATTGGATTTATACGAGAACATGAGGGCAGATAGCGACGGAACGCCAACACTAATGATAGTTGCGTCGGTGGGTGAGAGCCCACTGTCACGCGGTTGGCCGCCACTGTCACGTCCGTAGCTCCCGAATTGGGTAATTTGTTGGCTGGGCTGTGGCCGGTGGTCTACACTAGTTGGGCTGTTACACAAGTCCTGTTGGTCGGCCCAATAGAGCTTCCCAAGCCCTTGAACCGGGGGTCGTATGAAAAATCTGTTTGACTAAAATTATTAAGATTAGACTAAAATTATTAAATTTATTTTTTAACTATTTTCGCAGAAGAGGCATGCTAGTCAAACCGGGGTCGAATCGGACGACGTAATAAATAATAATATTATTATAAAAAATTAATAAAATTAAAATAATAATAAAATTTAATAACCATATACTATATTATAAATATTGTTAATTTATATTACATATTTAGATATAAATTATAAGTATAAATTATATTAAAAACTCACAATAAAAATTAATTGTTTATAATATATAATTAAATATAAAATTAAAACAGAAAAAAATAAAATATTATTAACTAAAAAAGTAAAACTTTTCAAAAAAAAAATATTATTCATATTATAAAAATGGATATTTTTATAATATATAATCAAATATAAAAAAAATTAATGGATACAGAATAAAAAATAAATATTATCAACTAAATAAATAAATAATATTCATATTATAAAAATTAATTAAAAATCATTAAAAAAAATATTTTGCTTTGTATAATGTATACATGAAACTAAAGATAGATTTTTGCTTTGTATGGTTTAGTGACAGTGATATTTTGCTTTGCATAGTTTATATAGCTTTTATTTTTACACATGATAGGAGTTTATATGGAGCCTTGTGATGTCATGTGATAATGTTGCAAGTAGCCTATATATTCATAGGCTTTAATAATTATTTAAGAATTTTAATATATAATACTTATATTAATTGATTAAATTTATTATTTATTTAATATTAAATAATTTCTTTAATAATTTAAATAAAAAAAATTGGACCGGCCGGTTTTAGAAAATTGGGATCGGTTCACCAGTTCCCGGAATAACTGGTGGTTCAAACAAGTTCTGGTCGGTTTGGTGCACAGCCGATTTTTAAGGCTTAGCTGAGCCGGCCTTCAAACCGGTTCATGGTTGAACTAGTCGGACCAGCTGGTCATGTCCAGTTTTCAAAATGTGGAATAAAATGAAATGCCTGCAAAATATTTAGGTGAAGCAAATGAATTCGGCAATACTTCAAAATGCAGCAACATATCAAAGTCCATTTCTAACCAAAAAAAAAAAAAGAATATTATGTATATTATTTCTCAACAGCACTCCACATGTCTTTCTATGCCTCCATCTTTCCCAATTTCCACCATTTGGATTTGTGAATAGTGTGTTGACAACAATGGCATCGTACTGTTCCCCTCGCAAAAATGCGACTATAAATGGCCTTCGGGGGAGCTTGAGGCAAACGACAAACACAAGTTTGTAGTTCGGTTGGAGATAGACTTAGCCTTCCCCTTCCAAAAAATATAATTTATATAATCATCCCTCATGGTGTAGTCAAAAAGTGATGTTTGGAGATCATTGAAGAAACATGAACAAACAAGAGCTAAACAGCTGATCTTAAGGATTAAATAGTAAAAACTACTAGAATTGCAAAAAAATTCATTCATTCTTCATACATACAGCTGTTATACTTATAAGCTAACAAGAGAAACCTATAAGGATATAGAAAAATGTAACAAATTTGTAACAAATTAAATCAGATATCCTAAGAAATATTTTAACAGCTAAGATGCTTTGCATCATTCAACTTCAGTACAAAGAAAACGGAGTAGTCGGCGGAGTCAAGGAAGTCGTTGAGGCTAAGAGTAGTGAGATGGTCCTTAAGGAGGAGGTGCTTGCCGGTGGTGGAGAAGCCTACGTATCTTGGCTGAGGGAATGAGCTTGTAGGAGTCGAGGCTTCGAGGGCTGAAGAGCTCAGTGATACAAATCTTACGCATCGATCTAACACCAGTAGAGTCCATATGGCGACCATGTGATTGTCGGAGTAGTTGTAGGTGGTGTAGTCGTCGTCGACGGTCTTAGGGCGACTAATAAAGACCAAGTCGTGGGTCTTTAATTAGAAAGAGGCGAGTCATGGAGACAGAGGATACCACTACTACCAGGAAGGAACCAAATTGAAGTAGCATAAGCGAGCTGTACTTCTTGGAGAGTTCATGAATAGACTGGTGCGGGGGTGCTCGATCCGATGAGGTTTTGGTTCCCAATGATGGGCCACGACGGGGGTCCAGTGATGTAGGGAGTTTGTGGCTCTGAGTGGATATGATCGAGAAATTGCATGCTCAAGTGGGAAGCGAGAGGTTTCGGAGAGGATTGTGCAAAAATGGGTGGATCGATGTCTGCTGTCGCGAGCAGCAACACGACGATTGTGGCCATTCATACGGACTGGACAAGCACAATCACGGATCGCATGTAGGTCAACGATGCCGGTCGATTGCAAGGAACGCGACCATGGCCATGATGGAATTTGGTCCTGGACAGGCGGATTATGTGTAGAGTGAGCGTGAATATGTCTGATGGTATGGTGGCCATCGATGGATTCATTATGGTATGGTTGCTATCGATGAATGTGTAGAATCACCAATATAGTTGTCGGCTGGTGGAGGCTTCGAATGTTGGCGGCAACCAATTTTCATGTATCGTCTTTCAAAAGCATCCAAAACCTCGATCGACGTCAAGGGTTGATGTAGCAGAAGCACATAGCCCTGATCGACGTCAAGGGGAAAAGTTGGCTCTTATACCAATTGATGTGGGGAGATCATTGACAACTCATAGGGATCAAAATCATAAAAATGGCTGGAATTCCGAAAATATTCATTCATTCTTCATACTTACAATTGTTAAACTTATAAGCTAGCAAGAAAAACCTAGAAGATTCTAGAATGATGTAACATATTTTTAACAAACTAAATCAGATATCCTAAAGAACATTTTAACAGTTAAAAAGCTCTGCATCAATAATAACATCCCTCGCAATAGAAAGGGAATGAAAGAGGTTCCATGTGCCATTGTGAAATCCTTCAAGATATACCGTAAAACCAGCCAGGGGTCCAAAAAAAATATAGCTTACTACCACTGCTGATTTGATAAGAAAAATGCCCTTTAATACTAGTAGCCATCATATGCAAGTATCTTACCAAGGCACAAAATGCAATTTTCTATCTTTCATTAAAAATCAAATCTTTTGAGTTTTTTCAAATCAAAATTAATGGTCTGATCCCGAAAAAAAAATTATATAAAAATCTCCACCTTCTCGACTGCATTGATTAATGCAAGGAAGGCCTCAGTTTTAACAAAATATATAAATAAATAAGAGCATCGTCAATGCCACGACATGTCTTTGTCTTCTCTAAATCCAGCGATAAGATCAATTTATAAATGTTTTTATTTAAGATTCTGTTTATATATATAAAACCAAAAAAAAAAAAACTAAGTCAAACGTAACTGAACAATCCTCTCCAATATTACCCAAGAAAGTAACCGATAACCCAATATATCCTAAAACAAACATCTTTCGCTCCAATAGTGCAGCCAAAGTAACCAAACAACTAATTCTGGTAATCTTCCATTCTTCCCTATACATTCCCCTTCGGCTACCTCCCTTGCCGGACTCCTAAGTCTTCTTCCTCTCCTCAGCCATCGATCGTGACAATAAAGTAGAAGATCGAACAATGGACGGCAAGCCGCCGGAGTTGCTGATGCATCTGAGCATGAAGGAGGCATTCGGCGGGAGCGGAGGGGGAAGCGGCGCCAACTTCTCTTTCAGTGACTTAGTCCTGAAATTGGATTGCTACTCCCCAAAAATGGTACTGAGCAATGGCGTGTGGCTTGGAGACAACCCAATGCAATATTCCTTCCCTTTGTTCCTCACCCAACTTCTCTTTATCTCTCTCACCACTCGAGCTCTCGCCGCCCTCCTCCGCCCTTTACGGCAGCCCGTCGTCGTCGCCGAAATCCTAGTATGTCCCTCTCTCTCTCTCTCATTACACGAGCTTTTATTCTACGGACACCCGACATGCATGAGAACTGTCCGGTTAAGCATTTTGTATTCAGCGGTACTGAGTGCGGGTACAGAGCTGGGTACCCAACAATGGGGTGATGTGACCCATTGTTATTGATCTCTGGACGCCATAGGCACTTCACTTTATTGAAAAAAAATTCAAACAGGATATTCAATAAAAAATATTAATTTTTAGTATGAGTAGACCTTACAAAAAATAATTAATTCACTTTTAATATAAATCTATTAAAATATGATATTCCTTACACTTAATTTTTTTATTTATTAATCTAATCAAATATAGGCGAATTCACAGTCAAGTGAGGGCGGGCATGAAAAAAAAAATCATTAGAGATGACTTTTTTTGGAATTTTGAGCCTCTTCAAAGAATTTTTTTCACTAAATTTATTAATTATGCGTTAGTTTTGCCCATCCCACCTCACGTAGTTCACAGAGTCAATTGAAGGCTCGAAGCCCTCTTGTTCTGTTGTTCACTACTCGCAAGATCATATCGCCTTAGCAATTGCAAGAGGCTGCCGGCCTTCACCTTTACAAATTGCAAAAATTTGCCCATCCTAAAAAATGATATGGATTCGCGCCTATAATCAAATAATTTCTTAACTTGAGTAAATGTAATTGCAATTTTTTACAAGAGTGCATCATTTTTCTTTGTAGAAAAATTATAAATTGGTAAAAATCGGTATTAATATTTTTTGAAAAACTTTTAAATGAGTAAAATACAATTACAATAATTTTTAAATTCATTTTAATATATTTTATTCTTCAAGTTCTCTGTTTTTTTTTTTTTTCTAAATTGTTTTATGTGATAGCAGGCGGGGATAGTATTGGGTCCCACATTCATGGGCCGCATATTCAAAACATACACGAACATCTTCTTCCCCCACCGAAGCGCCTATCTCCTGAAAACAGCCGCCAACATGGGCCTCCTCTACTTCGTCTTCATCGTCGGCCTCGAAATTGACACCTCCATCCTCCGCCACACAGGACGCAAAGTCCTCTCCGTCGCCACCGCCGGCATCCTCCTCCCCTTCTTCGTCACCATTTCCATCACCTACACCTTTCGCAAACATTTACTCCAACAACACACTTACAACCAAGCTTTCTACATCTACCTCGGCATCGCCCTCTCCATCACCTCCTTCCCCGTACTCGCCCGCATCCTTCTCGAAATCAAGCTAATGGATACCGAGATCGGCCGCATCGCCCTCTCCACCGCCATGATCATCGAATTCCTCGGTTGGGTTCTCCTCGCCATCGGAATTGCTTTTACTGGCTCGAATGAAACTGGCGGTTCTCCTCCTCCTTCACATCTCATAATTCTCGCCACGATTGTGTACATTCTATTCTGCTTATTTGTGGTCCGCCCTGCCGTCGGATGGTTCTTCAGCCGAATACCGGAGGGGGAGGTGATGAGCGATATGGATAGCGGGACGATTCTTATCGGAGTTATGGCTGCCGGACTCATTGCGGATCTGATTGGGATACATTCTGCGTTTGGTGCATTTTTATATGGCTTCGTGATCCGACCGACACCTCATGCAACCGCTCTTATCGGGCGGGTTGAGGAGTTCATTAAAGATCTGTTTCTTCCTCTGGTGTTCTTTGCTAGCGGGTTTCGAATTGATCTCCTGACGATTCATCGCCCTTCCCATGCGCTCGTCCTCATCTTCATCTTCCTCCTCTCTGCTTCTGTAAAGATTGGGGTGATCATACTGATTGCGGTCTACTTCGGCTTCCCATTTCTTGAGGGTATCGCTTTGGCCTTCCTCGTCAATCCAAGCGGATTTATCATACTCGGCATTGCCCGCGACAAAAATGCAAGTTTTTCGATTCATTCCTTAAAGTTAGCATTTTTATTGCATCTTAAAAGTGACAGTTAATTAATGATGCAGTTGATGGAGGCTGACATTTACGCAGTCATTCTTCTGCTCAACATCATGATGACGGCAACGGTGACGCCGGTGGTGACCGCCGCCTACAAGCGATCGAGAAAACACCTGGGCTACAAACGAAGAAATCTGCAGTGCTCGCGGCCAGACTCCGAACTCCGCATGCTCGCCTGCGTCCACAAATCACGCAATGTCCCCTCCATCATCAGCCTTCTCGATTTATCCAACCCGACCAAAAAATCTCCCATCTTCCTCTACGCCCTCCACCTCGTCGAGCTCAGCGGCCACGCCTCCGCCTTGCTGATCGTCGACAACGCCTGCAGCTCCGATTCCCTCCCGCTCACTCACGCCCACTCCCAGCACATCATCAACGCCTTCGAAACCTACGAGCAGCACGCCGGCGGCGTCTCCATTCAACCTATCACTGCCGTCTCCCCCTTCTCCACCATGCACGAAGACGTCTGTTCCCTCGCCGAGGACCGCCACGCCGCCATCATAATCCTCCCATTCCACAAACTGCATACCGTCGATGGCGGAATGGAGGTCATCCACCCAGCCATTCGCACGCTCAATGCTAATGTGTTAAAGCACGCGCGTTGCTCCGTCGGCGTGCTCGTCGACCGTGGCTTGTCCAGCGCGGCAGGGGTCAATAGGCTTCATCACTTACGGCACGTGGTGGTTCTTTTCTTCGGCGGGCCCGATGACCGGGAGGCGTTGGCCTACGCTTGGCGGATCGCGGAGCACCCTGCCGTCGCGCTCACCTTGTTGAGATTTTTAGCAGAGGGTGAGGCGGCTGTGGATCAGGACGAGGAGTATGTTAGCGAGTTTCGGGTAAAGTTTGTGAACGATGAGAGCGTGTTATATGTGGAGAAGATCGTGAGTAATAGTGAGGAGACGGTGGAGGTAATAAGAGGATTAATGGAAGGGGAGAGGCCTGATTTGTGTGTGGTGGGGAGAAGGATTGGGGCGTCGAAGTTGACGACGGGGATGGAGGAGTGGTCGGAGTGCCCGGAGCTCGGCCCCATCGGGGATTTGTTGGCGTCTTTGGATTGCGGGGCGGGAGTGGCTGCGACGTCGGTGTTGGTGGTGCAGCAGTATGTTGGAGAGGGTAACTTGGGGGATGTAGCGGCTGAGCAGGCGGAGAACAGTCCGACGGCGGCGGAGGGTGTGCAGCAGTATTTGTCGAATCATACTGCTAGTAGAGGAGCGGGTGGTGCGGCCGGGATGGGCGGATGGCACGGCGCTGTTTGATATCTACGTGGAATTAATTACTATTTGGTGTGAACAAATCATGTTAGATTAATTCGTAGTCAATTACTTTAGGAGTTATTTAATTATTTGTAATTCAAAATGTATATTTAAAGAGACCTATTTTGTTTTATTTATTTGAGTGGAGTAAAATGTTTAATTATAAAAATAAATAATATGTTGCTGTATTCACAGACTCTAAAATCTTCATATATTGGCATTATTTAGGAGAGAGAGATAAAACATCTTTTTTATATAAAAATTAAAATTTTGTACTAAAAAGTTGTTCTAAGAAGCAGTAAGAAAGCAGTCCTAAATGAAGCCATAATCTAAAAGCAGGTGCCTTTGAAGATGAGAAATCACTTATAGTTGCCACCAACAATGCATCATTGCTTGCACAGATGCCACATAATAGAGAAATTATTTTGTATGGAGTCCGAACAGTAAGAACAACCCGAACATATGAGTATACGTACACATTGTGTACATATTATATACGGTATGTATATATCAAATCTGAATACATATACAGTGTGTACACTCATAATCCGAATAATTTTTTCCATCTTTCTCAGCCTAATAACACCATCATTTGTGTTACTACTTCTTAGAGACATAAACAATTATATTGTTATCAACTTCTATCTAATATAAAATTAACATATGTGTTGTCATAAATATGTCCATGTTTGGTGAAATATTAAATTGACGTTGTTTAGGCTTATCAATCTCCAAACTTATTTATGCATACTGAAATTTATAAGATGAGATAAATCTTATGAACTTTTTTTGTCCTTCAAAATTTTTTCTCATAAAAGTTTGTTAACTCTAATGACATATTTGTTCAAAATTCTACAACAAAGATGAGTTTAATCTAAATTTATCATAATTTCTCAATGCACTCAAAAAAGTATATTTCTCATTCATTTTTGCTATCAATATATTATTCAAATTAATCTTATTTTGAAGTAGTAATAAAAAATGAGCGAATAAGAGGAATCTTAAAATGATTCCTTTTTATTTTAAAGAGGACCAATAAAATCATAGATCAAATCGAATTTAATCCTCTTGTTCATAAAAAAATTATTACGTACGATATTCGGACGTATCTAGAGGTCAATTTGGATGTGTCATATCACCAAATGAATAATATATTAATAAATAACGTGTCACGCTCGAATTGACCTTCAGATGCATTCGATATCCTTAGATAATATTTTTTTCTCACCTGGGCTCAGGTCTGATTGAAACACAATAATATATTTTAAATGTGACCTTTGTGAGCAATGACTTCTCTTTTTTTTTTTGAAGGCATTGTTGATGATAATCAGAGACGAGATAGAGGAGCAGAAGAGAATAGTGAAAACTATATTTTTATTATATCTTCTGAAACGTATTACAGAGAAGTGTTTATATAGATACAAATATATCAAGATGCTGACGTGTGACCCTTGTAACGGCTACAAGAACTGTACTTGCTTACATCCCCCTTCAAACTAATGCGGTAAGGCAGCCGTTAGTTTGGTAGTAATGTTTTTGAACTGGTTGATAGGAAGCGGCTTCGTGAAGATGTCAGCCGTTTGATAGTCGGTGCAGAACTGTAGATATGATGAACGAGTAAGTGATTTGTGTGGATGCTGTCCCGAATGAAGTGGCAATCAACGTCGATGTGTTTGGTTCTGGCGTGATAGATCGGGTTGTTGGCGAGTGCGATTGCAGAAGTGTTGTCGCAGTAAACAATGGTAGGTGTAGTTTGAGGTGTATGAAAGTCTTCTAGTAATCGCCGGAGCCAGATAACTTCCGCTGCTTCGGCTGCCAAGGATCTGTATTCTGCTTCGGTGGAGGATCTAGCGACATTTGTTTGCTTTTTCACCTGCCAAGAAATAAGAGAGTTTCCAAGGTAATTGCAATAACCTGATATTGATCTTCGATCGTCGGTGTTGCTTGCCCAATCTGCATCCGAGAAGCCTTTAAGCTGAAGTGGGCCGCGATCGAGTGGTAAACCGAGTTGAAGGGTGCCTAATATGTAGCGAAGCAGTCTTTTAAGTCCTTCGAAGTGTTGTTTTAAGGGATGATGCATGTGTTGGCTTAGAGAATGGACGGTAAATTGAATATCGGGTCTAGTTAGTGTAAGGTATTGTAATGAGCCGAGTAGGTGACGGTACATATGCGGGTTCTCGTAGGGTTCGTTTGATTTTGTGGTGATGATTGTTTTGCAGGAGCTTGGAGATGGAACGGGTTTAGCATTTTGCATGCCAGCACGTTCGAGAATGCGCTGGGCATATAGTTTTTGATGCAGGATTACTCCGGTGGCAGTAGTGGTGGATTGAATGCCCAGAAATTGAGAGAGAGATCCGAGTTCCCTCATTTGAAACCGAGAATGAAGGTTTTCAAGTAGCCGTTTTATGTCCGATGAAGAGTTTCCGGTGAGGAGAATATCGTCCACGTAGATGAGTATGTACATGCGGTTGTGGCCATTTTGGTAAGTTAAGAGAGAGGGGTCAGAAGAGCTAAGTTTGAAACCGAATTGTAAAAGGTGAGAGGACATAGTGGCATACCATTCGCGTGGTGACTGTTTTAGGCCGTAGAGAGCTTTCTTTAAGCGGCAGACGTGGTTGGGTTAGAGTGTGTCTTGAAAGCCAGGGGGTTGTTGCATGTAGACCGTGTCGGTGAGATTTCCGTGTAGAAACGCGTTAGAGATATCGAGTTGGTGAATGTTCCAATTGTAATGAAGAGCGATAAGAATGAGAACACGTACCGTGGGCATTTTTGCGACGGGACTGAAAGTTTCGGTGTAGTCGATTCCATGTTCTTGATTGAATCCCTTTGCCACGAGTCGAGCTTTGTATCGGGATACCGTGCCGTCAGAATTTAGTTTGATGCAGAAGGTCCATTTGCAGCCTAGTACGTTTTGTTGTGGGGAAGGTGGAACCAGCTCACACGTTCCTTGTTCTTGTAGAGCTTGGAATTCCTTGGACATGGCAAGCCTCCAATTCTCAGATTTTGCAGCCTGTGTGTATGTGGTAGGTTCAAGGGATTGAATGATGTGCGAGAGATCAAAGATTTTCTTTGGTTTGCTGTGCCCTGTTTTGAGCCGAGTCAGCATGGTGTGACTGGTGTAATGTGGCTGAGGTTGCGGTGAAGGTGGATGTGTGGAAATGTTGTGGTCCGTAGAATTAAGATTAGATAAGTCAGCTGGTGAGACCTGAGAGACTTGTGGGTTAGTTACTGGCTGATGTATATTACTGGGAGGTGTTGGAGGAAAGTGCGTAGGTTGTAAAGTGTTGTTTAGGTGTCCGGGTAGCCCAGAGGTGGGGATAAGGAGAAGAGGCGGTATATTGGGTAGATACTTGTTCACTGAGTGATGGTCTTGACTCGTGTTCTGGAACGGGAAAACAGCTTCGTTAAAAATTACGTGTCTAGAGACGTAAGTTTTGTTAGTTTTCATATCCAAATAGCGGTATCCTTTTTGGTGAGCTGCGTACCCGATGAATACGCACGGGGATGACAATGGCGAGAGCTTGTTGTTAACGTAAGGTTTGAGCCACGGATAGCAAAGACATCCGAAAACTTTTAGATGGTTGTAGAGTGGTTGATGTTTGTGAAGGAGTTCATAGGGAGATTTGTTAAAGGTGTTTGGGGACGGTAGACGATTTATGATGTGGACGGCGGTGAGCAATGTGTCGACCCAGAGATATTGAGGGAGGTGAGCTTGAATAAGAAGAGCCCGTGTGATTTCGGTGAGATGATGATGCTTGCGTTCGGCGACGCCGTTTTGGGGTGGGGTGTACGGGCATGTGAATTGGTGTGTGATGCCGATGTGTTTGAGTAGATCTTGACATTTATGACCTGTGAATTCCCCTTCGCCGTCGGTTCTAAGTGTGTGGATACGGTAAGGGAACTGTCGTTCTATCATTTTAAAGAATTCAAAGAAGCTGTGAACGGCTTCCGTTTTGCTTGTTAAGGGATAAATCCAAGTATACTTGGTGTAGTCATCGATAAAAGATATGTAGTAACAAAATCCTTTATTGCTTTTAACTGAAAACGGTCCCCAGATATCGGAGTGACCTAGATGAAAAGGAACATTACTTACACTTGTAGACAATGTAAAGGGTAAGCGGTGGCTTTTAGCCATTTTACAAATATCACACAGTTTAGAGGAACCGATTTTACAGATATCGGTGTGATAGTTGGCTAAGCTTGATAGAGTCTTATCGGAGGGGTGTCCGAGTCGCATGTGCCAAAGATCCGGGATAGCTTGTAATGATATGAGCGCCAGTTTGTGCTGTTGTAGTTTCTTGATCGGTGCGACGTGAATGGGATAGAGCCCATTAATACATGGACCCCTGAGTAGTAGACGGTTGGTCCTCGGATCCTTAATTTCATAACCGGATGGAGAGAACGTAATGATGCAGTTGTTATCGGTGATTAGTTGATAAACAGAGAGTAAATTAAAAGATAGATTGGGAACAAGATGAAGATTTGAGAGAATGATTTTACCTTGCGGTGTAGGAAGTATGCCGCGACCTGTGTTGTGAATTGGGATTTGTTGTCCATTACCCAGCGTTACTTGGCTAGATTCGGTGTAGGGCTGAGATGTTTGCAGTTGAGATTGATCGGCGGTAAGGTGTGACGAAGCACCGCTATCGAGGAACCATTTAGTTGGAGGATTGTTGTTGTGAGAACTGAATAGAGCGGTACTTGGTTGTTCGGAGTTGTATTGATCGTCATGTCGATACCAACATTTGACTGCGGAGTGCCCAAATTTTCCGCAGATTTGGCATGTAACGGGGTTTCTTGATGTTTGATTTCGACGTCCGGTGTTATTCTGGGACTGTTGGTTTCTTGATTGGAATTGGTTTCGACCTCGATTGTTGTTTGATCGCCCGCGACCGTGACTTCTGGATGTCGTTAGAGCCGTGGGATTGCTTGCGAGTTGAAGGGAATGAAGGTCGCGATTGATTTCATGAGCCATATTCAGCTCTTCGCTACAGAGTAACGTGTACAGATCATCCAGACTTAAAGGCTGAAGATTGGTGCGAATGGCTGTTTTAAATGCTTGATAGGTTTGAGGGAGACCGTCAAGCGTGTAGTGGATGATATCTTCGACGTTGAGCGGTGCACCTACGGCGGCGAGTGAGTCGACTTTGGATTTGATGTCAAGCAAGTATTGAGTCATGTTTTTATCCTTCATGGATAGGTAGTGAAGCTCATGTCGAAGTTGGGCGATTCTTGATCTTGTACTTGATTGTAGGCGATGATCAAGAGTCGTCCATATATCGACGCAGTGATCAACCGATAGAACATAAGGCAGAATGGTGGGGGAGATGACAGAGTATAATGAGGCCGCGAGATTTTGATCAATATGAAGCCATTCTGTGTATTTGTGGTTGAGCACCGGTTTTCCGGCTGGATCTGGAATCGTCTTGGGCGGAGGTGGGTTTGATCCGTCCAAGAAGCCTTCGTAGGAGTTTGCCCGGAATAGCTTAATTACTTGGGTACGCCATAATGGGTGGTTGTCGGTGGAGAGAGGTTGAGTAATCACATTCTTGATGGTATTCATCAAGAACTTGAGAGATGGTTGAATCTGAGATACAGGATGAGTTGTCGTGGAGACAGGGGTCTCCGATGTTTGTGTAATGGAATGGGAAGGCGACGCCATGGAGAGATCAGATGATCGTAAGTGTTCGCCAGAAGAAAAAGACAGAGCTCTGATACCATGATGATAATCAGAGACGGGATAGAGGAGCATAGGAGAATAGTGAAAACTATATTTTTATTATATCTTCTGAAACGTATTACAGAGAAGTGTTTATATAGATACAAATATATCAAGATGCTGACGTGTGACCCTTGTAACGGCTACAAGAACTGTACTTGCTTACATTGTGCCCTTTGGCACATGCATGGGGTAGGTGTAGCTCGTGTCAAGTACATCTTATAAATGAGTTATTCATGACTTGTGGGTTTCTACTTCTTTATTTATTTATGATGAGGTTATTTATTAATTTTGAGGTACAATTTATTTGGGCAGACTCAATTTGTTATTGAACTAATTAATAGGTAGAATTAATTAATTATTATCGAAACTTGGCCATTTAAGAGAATTAATTATTAATTTTTTAAGAATATTTAGGTCAATTAAGAAAAAATCATACACACATCATATATGTTTCGTTTGGGAGGGCTTTTTTATTGTTTCTTAAAACAGTTTTTTTGTTTAAAATTTAAAATTTTATAGCAAAAAGTTGATTTAAAAAATAGTAAGAAAGCCGTCCCAAACGAAGCCTTAGTTGATAGCCGAAGCTTCTAACTAACAGATCAAAATAAGTTACGTTATGGCTAACTTTTAAAAATGTGGGGCTACAATCTTTTCAAATCATAGTAGTGCGGCTAGTGCCATAAATCATAGGCAGACATGTTTAGCTAGCTATAGAGATTCCATTTTTTTTAATAAGTTTTATTTTTATTTTTATTATTTAGCTAGCCATAGAGATCCCTATCTCCCCTTAATGATTACTGAAGTGTTTATTCAAGTAAAAAAAAAAAACATGAATTTATATTTTCTAATTTATAAATCACATTATTTGATGTAATTTTCAAGCCAACCACCTTATAATTGCTATCCTTTTCAAATGGGTTGGACCCAATCGACCGGATCAATGGATCGGATCGAACCGTATGTTCTCTTATCAAAATTGGTCTAATACCAATCAGCTAATTAATGAATTCAAAGTACTATGAAGCAAAATAAATGGAATAGCGTCCGTTTAATTATTTTTTGCTTATGAGATATAATAATAAAAATTGAAATTTCACTTTTTTTATTATCATAGTCAAATTTATTTAATTATTCATTTTTGGAATCAGTCAAACTTCCTCTATTGAAATAAGGAACAACATCAAATTTAGATGGTTTGAATGTTGCATTAATTTATCATCATATTATTATTATTAGAGCAAATATGGATCATAATGCTCTAATATAAACAGAAAACAAGTTAAATAAAATGATATTGATAAAAATTATAAAAAAAAGAATAATATAAGCCAATGCATGATTTTTTCTTTTTTTTTCAAAATGGTATGTCAAAGCATAAATTTAATGTATGAAAATTAATTAAAAAAATTTAGCACTAAATTCTAAAATGCTTATAACAAAATATAAAATTTATTTATGAACTTATATAGTCATCTTTCTCTCTCTCTCTCTCTCTCTCTCTCTCTCTCTCTCTTTTATATATATATATATATATTTGAAGCTTTGTGGTGCATTTTCGGTTACAGTTTTGAACACTAAAAATGTGTTGATTAAACTTGTGAATAATTTGGATTAGTGTAGTTTTTTTTCTCTCCGCTCCTACTTCATTAGCAATTGCTACATGAATCTTTTTAAGTGGACTCCCCATTTTGATATTAATGTGGAGTCCCCTATAATTCCTCTTTGGATTTCTTTTCCCAGTTTACGTCCATATCTTTTTTCCCCATGCATACTTCATGTATTTTTGGGGTCTCTGTTTGGCAGACCTTTGAGAACGGATAATGCAACAATTAATGATTCTCGACCATCTATTGCTTCATACTTGTGGAATTAGATGTTACTATAAGATACACTTCTCATGTTTGGCTCGATTCTGAGTCTATGAGGTTCATTCAATCGGTTGAAATGGAAGAGTTTCCTTTGTATTGCTTTCATTGTAAAACCTTCGGTCATTTGAAGGAATTTTGTCTGATTTTATTTCCAAATTTGAATGATGCTCCTCATGTTAAGGAAGGGGGTGTGATCGATATTCTTGCTTCGCATGACCTTGATGATACTATTCCAACCAATGATTCAGTTGGGGTGGTTCAAGGTGAGTTGGTGTTGAATCAAGTTCTGATTTGTGCTCATGATGATGTTTCTCCTTTGCCTAATGTTGTGGGGCATAAGATTATGCCTATTTTAGATAAGGAACCAGGTGATGTTGTTTTTCATAGTTCTGGTGATTGACTTTTTATCTCACTGTTGTAATTAATCAGGAGGTGGCAGGTGGGCTTTTGGTTGGATCTGATGATGTGGGGGTTGGTGTTACGGCCTTGTCTCATGTTGCGGTGGAGGTTGAAAATGAGGTGGAATGGGCTGTTGGTCATGCCGAAGTGTGTGTTGTTTCGTCTAAGGACGTGGTTACTCCTAGCCCTATTGCTGGGTCGGTTTCTCCTACTCTTATGGGGACTAGTGGTGGTTCTATTTCTCCTATTAATATTGGATCTTTGGGAACTGAGGCTCTAGTTGAGGTGCTTATTGTTGTTATGTCCCCTAATGTTTTGAATGCTCGTTTTGTTTCTAATTTGGGGGTTACTTGTACTGCACATTTGGGTTGGCTTGAAGGGTCTCACTCATCGCGTGGTGAGGTGAGTGATGATGTTGGTGATGTGCAGGATGATTCTTGTCAGGACTTGTAAGGTTTAGATGTTTGTCAAGTTGTTAAGAAAGCTTTCTTGCATGGCAATAAATGTCGTCGAAAGAAATCTAGAAAGTAGCTCTGCTGTTTTGTTGAGTGGGTTTATCTTTGCTTAATGATATTTGTTTTGTTGAGTGGATTTATCTTTGCTTAATGATATTTTGTTGTTGGTTCTTATTTGGCCGGTTATTTGTTGGGTTGTGTGTTAGGTCTGGGGGAGATGATTCTCTCCTTCCTCTTTTTTTTTTTTGATTTGTATGTTTTGCATGTTATTCCCCTCCTTACCTGAATTGGTTTCGGGTCTTTTGATTGCTCCTGGTAACCGTTTTTGGGTTGTTGATTTGGATGCTTATTGATGTATGTTGCTTTCTTTTTTGTATTTTATTGTATTTCTTATTTGCTTTGCTTTTCTTTTAATGTAGTAGATAGGATCTCAAGCTCTCAAGTTATATTTCAAATGTTGTTCTTTTAGAGAGCTTCTGGTCCTTTAAGGACGTGTAATTTTTACCAGTAATAATGCGTAGGCCCAATCGCGAGTTTTCTAAAAAAAAAAAGATGAACACAAGAACTCATATATACATCACATACTTAAAAATTAAACCTAAGATCTCTTGATTAATAATCAAAACTCCCAACGCCAAGGTGAGCTCGGTGAGTTCAAATTCTCAAAGCAGTTTGCAGTATTTAAGAATTTTGTTTAAATATTACCAGAAATAGGTTCTTGTACAGTAAAACCTGTGAAACCTCACAACCAAAATGGTGGCGTGGGGGCGGCGTGGCGAAAGAGCAAACAAACGCAAAGCAGAAGAAGACACAGCAGAAGAGAGCGTGCCCTCGCATGTGAGACCTGAAAAATCTCTCCTTTCTTCTTTCTTCTTTCTTCTTTCTTCTTTTTGCTTTCTTCTCTCACTCACGCGTACATAGGACTCTGATCGAAAGACGAGAGAGGGAGAGATCGCGCTTTCTCTTTTTCTTTTTCCTCCACCGTTTTCTTTTTTCCTGTTGCCTTTGTTACCGCGTTGCGTGGGCATGGGGAGTCGCAAGCCGCCCAGCCTTTGTTTGGCGAGACGAGAGAGATAAAGAGGAAGGAGCTATGCAGAGAAGCGCCGATTGACGGTATAGGGGCGAGCAGGCGGAGGATGAGAAAGAGAGAGCGCTGCGCGGAGAAGGATGGGCAATTGCGGAACCAGAGAGGAATCAGCTGTCGCTGCTGCTCACGGTACTCTGTTTTCTATCAATGCGGGATGGATAGAGGTTCTAGCTAGGGACTTGATGCTTTTCTTTTTTCGCTTTTTGAAGTTGGATTTCTGCTCTTCACCTTTGTTATTTGCCTTTCTTCCATTATTTTTTGTTTCCTTTTTGTAATTCGTAGTTGCAGTGGGAAGCAATCAATTAATGAACTTTGGATCACCAATTTCGTAATTACTCAGTAGATTTTTCTTTTCTGTGAAATTTTCCACACAAGAAACACCTAATTTGAGAGTCATTTGATATTTGAACTACATAACTCATTCTTATTAAGTTGCTTCGTTCTTGTTGTTTATTCCTCTTCTAATGATGAATTTTTTAAAAAATGCTGATTTTTTTTCTTACCGTTGATGTGCATGTTTGAAGTTCGCCAGATAAATGTGTTATCACAGCATGTGAAGACCGTCCCCTCTGAGAAAAAACAAAATCGGAACTTGTTGGAGTTGAGTGATCCTTCAGTACCTGGCAACATAGAAGATTCAACTGATATATCAATATATACTAATGTGATTGCCTTTTCTTTGTTTGAGCTTGAGACAATAACAAAGAGCTTTAGATCGGATTATGTGCTTGGTGAAGGTGGATTTGGAACAGTGTATAAGGGTTACATTGATGAGAATGTGAGGGTGGGGCTCAAGTCACTTCCTGTTGCTGTGAAGGTTTTGAACAAGGATGGTCATCAGGGACACAAAGAATGGCTTGTAAGTAAATTCATCTAGAATGTGAATCTTCTTCATCATTTATGCTTCGCCATAGTATATTCTTTTTTATCCTGCCATTTTTAGGAACTCTGTGAGGGAGTATGAGCTTATAGTAGTTGTCTTGGTTATGATGAACTTGATATAACTCTACTTTCATATGATTGCCCTTCTTGAACACCAAAATCTTTCGCTGGATAAAATCTTGTGTTTTTTTTTTTTGGTTAAATCTGATGTTTGATTTGACATGCTACCTTTTTAATTGTCAAAGTTTAGGCATGAAATATTTTGAGTATGAGAAGTAATAATGAAACTTAGGCTTCGTTTGAAACGGCTTTTTTATTGCTTCTTAAAACAACTTTCTAGTACAAAACTATTTTAAGAAGCATTAAGAAAACCATCCCAAACGAAGCCTAAAACTTAGTTTGGAACATCTTTTCGATCGTTTTCGTGATAAAAGTAGTTAGTGAAAAATTATATATATTTGAAGAAAAATTTTTCACCGTTCTTTTAAAATTTTTCCTTTAAAAGCTGTTTTCAACGAACTATTTTTGAAATTACGGTTGAGAAATGAGCTCTTAAAAGCAAAAACAGAAAAATTTAAAACGCCCCAAATAAAATATTAGGGAGTCTTTTGTTATAATTATTTCATCAAATGATTTTTTTTTTGTGGTATATGACTTTGTAAGTCAAGTGCTCCAGGTATGCATTTCATTGTTCTCTAGATTCACTGCAAGCATGATTTTTGGCCTTAAACAATACTATGATATACTTATATGCTCTATGCTTGAATCCTTCCATAATGCTGAATATTAGTAAATATGAACATATTGGCTTGTTTGTGTTTTGGAGCTCCTGCTTCTTGACGCAAGTAGAATCATTTGTTATCTAGAATCTAGTTGACAATAATCTCATATATGTCAGTAATCCTGATAGGCAAAATCTTGATGATTGCTCTTTTAAGTTCTATTATTTTTTTTCTTTTTACAGACCGAGGTTAACTTTCTAGGGAAGCTAAGGCACCCCAATCTTGTGAAGTTGATTGGATACTGCTGTGAGGATGATCACAGGCTGTTAGTTTATGAGTTCATGTTCCGCGGCAGCCTCGAGAACCATTTGTTTCGAAGTAAGCTACAACCCCTCTGTTTTTCGAAAAATTATTATGTGCGGAGTCCAGCCCCAATAAAAATGCGCCACGTCTGGTACCGAGCTTAGTACCGAGCGGTACCGCGGCTCGATATCACTCGGTATCTAAGCGTAAACCGGATGGTTCTCCCATCCGGTATCCGCACAGAATAATCTCTCATGTTTCTCAGACATAGAAGCTTTTTTCTATATTTTCTCAAAACATTTGAAAGAGGGAACTGTTGTGCCATGTCTTTTTCAAGCCACTTAATGGAAATTTATGGTTTTGGATTGAGTTTGGACTCATCTAGGGAGTAGAATCTTAATTCCAATGCTAAAAGAATAGTTATACAGTGACAGTCTCCTACCCATGCAAGGGAGTTTAGGCTGTGAGGTTCATGTAAGCGAACTTACCCTTTCACTGTAGAAAAGTTATTATTTTGATTTGAACATATTATCTCTAGGTTATCATGGAGGTCTAGCACTCTAGCCACTGCTCGGAGGTCTGACCTCTCCCCACCCGTTACTAACCAAAAGGAAAGGGGCTGCTCTTCAGCTTTCATTTCCGTTCTTTTTCATGCTTCTTTAACTTAGACAGGTAGGCAGAATGTAATTGAAGGATGGTCCATATTCCAATCCCCTTCTTCATTTATCCTTTTCGAAGAAAGTCTTTTGCATGACTACTTGTTTAATGATAGATGGGTAGATAGCATGTTATTAGTGCAAAGCAGTGTGAAAAGGAAGGATCAAATTTTCTTCCCTTCTTATCATGATGTCGCTTTCATACAACTATATTTTGATTTGTGTCACTATATTTGGAGACATTATTCTATGTGGAATCCGGAAGAAGGAATCGTCCGGACATGTGAGTGTACACACTATGTATATATTTGTACAGTGTATCAAATCAGTGTACACACTATTTCTACGCAGTATGTACACTCACAGTTCGAACTCCGAACAGAATAATTTCTCCTACATTTGAGACTCTTTACCTTTTGTTCTAGTGGATATAGTACATTCTTGACAACATATTCTACCTATTGAATTATTGTTCCATATTAACTGTGAAGTGTATAAGATTAATGATAGAATGATTGCCATCTAGTTAAATATTTGTGTTAACATTATAAATATGATTAGTGTTTATACTTTTCAACAAGATAAGGAGATAGTTTGAAAGAATTAATTTTAGAAAAGGAGATGCAATACCTTTATTGCTGCTTAACATCTGGCTCACATCTTTAGTCCTTCGTTTTCTTCAGAGACAGCCGCTCCAATTCCTTGGGAAACAAGAATGTCAATCGCACTAGGCGCTGCCAAAGGACTAGCTTTCCTTCACAATGCAGAAAGGCCTGTTATATACCGAGACTTTAAGACCTCAAATATCTTGTTGGACTCTGTTAAGTAGATACACTTTTATTGCCTTGCTGTGCTTGGTTTCCATTCAAAAAAAATAAAATTTGACCCATTTAGTTCCTGATGATTCTTGTTTTTTTTTTTTCTCAGGATTATACAACTAAGCTTTCTGATTTTGGGCTTGCAAAAGCTGGACCAGAGGGCGATGAAACCCATGTGTCAACCCGAGTCATGGGCACCTATGGCTACGCTGCACCAGAATATGTAATGACCGGTATGATCCACTTCCATCTTTTGTTCACTAAGGACATCTCCAACCGAAAATCGCATTTTTCACTCTAAAATACCATGAAACTAAAAAATATCGTGATTTATCTCCAATCGAACTCCATTTTGCCTTCTTTTGCGAAGGTAACAATATTTCTCTTCTTTCGCGCTTTTCTTCAAAAAGTTCAGTAGAGATAGAAAAATAGCAAAGATGAATACTGCAACACCAATATTGACATCCCACTAATCACCCGCAACCAAATAGCGAAAGTTTTACGGTTCGTTGGAGCTTGGAGTTCGGTTGGAGATGCCCTAAGGTTCTCTAAGGGAATCCTCCAACTGAACTCCAAACGCTTGAATTGTGTTGCTGCATAGCTCCGGCGGAATGGTAAAACTTCCGCTATTTGCTTGCGGGTGAACAGTGGGACGCCAATATTGGCGTTGCACTGTTCATCTCCGCTATTTTTCTGTCTCTACCTAACTTGCCGAAGAAACGTGCGAAAAGAAGAAAGAACGTTACATTCACAAAATTGGAGTTCGATTGGATGAATCACGGCATTTTTTTTAGTTTCACGGCATTTTAAAGTGAAAAATGAGATTTTCGGTTGGAGATGGTCTAAGTATGTAAGGATCATTATGAACTAATTTTTTTCCAAGCAGGTCACTTGACAGCAAAGAGCGATGTCTACAGCTTCGGTGTCGTTCTTCTTGAACTTCTGACAGGTCGCCGGTCTGTGGACAAGACTCGGCCTGGGAAGGAGCAGAGTCTCGTCGACTGGGCTCGTCCCAAACTCAACGATAAGAAGAAGCTCTTGCAAGTGATTGATCCGAGACTGGAGGAGCTGTACTCCATCAAAGCAGCGCAGAAGGCATGCAGCCTCGCTTATTACTGCCTGAGCCTGAATCCAAAGGCGCGCCCGCTCATGAGGGATGTGGTGGAGACGCTCGAGCCCTTACAGGGCAATGGCGGGGAACAAGACGACGGCTCAGTTCCAGTCCTCGTCAACCAACAAATGCATCGAAGGTTGGTTCGCCATGATATTGATTGCAGGTCGTCGCCGGGCCCTCAGTGTTCTTCCGGTGGTGCGACTGCTTGCAGAGTGAGGTGATGAGTGATCTTTTTAAGCATAGAGACTAATCTCCTTACTAATTAACAGATCTTTTGGTTTTGCTCCGGCAACCTTCACAGTAATGATGTAAATGGTAGCTGTGAACTGGGAGGTGAGCTATTTATTTTTTATTTTAATCTAAAGCTAGAGATAGGATTTTTGTTAAATGGCTTGGTTTGTTAGTTGAGTAATGTGCGACCAAGTGAGGTGTTTGGAAATGCTCTTGATTGTGATTCTATAATGGGATTAATTATTCTATGCGGACATCGAATGTCGTCCGGAGACCAATCAGAATGCGTCATGTTGCCCCTTCGTTCGGTACCACCGCTCGGTACTGCTCGGTACCACTGACATGACATGACACATTCTGGTTGATCTTCGGACAACGTTCAATGTCCAGCTTCAGCTGTGAAAAATCCAATCCTTTATTTGTATCGATAAGAAAAGACTAGGTTTCCCCCATCTAGTCTTGTTTTTGTATCACTTGCATTACATGGTTATATTGCAATAATAGGATGTTTTTTTAATAAAAATTTACCTATAATTTGATCGTTATATTATTCATAAAGATCATGGTTTGAGCTCTCATGGAATGAGAGAATTGCAATCAGACAAATTAGAAAAAAATCGACATTATCAACTTGTGATATTAGTTTTGCAAATTATGTATAAAGTATGAACATTTAATGTTTTATTATTTATTAAACATTTAAATATATATATATATATATATATATATATATATATATATATATATATATATATTCCTTTTCTTTAAATTAATCTACAAGTTGAAATAACATAATTTCATACAATTAGATCGCATCCTGCATTAATTATTATGTGCAGACGCCGGGCGACGACCAACCAAAATGTGCCACGTCACCTTTTGCTTGGCGTCGCGGATCGGTACTGCTTCTTGGTTATGTTGACGTGTTGCATTCTGATTGATCTTCGGACAACATTTTGCGACTGATCTCTGAATAGAATAATTTCTCCACGACCCAATTTTTTCTATGGAATTTTCATATTTAATCTCAAGCCCTAAACTACTAGAAGACACAAATGGCAACTTTAAACATAATATATTCATGAAAATATAGAATCGAATAGATGAACCCATTGGCAGCACTATATAAAATTCCTTCAAAAAATTAAATATATTATATACAGAGGAATTCAGAGCTCAAAATTTCAATAAAGCTATGTGGGACACTTTACAAGGCCCGGTACAAATCGTTCTTTTTAAATATGAGAAACTCGGTCTCTAAACAATTCAGCAAATCAACAACATCATCGGCCTTAGATCCTCTAAAGAAGTTTTTAATTTCTGACAGAGCTATCTGCAATAAAAAACGCTATTAATATTCTTGAAAAGCTTCAAATTAGACAAAGCAAGGAAATCAGTCCAGATTGATCTTTACCCCATCACTGTTATTAATCAACTCCATGATGGAGTCCTGAGTTGCTTCCAATCCATCGTTTAAGTTTTCATTTTCATCGGTTGGGGCGTGGAGTTTCTTTGCAGGAGATTCATAATCTGAGTTGTCGCATCGATTTTGTTTTCTTGCATTGACAGCTTCAGGACTTGATTTGGACTCAGCTCTTCCTCTGACTAAGGATCCCCATTCTGAATTGGCGTCATTTGATGGTTTTGTTGAAGTATTACTAAGCAATGAGGACTCGCAGCCAAAAACTTCATCTGTTGATATGTTGAGGTCTTCCATCATTACGAAAGTCTTAATCTGTTCATAACTCACCTGAGAAACATCCACTCCAAAGGTTAAGCGGATACATACATTAAGTCTTCGTTTGGAACGGCTTTTTAATGCTTCTTAAAGCAGCTTTCTAGTACAAAATTTTAAATTTTTGTACTAGAAAGCTGCTTTACGAAGCAGCAACGAGAAAGTCATCTCAAACGAAGCCTAAGTAATGCCAATCACTTTTCCTGCAAAGGCTCCAGGAAAACAACTAACAAGTAGAATGGCGTTTTTTTATTTTAAGAAACTCACATTTTCTGTTAGTTCCTCTTTGATTGGCTTCAATCGGTCCCTTGATCCAATTTTAGAGACAGCAGAGCGTATTTGAGAAACAATTTCAAGTGTCAGACCAATCTCACTGCAAAATCTAACCCAATCCACTTCACAACCAGTTTGGGCAGCTTCAAGGATATATGAAATGACAGTCTGTTCTTTAATTGGAACCGACCTCCCTAAACTCTGATAATAAGAGCACATGAACGAAAGATGAATGCTCATGCCAAGTAACAAATACAAAATAGAAAGTTAGCTTGCACAATGAACTTACAGAAACTTCTTTCAATGAATTTTTACCCATTTGCCACATTTTCCAAGCTTCAAACTTGGCTGGGTTTAGGTTTTTCTCTGAGCTTGGGTAAACCTTTCTAGTAGTAGTTACTGCATTTTCTTCTTTATTCAGGGTCAGATCAAGCTCTTGTGATGCGTTACTTATAGTTTGAAGAAACTTGTCACCATACATACTTACAAGATGCTACAGAAAGAGAAAGGTCAGGTAACTTGATACAATGATCGAATACCCACCAAAATTTGATATTCCATATGAAAACAATGACTGAATATTAATTTCAAGAAAGATCGAGTTTCACACTAGAAAACAATCTAGCAGACAAATTAAAGCAAGAGTAAGAAAAAAAATTATGTAAAAAAAAACTATACCTCGCATCAATACAAGGACAGATATATCTGGAAGTAATCATCAACACTGACATAGCATGCATCCAACCAGCACAAACATAAGAATTGAAGACAATTAAAATTTTATTGCAATAGTCGATTCTCAATGATGTTTATAGATGCCTCAAGAATGATATTTATGGCTCACAAAGAACTCAAAATAAGAAACTTCTCAAACTGCTAACATCTATTAAAAAATAGCAAGCATTAACTTTCCCAACACAAAAATAATATAAATTTTAGCTTTCAAGGTTTCTCGTTTGCTATACAATTGTTATAAGAGTGATTTGCTTCAGAAGGTGTCCTTCAATTTCATTGGATTGCTATGCCCGAACGGATTGATTTCTCTACAATCCAGAGGCGCTCATTTCCCTAAATACCATAGAAAATTTTGCTAAGTGTCACTAATTGCTATAGTTGATTTTCACCCGAGTGCCACTATTATGCTATAGTCCCAAAGGTGTTGATTTTGATAATGTTATAGTTTTGGGATTTCCCTCATCGTCTCCATTCAATTAATTTGCAACAATCTCAAATGTTTTACTCAACCACCTATTATATCGAGTCTTTGTCACCTCTGTTTTTCCTTTTCAGGATAATTACACATGTAAATTAAGAAACCTAAAGCTAATTCCTACAATTTATGTGTTAGGAGAATTTCCCTATAGAACTTAATAAAATATTGAAAAGCATAACTTGTTCTTAATAGGATCATCATCTTAATCATGCTTAATATAAACAGTTAAAAAAATGCAGTTTAAAAGTACACTTTCAATTAGTATAGACTTACAGAATTCATAAAACACTAAATAGTAAGATAAAAATTCCATTTTTTTTATCTAGATTATTGTTTTGTTGAATGCTATTCTTTGAGTGTTTAGCAGATCTAGATAACTGCTTTCAAAGGTGAATCTCCTTTATCAACGTGCTACTTGGATCTTCTAATTGGGTAACTGCTATCATTATTCTTGATATTAATTTATTTAGTGACTGATTTGTGGGCATGATTGAAACATACTCAATAGTGATATGCGTCCATTCTTTCTCATAATGTGAATTTTGATTATCAGAAAAACAACATATTTGTTCTTTTTTTTTCTTATAATTTTTTTTTTAGATTTTGACTATCACATTATTATTTGGAATTAATGAAGCGAGTAAAAGCGTGCTTCATATTTTCATATTAAATGTAGCTATTCTTTGCTAAAATTAAAAGTTCTTAACTCAAGAATTTTAGTTTTGTTTTTTAATATTAATTGTAGTTGGGATAAAGGCTTGTTGTTGTTGTTATATATTAATTGAATATCTCATCCTTTGACACATTTATAAACCCTAGACGACGAACATTCCCCATCATCTTATGTATGAACCTTCATTATTGATTATTGAATCTATGAAGAATTCAAGAAAAGAACTCTTCTACCCTTTATTTTCTCTTAATATGTTCCTTGCCTTATGACTCAACAATTTTGCTTAAGGATTTGACAACAACAAATTGAGAATTCACTATTTTTGCATCTTTTTCCTCTATTTTCTTTCAATTTTCTATTGATGTCATTATTCCATTGCAAGCCCTAAGTCACAACTCTATTTCACTTTATAAATCAATCTATAAACTACCTCATTAATTTATTTAATACTCTCTTTCAAAATAAGTTCTTTAAAACCTCAATTCAGCAAAGCCATGAGAAATACATGTCACAGCTCTATATAATATGCTCTTTTTGTCACAATTACCCCACAAATAAAAATTATAGCATTTCGAGGACACCTTTTTTATAAGCAAAGCATCCCAAAAGCTTTATTAAACAAACCCTTAGGAAGGAAGGGCAGATAGATTTCACCTTTCTCAAGGTGGTTTCGTCATTAGGAGAATCCCCGCAATGCCTAGGCAGAGCCGGAATTCCAATATTCTAAAGCTTATTTAGCATAGTAATAAACAAATAAGATAACACAAAATTACTCTTAAAGAAAATCTGTAGAAATACTACCCCAGAGATCAATGAAATACCTGGTTAACACCTTCAATATTCGCCAACCTAGCCCTGGTAGACGGTCTTATCTTTGCAATCTTAATGAGTGTCTGATCACCACATATAGCATAGCTATGGCACCACAAAATTAAAATAAAAATCTATCACTTCTTGCTTAAGAATAAATATAGAGGCATGAAAATTTTTTATGAAAAAAAAAGCAAATGATCATTTCTTACGGGGCGGTTCCACTTTCTTTGGCAAGTTCCATTCTCATATGCAAAAGTATATCGTAAAACTTTTTCTCGGCCTGAAATGATATAAAAAGAAAAAACAAAAACAAATCATACAATTAAATACGAAACAGTAATCACTTGTCGAGATATTGCACGCAGAGTGACATGAGAATAAAAATTAACCTCAGAAAATCTTTCTCCTTCTAGAGAAATTGAACTTTCAATGTTTTCAACATTGATCTGCCCATGATCTTCCTCAACAATCATCTCATTACTCAATGCTAAAATTAGAGGTGGTTGATCATCAAAGTTGGCGGAGTGGAGATATTGCAGTCCAGTCGGGCTAACACTAAATAAATGTCACAGATTATGCCTATTTATAAAAATGTTATATCAAGCATTTCCAACAAAATAGGGCAAGGACACAACCGGGTGCACTATAATTTTTTTTATTTTTTTTATTTTTTTTATCAGGGGTGCAGCATAACTTCAGACTGGACAGCCAAGAAAAAACAGATACCTTACTTTCCTATAAACATCATCAGCAATTTCTTTTAAATAACCTGCACAAGTTACATAAGCAATTATAATTTACCAAAGGGTAGTTAAGTTTAAATTAAAAAAAAAAAAACTTATAAAAGCAAATAGTGCATTAAAAAGATTTAGAAAATCAAGCAGTGTGATTCATGAAAGAAATATTGAATTCATGCCCAACCAATTTGATTAAGTATGCTCCTTTATCAATATCTTTAACCTATATCATCTAGGTTGTAATGTCTCATGGCAATCCTATATAAAATTTTTTATCATAGGAAATCCTCTATCAAGTGCACGAAAACAATACTCTGATAGGAAATAACTGCAGAAATCTATTCCCCCTTGGTTGAAATTGAATTTCAGCACCTCAAACCCAATTTCCTAGATGAATTTAAGAGAAATAACGGATGAAAACTTTTTGCAATTGATGAAATAAAGAAGAAAAACCATTAGATACAATGGATACTCAATTGGAGAGGACGATCTGGCTCTCTCAATTCTCTAGCCGGCAGCTAGAGCCTAAAACTACCTAAGAACACTTCAAATTTCAGCAAATATCCCATCAAACCTAACCCTAGGTTAAACCAATATATTTAAAGCATACAAAATATAGTTAATGCCAAAACAGCCCTCCTAATTTGAATTTTCCTCCTAATCCCCATTTTAATTTCCTCTTAATTTCCGGCCTTAATTGTTGATGAACTATTGGGCCCCAACTCAATTAAACTGGCAGAAGCTTGTTCCACCTCACAGGTAGAAGCCTGTCTAACAATACCCCCCTCCCAAAGACCCACCTTGTCCGTAAGGTGGAAAGACAGCTCCTTCCTCAACTTCCTCGTCATCACAAACAGTGACAATCTGAAGAGTTCGGTCTTTACACCAGTGATACCTCTCCTCACATTTAAAACACAAGCCCTTCGCCCTCTTCTCATGTAGCTCCGTCTTTGTGAGTTTCTTGAAGTTTTCCCCTGGTCCTCCTACTACTATCTTCTCTTACTGGGCTCCTTGAGAGTACTCTATGTCGGCTCCTTTAATGCCAAAAAGGTGGTAGTCATAATGTACAAACCTTCTGAGCTGTTGCCTCCAGCCCCTCTCTTCAGGTACCCTCTGATCCTCCACTAACTAGACTAGCTCCATAGCCTTTCCCAAATCACGAGACCTCATCACTATAAATTTTGCCCGAATCTTTGGTTTAAGCCCTTTCATAAAGTACCCCTCCAGTAAAATCTTCGGAAGCCAGTCAAGTCAACTGGCCAAGTGCTCAAACTGCTCACGGTACTCCACAAATGTCCCCTCCCGCGTCAGGGCAAAGACCTACTAATAGAAGTCTCCTCTCTTGCTGGTTCAGAAACGTTCCAACAAGCAGTCCTTGAACTCCCTCCAGGTCCATATGGGCCGCTTTGTATCCCTCCATTGGTACCATGCTAAAGCTTTTCCCTCCAAACACATCCCAACTACAATTGGTCTCTCCTCCTCCGTCAACGTATTGACGGTAAAATACCTTTACCTTTCCACCATGTAAATCCACCCATGTGCATCCTCTCATTTAAAAATAGGCATACTCAGCTTCAGCTACCTCACCCTCAGATCTCCTCCATCACCCCTATTTCCTCCAAAAATTTTCATTCCCCAAGGGGGTAGTTCCCCCCAATTGTGTCAATCATCCCTTATCCGCTTGTACCTAGTCCTTTCATCACAAGCTCATTTTCTCCCTTCAAATTTAGCACCCCTTCGATCATATTCAGCCCCCTTCCCTTCAAGTTCGACACACATTATATCATAATGAAGCCATCACCTTTCAAATTCAATCCCTCTCCTTTCAAATTCAGCACACCTCTTCTCATGCCCAACCCCTTCACGCCTCTCTCCATTCCCTCTACCCGACTTCTCCCTAGGAATATGTTCTAGGGTAAGCATTCTCTCTTCTCTCCCCATAATCTCTGCCTCCTGATCTTCCCTGCATCTTATCAGATTAGATTTTCCCCCACTTTCTTGGAAATCAGCAGCTTCCCTCACCTCTGACGACGCCGTTTTGGTTTGGCCCTCAAGCAACTTCTTCAACATCTTCTCCAAGATGAAAAATTTCACATCGATCTTCTTGAGGACATATGAAATTTGACTTTTGAAATATGAAACTTGAGTTCGGATATCTGAAATTCCAGATTTCAATTGTCCGATCTCCCCCTCCAACACTTCTACCTTTTTCCCTACCATGGGTAATCGGATATAGGCTCTAGACAACAAAAAAGGCAAAAAAATAAAATAAAATAATAGCAGTTCTGGTATTCAAATAGCAAAAAACAACATGATAAAAGAGAACGTAGCAGAAATCAGTGAGGAGACTTCAATATCTGCCCAGGGGCGGAAATTTCTCTAATACCAATTTGATAGAAAATAATTGCAGAAATACATTAACCCTTGGCTGAAATTGAATGAATTTCAGCACCCCAAACCCAATTTCTTAGACGAATTTAAGAGAAATAACGGAAGAAAACTCTTTGCAATTGATGAAATAGAGAAGAAAAACGACAAGATACAATGAATCCTCAATTGGAGAGGAGGATCCGGTTCTCCTAATTCTCTAGCCAGCAGGTAGAGCCAAAAACTACCTAAGAATTGATGGGGACATCAGATTTCGACACGTGTACCATCGCCGACGCCGGAGATCGACGGCCACGATCATGATCTGTATTTTCATCATTTTATGAGGTAGTCTATTTTTATTTTATGTTTTTCCCCTTATGGGTATTTGGTCGCTATTGTAGCCCAAGGGGCATTTTAGTCTTTTGTTTTCCTTGTCATTTTGAGGCCTATTTATATGACCATTTTCTTATGTAATAGTTTAGTTTTTGGTGAATGAAAATTTGATATTCCATGCTCTCTTTGTGAGTGCAAACCTCCACGATCTCTTAGTGAGTTCATAGGAGAAGCTAGATCTCTTTGTGAGTTCTAGGTTTTCTTTTCCTTATATTTTCTTCCTTCTCTTGTTCAAATCGTCGTTGTGGAGTTTCGGATTGAAGAGACTTGTGGGAAATTGGATGCTAGTTCCCTGGATCCCTAGAAATTCTCCCTAAAATCTCCCCTCCCTTGCTCCCTACCGTCGGTCCTCCTGAAGAGCCCAGGCCGTCGGCCTGCAGCTCCTCAACCCGCCGGCCAGCAGCCCTTGGTCCGCCCACCAGCCCGCCGGTTCCCCCATTGCCGCCGCCTCCTTCCCCTCTTTCCACCCTTGTGAAATTTGAATTTTCCCCTTCCTAATTACTTTCCTAATCAAGCCCAAGCAAACTTGGAAAGTAAATTAATGGGAGTTACACTTGATTTGAAATTCAAATTTCAATTCCCTCATATTGTCATATGAGTTTAGGAGTTACTTAATATAATTAATTCTGAAATTAAAATCAGAATTTTAATTATATTAATTTAATCCTATATGGTCCCCACCTACTCAAAACCTAAAGCCACATCACCCCTTTTTATAACCGCCCCCCCCCCCCCTCTCCTTCTCCCCTATTAATTTTCTTAATTGCACCTTTAATTCCTCCCCTCTTAATCATAATTTCAAATTCAAAATTTTTGAAATTGAAATTAAGAGTTTGCCAATTTTAGAAATATGAATTCAAACTCCCCCCCCAATAGCTCCACCCGCCCCTAGCCCTCTCCCACCCGTGATCCTCCTCCCTCCTCTTGCTCACGGCTTGCTCTCATCTCCTCTCTTTGACCTCCCCACGCACTCCCACCATGCATGGCGGACCCCGAGCTTGAATGGGGAATTGTGTTCGACGTTCACGGCAACCTCGACATCCAACGATCGCCGTTCTTCGACGCGGGATTTGATTCCAACGACGATACCGTTGGAGCCTACTTGGATCGGATCCTACCGACTCTCATAATCGTCATCGACAAACAACGTCCCGACTCCGAGTGGATCATTGATGGCCGCCCACCCGCTCCTCCACATCCGGCTTCTTTCCCGGCGAAGAGTCCTCTCAAGATCACTTGTCTACTAGTAGCATCGCTAAGCCTGCTTACGATTCTCCTCCGCTAGCCACCACTTTCAAAACGAGTGACGGACCTCAAGGTGAGTGATCAAGATCTTAAATTTGAGGCTTTTGATTATTGGTAGCTATTTGCATTATTTAAATTTTGGTGTTATTTTGTGAGGCTCCTCAACTCTCTACATGTAATTTATTGTCATTGCTTAATCTATCTATGTCTTATTCTTAAACTCAACTTGAGTAAACAAAGAGTTTTGGTAGCAAACTAAAAGTCATTGCTTCTATTAATTTCTTAAGTGCAATTCGTGATTCACCGCATGTTGTTTCACATCAAGAATACTCCAAATTTCAGAAAATACCCCATAAAACCTAACCAAGGTTAAACAATATATTTAAAGCATACAAAATATAATTAATGCCAAAACAACCCTACTAATTTGAATTTCCCCTCTAATCCCCTCTTTAATTTCCTCTTAATTGTTGGACTACTGGGCCCCACCTCAATTAAACATGCGGAAGCCTGTTCCGCCTCACAGTCGAGAAGCCTGTCTAACATACCCATCCTCTTTCACTTAATCTATCGCATTCCCTTCATCAATGTGATGGACCTGATGGCCTCATCATCTTCAAAAAATTGTGATATGCTTTAAGAACCTGCGGAAATCACTCCCAATCAATTTGTTTCAGTATTTTTTTTCTCTTTTTTTTCAGTCTCCTCTCCTTTCATCCTTCCCGGCTATCCTGCATCAGCATGGCTGAAGTAAAGATTGACAAAAATTTCAGAAAGTACTGCAGTCTGCCATCAAGCAACTTATTACATGGTGTTATGTATCAAAACAATGAAGCCCTGCCATTGGACAACCTCAAAGAGATGCTTTGGAAAGCAAAACACAAGAAAGTGATCATGACAGTCATGAACTAGACACGAAGTAGTAGTTTTAGGTTCATATTATGACAATCAACCCCTAAAGTAGAAAAATAAGATATAAAAACTAGATAACACATTCTAAGAAAAATTAATAAAATATTGCCAAAATATCGTCAATAATATATGCTGTTACCTTGAAACTCAAGGATAGATTTCGATTTTAAGAGAGACCAAATCATAATACTTAGAAGTACCAAAGTTTTGATAGTTCTGTTTGAAGTTTGAACAGTAAGGCCAGTGATCTCTTCTTAGAAATGCTAAAACATAATCTAATAAAAAGGATCAGAAGGAATAACATGTTGGAAAGAAAGGGAGTGTGGATTGGTAGCCTAATTTAACAATCCTTATGGTGCACAAAAAAGTTAAGCATTATTTTTAGTTAAGAAGGGCATATTCTAAATAAGGATGCTAATTAACACTTAAGTGTACCATGAGCAATAAGAAGGCCAGCCAATGATTTCCACCAAGCACTAGTATAGTCTTTTCCATGTCCGTGCATAGGAAGCTTGTCAAATTTATTATCAACTATCTTCCTTGACTGAAAAAAGTGTTGGCAAGAAGAAGCTAGCATTAGAACTGCAAATCTGATTGAAGTAAGCTAATTAGCTAGAGAGAGAGAGCTTTTCTGAAGGGTAATAATCAGCATTGAAAATAAAGGAATGCGCACAAAACATTTTGAAACTATTAATGGGACCATGTCATATAAGAGCGAGCAAATTATATGTAGCTCTGACATGCTAGTTTTAGCAATAGTATTTTGGACAAATCCATATAGCAGCAGAACAAAGCACATCAATGAGCTGCACCAGCACCATTAGAAAAGTTCAGCAATTTATTAGAATTAGTAGGTAGCTTTTGCAACTTCAGTTAATTAGTTGACTTTGGAAGCTGCAAGACTAATAAGAACCATAGTAATAAAAATAACAATAAACTAAGTATCCTAGTAGCTCAAAGAAATAAGCGTAAATTGGAATTTAATATGAATGTTTCAAATCACTCAGAAATTTCACGCATTTAATCTTTTTTAAAAAAAATAAGTATTTAATATTTTTTTTGGATGGAGTTATAATCCTTCTCTTTTGGAGGACTACTCTTCCAAGGATTCAAATACTCTACAATCAAACCAGCCACATTTGTTAACTACCACCACATCCAAATACACATCCACTCCTCTTAGTCACATATATACTCTTCCTTGTATTAGATCTACTCTTATGAGCCAAATGACTACACTTCCAAAGCATGGATCCATTCTTTTAAGCCAAAGGACTAATTCTCCAAAATACATATTCACTATCTTCCTAGTCCATAGATCCACTCTTCTGAGCCCAAAAACTACTCTTCCATGATATGGATCCACTCTCCCTAGTCACATATCTACTTTTACATACCCCACATCCACTTTTCGAGCCAAAGAAGTACTCTTCCAAGGCACAAATCCACTCTTCCTAGTCACAGATCTACAATTCCAAGTTTCAGGACTACTTTTCCAAGCCAATGGGCTACTCTTCAGAGCCACGAATCTACTCTTGTATGATTTAGAAGCACCCCAGCATATTTCAGATCTGCTAATCCATGATCTACTTGGATTCACTCAATTTCCTTCAAATTTATTAAGTTACGTTCATCTTTATCGAAATGGCTCATCTTTGTCTCAAGTCAACTCATGCTCATCCAATGTCACATGGCTCAACAGGTAAAATTTTATTTAGTCAAACAAATTATTTTACTTTTGTGTAGCAAATCAGGATCCAAGTTACTCAAGCATAAGAAAACTACTACGATGGCGGAATGAACTAATTTTCTGTAGTTAGTCCCAACTTTCAACGAGTATCATAACACCCCTCCTGCTAATGCCAACAGATAGGCCACATGACACAATATAATTTATGCAAATATGAACTACATTGAATTTGATCCTCTCAAAAGAAATATGCAAGCATAATCATAATGCATCCTCGTGTTCAACTCAAAAGATCAAAAACGATGAAAAACCGTTTATTCATATAATTGTCAATATGTTTATATGTTTTTTTCAATTTGCTTCTATTATTTAAGAACTCTCGCGTGGAATGCTTATTAAATGTTCATTCCTAGCAGGCAAAAAAATTCCTCTATTCATAACATCTATTTTGCCATTATAAATAAATTTATTTCTTAAAACTCATAATATTTTTTCTAAATAGCAATTTCATAATTTCTTGAATATTTCACTTCTAACTTGCATTATATCACATGCACTCATAAGTTATAACACACCTACCTTGATCAAACTCTGAGATCTTCTTTCTCTATCTTTCTTGACTACTTTATATGTTTCCTTTCAGCTTTTCTCTAGTTGAATCTAGCCTTAGCCCATAAGATCCAAAACAAAGCTTTTAACAATATATTCAAACTTATTTATCTGTCAATCTTGGTAGCTTATAAAAATACAAATATAACAAACATTATAAGCATACATTAGGTTAAAAAACCCAGCACTTCAAAATTTACATTGAACAGAATATTGGGTCAAAGGAAAAACTTCACATTATTTTATTTTCACTTAAATCCTATAAAACTTATTTTTTCTATCATTTCGATCTAAATGTGCATGCAAGGCTTCATGAATATGTATACACACGTAAGAAGTAAATCGTAATTTTAATAGTTAATAGAGGAATAATATGAATAAGCTACTAGTTAATAAGTATGTGTTTGAACTACCATTTCATTCTTAGAGGCATAATATAAATAGGGTACTCATTAAGGATTTGTTTGCAATAGCTTTCTCACTGATTTGCTTTTCAGAATGCAACCACAATTTCGCTTGGCTTCTATTTTATTGTTTCTTTCCAGAAACTTCTATTGTTGCAAGCTGTCTTTCATAACCAAATCTACTAATATGCGGCAGCTGTTAGAAAACTGTTATTCAATCTTTTCAAAAAAGAATATATTTACAACACCCACTGTCGCCCCAAACAGCTTCATATTATGTCATATTAAATATTTTTAAAATTTTGTTGAAGTTTAACAAAAATTAATAGCAAAACAGGAAACTACTGTATTACTAAAATTTCATGAATTGAAAATTTGCTGCAAGAACCAAAGCTAATACATTAAATCTAGAAAAAATATAAAGAATGAAGGTGTTTTCTCCCTTAAATTAAGAGAAAAGAGATACCCGAGATCCACGAAGAACATCAATTGGCATATTGAGACCCCACCGACCGCCACAAGATTTTATGCAGAATAGCAATAAAAAGGATTCCTTTGATAGATCTCTTTCCCTTTTATCCCTAGTGCAATTATCACAGTTACCTGCAGCTCAAATGTTAACTGAACGGCCCAATCACAAATTGGTTGTTAAGAACATAAAAATATATAATACATTTCCTAGAAAATGATGGGGAAGAATTCACTTTGACATGACCATGATGATAAAATGATCACAAAAACGGGCAATATGTGATTTATATCAAGAAAATCTGAGACAGACGCATTTTAATATAAGTTGCATCTAACATATAGAACAGGCAAATGCATGAAATGCAAAAGAAGCTGAAAATAACTCACCGCAATCACTCTCCCTCTTCTCACCAAAATACTGTAACAAAAACCGCCTGCGGCATGAAACTAGCAGGCAGTATTTTTCTGCTGCCATCAGGGACTCCATGATAGCTTTCCGTTGTTTTTCCTACATAAATGAAGCAAAACTTCACAAGGACATGCTACATAATACTCACTGTTATATTTGTTCATGCAAAGAGGTTGTTGCCGCTTTGTTAGCACTAAAGTTGCTTGCATAATAGCTAAATATAGATTTACTTGTAAGTTTCATTCACTAAATGAAGTAACCACATACCGATCGTACATCTGCAACATAAAAATCCGCTTTTGCAAAATCGCTTCTTGAATAATATAGCCAACAAACTGAAGCTAAGCCATCCCTACCACACCTTCCACTCTCTTGGTAATATGACTCCAAACTTTTAGGGCAGCCATAGTGTATAACACACCTGATATTCGGTTTATCAATACCCATGCCAAATGCAATAGTAGCTACCATGACGTTAACCTCATCCCTAATAAAAGACCTGAAATCAACAAGCATAAATAAGCCATGCAGCACTGCAACTTTTCAGTTTAACTTTCAGATTGATTCAAATATGGCAAATAAAGAACTGAACATAGAATTAATTAAGGAAAAGGTTTAAATGCCTAATCTTTCATTTAAATGTTTTTAAAAAAATGCATTAAAATATAAAAGACATGAGCGCAGGGCACCTGTGTGACTTCTCACGAGCTTTACTGCCCATCTGACCATGGTACATCCCGGCAGTTATTCCAGAACCACACAGTAATTGGCAAATCTGAAATACACAACCAGACAATAATAGCATCACGGTTCAAGGGAAGAAAAAGGCTTCCGGACGGGGATCAGTAATGCTACAGCATTTCAAATAAAAAAGAAACCAAACCAAAGATGGATTCTTATGCAAGATACATGTTGATGTCTTTACCCATAAACTTATAGATTTCAATAATTCTTTCTTGATAAACTAAAACCAAGGAAACAATAATTATGGATAATGGCATTAAAACACAATAAAATATTTTTGTAAACCAGAAACTAAATATTACAAAAACTACGTAATGCAACAAAAATTCTGAAATCTCATTTGTTCAAAAATTCATTGCCAACACCTAGAAATCTTCAATATGCAAAAGCAAGCTAAGAAAAAAATAACTTAGTACGGCAGGCGGGCAGAATTAACATTAGATTAGCTAGTAAAAGGTGAAGATCATAGCTGAAACATTCTAAGGCTATTTAATAGGAACTGAGCAGGATTTATCCTCGTCTTAACATAAATGAATCAAAAAGAAGGATTCTTATGCCGATCACAAAGATTCAGGATAAAACCAATGACAGTAATAAATAATTCAATTAACTAGATAAACAGGGATATGCAGTCAACTCAAAGTTTCTTTTTCTTTTTGGTGAAGGAAGATGGTAAACAAAAGGAAGTAGTTTGTTATCTCAAATGATATTGGGGCAATTCATATGATTAAAATGTAACAGAGAAAATTATTGCAAAATCAAATTTGGATCTGTAACCTTCGTTGAGAATCTTATATTTATTTCTATCTAAAAGTTAACATTGAAGGAAAGAAATTACAAGAGGCAAAAAGAATCTCTATGTAATTTAATGGCGATAAAGTCAGGTTTACCTAGGCTCCATTGAATATTTTTATGAAAGTGTAGCCAAATCTTTAAAGACTAAAATTGATATTCAGTATAGACTTCAGTGGAAGTAAAAGTTAATATCAAATGTCATAATATAATATTTCTTAAGTTTGTTTAACTTATGATTTCAATGTGGTGGCTTTTTATCATGCAATTTAACTGCTATTTAAATTTGCATAACCTATTGAGCCTAATAGCTCACAAGTTATTTCATACTAACTATTGTTACAGGAAAAGAGAAGCAAAAGGTCGTTGCAGAATAATATTCACATTATTAATTTTATATATTAATGTTTATCTCTGTTTATGAGTCTACATTTAAGATATGTAGACAGTTCAATAATATATTATTTTGGATTTCTTTAGTGGCTCTGTACTCTGAAGTATTTATTTTGATGTAATTGAATCTCTATTAGATGCTTCCATTTATGTAATTAAAAAAATGCTATTAGATGTTTTATTCAAAAATTGAAAAATGTTATGTTTGTGTGCGACATTCTATAATACTGTTAAAGGGTATTGTGGAGTATTACAGATATTGCTTGTACAATTGAATTGGGGGAGACAGAGACATCAAAATTGAAAGTTTTGATTGCATAAATCTCATATTCGTTTCCTCATATCTTTTTACGCGACTGAGGCAACCGTTGATTGAAGACGTGGGGGCGGAGGCAACGTGCATGCACAACATGGGCATGATCATATTCGGGATGATTTTACAAAACAACCTCTCTTAGTTTCAACAATGTGTCAGCTCTTGCTTTGTGTTAGCCTGTCAGACTTGATATCCTCGTACTAGATTAAGTAGGTTAAGGAGTTCTGTCTGGCATTCTGCCTTTTTTTTTTTTTTTTTTGAAGGATGTTGAATCCATGAGCCATACTTTAATGCAGATGCTTGAGCAAAAGACTTAAATGGCATTTAAGAATGGCATAGTAGATTATCATTTTAAGGTTTTAATGATGCTTGAGAAAGTTTTCATTTTTAAGGTCTTTAAACAAAATTATGAGAATTCTATTCTGCCGCAGTAAATTGCCAGTGCTTTGTTTCAATTCAGTTATAATCAATCATTATTCTTTGTTCTTCAAAAGATCCATTATTTTTATCAAATTTCAACAACAAGTAATGTGCTTCTGACTAATTTACTAATTACATTTCTTATTTCTAGTAGGATCTTCCATCTCCCTTCACATTATGAGCAATAGTATAAAGTCTGCTCAAGAAGATATTATACAAAAACAACTGTGCCTACAATGAACTGCTATAGGAATAAAGGCAACCTTTTCATACAGCTCTAAATCAAACACGATAATGATGAAAGATATTGACATGAAGCATCAACACAAGATTCATACAACATTTGCAGCCAATAAAAGCATCAAAACGACTTGGAAAATCGAAACAGAAACTGAACCTGTTCGGTGTCCTTCACTGTTGTACAGTAAATGATAACTGAACCACCACTAACGTTATATTTTGAAACTTCTTTTACAAGTTCATCCATAAATAACTGAGAACGATGATAAGGCTTAACACCATAGAAGATGTTCTTGCGATCAAATGATCCAATAGAGATAAAAGGATCAGTCATTTTCAAGGACTGAACAATGTCATTCCGCACCCTATTAAAAGGACAAATAATAAGATTTTTTGACAAAATTATCTTGTACGGATAATGTAGGGACTAATAAAACATAAATGCAGCAAGTATAAAAGTCATTATATTCAAACCGTGGAAAGAGATCCAAAGCAGTTGAACCAATCTAAACGTTTTAGTGCATGATAAGCCAAGTGTTGGCATGTAATTCTTGAAATTTATGCTCAGCTTCAAACCCAGAAGATGACAAAACCATCTCCTCGCTGTTTTTGCCCACTTCACTCCCTCGTATATTAGTATATTACTGTTAGTTATTCAAAAATAAAAAGAATTTCAAGTTACACTATTACTCAGGCAAGTAGCCCAACATGAGTCAACCAGGACCCAACTGAAGCCTAAATTAAAAAGATGGGGCTACTTTATCAGACACAGTTAGAGGTTTCTCATAACTGAAGCCTGCTTATGTCTAGGTGGGCTCATATAAGACGTGGGCTGAACTTCAAGTATGCCCAACTAAGTGTCACCCATAAAACATTAATCCCTCATCCAAAACCAAAATCTTAAGAACTTAAATCTTAATCTGAAAAATATTTTTATTTGCATTTTTTAAATGCCCACATCTAATCCTAGGACAATATTTTACTTCATTTTTCATATTTTGTCTCTTAATCCTGAAGTTCAAAACTAATAAGTGATGTTGGGTATATAAACTTTCATAAAATTATTTTTATAATATTTATAATATAAACAATCTATTTTTCTTATAGGAAAATAATCAATTTGAGTTTTACTATATCCATTCTCATAAGTGAGTTTTACTATATCAATTCTCATAAGCACTGATAGGCTCCTCTCTTTATTTAAATAAAAATCATAAGCTAGAGCAAAATCTAATATGATCATATCACATTCATTAGTCGCTTCAAACTCATAGCCACTATGAATGCTTTTAAAATCTTCTACTACTCTACCAACATGACAATTTGAATCTCCTCAAATAAAAACACTTTCTTCAAAAAGTATTATTTGTCTTAATTTTTTTAAGTCATTCCAAAATTTTAATTTTAAAGTATATACAAACCTACTTAATGAGCATAAATACTTATAATATTAATAATCTTAATATTATCAGCAATCTTTAAAGCTATAATTATACCTTAATTCTATTAATTTCTACAACAAAAAAGTATATGCTTTGATGAAATCATACATTCATATTTTCTCTCCATTTAAATCCAATTTAGATTAAAGAAGTATATATTAAAAATTTTATATCAAATCATTGAATAAAATTAACAATAATATAAATCAGTACTTATTTTTTTAGAATTAGATCTTAATTCTGATGAGAAAGGTACTCTATTGTATACTATTTGTTCAACATATGCACTTGCGTATCAACCTAAATATCTAAGTATGCTAACAACATAAGGGATTTGCAACAAATATGACAAAAGAAACATCTGTAAATGAAGTTAATGCAACAGAAATAATAGTTTGAATATTCTACCAAACTAGACAAGCACTACAGAGTAAACAACCAAAGCAAACATTCACAGAAATAAAATAAAGCAAAAATGTGCTGGAAGAAATTTAGTGTACTTGCATTAAAGAAAACCTCTAAATGAAGTTAATGGAACAGAAATAATAGTTTTAACAAAATACAAAACTACACGAGAACTATAGAGTAAACAACCAAAGCACACATTCACAGACAAAAACCTACAGCAAAACGGTGCTCCAAAACATGTAGTGTACTTGCATTAAAGAAAATCCCAATAATATTAACCACAAAACCAGACAGATCATCATCTTAGTTTAATTGCTAGGAACTCGTTCACAGTACCTACATACCCTATCTATATTATAAATTATAAAAATTTAAAAATACATATCGTACTTCTCAGTGGCTGTAGCAGTTAAACCCATGAAAGGCACTTTTAGAAGAACACCGCGCAACATGTCCAATTGCTTATATTCCTGCCTGAAAAACAAGACAATTTTCCATCAAAAATTTAATAAAAAAACAGGTTTAATTCTTGCCACACGAAAGCAAGAACAACTGAGAAACATGGACAAGAGATCACAAAAGTAGACCATATGAATCTTGCAAAGGTATGACACCTTGAACGACACCATATGCCCAATACTTGAGCAAGGATTGAACTCCTAACATATGCTATGAAACTTGAAGAAACAAAAAAATGGTAGCAAGATCACATCCAGTAAATGCTATATTCAACATGAGAAGAAGCTGAGAAATGTCCAATCTCCAGACAATCCAAACTTTTCAAACAAAGATAAATCATTGCTTAGGACTTCAAATCTCCACCGGATCAGCTCATTTTTCCTGAATCTTCAGCTTCCTCAAATCAATACCAAGACGGCTAAGGACATAATTAAGTCATTATCAATCAATTTTTAAATTCATTCTGAATTATTTTCACTTGAAGCCACCTAAACAAATAATAACTTGATAAATAAAAACATTGTTCATCACATCGCATAGCTGAAACTAAAGAAACAAACTCTCCTGTTTTTTTTAATTGCTGTAATACAAGTTACATTATTGATAGTGGATGTTCCTATTCTAGGAAGAAAAAATGTGACATAATATGTAAAGATAAAATATAAAATTATTCCAAATTAGTGGATGATTGTAAGAAAACTAATTCGTAAATTGGTGACTGATTTAGAAGGAGCCAAGATTCTACATCTATTTACAGCCTTCCATCTATAGCTCACATTAACACTCCTCAAATTGGCGCAAAGATATTTTGCATCCCCAACTTGTCTAGTGAGCTACTTGAAACCACTTTGGTGAGTATATAAGCTAATTGGTCGTCCAATTTTACAAATGGATATTGAATGGTTTTGTCTTTCAAGTTTTTCCTTGATGAAATGCCGATCCACTTCAAGATATTTTGTTCGATCGTGTTGAATTAGATTGCATACAATGCCAATGGCTGCCTTTTTCTCACAAAAGAAGTTCATTTCAGATTCGGATGGTTAACTGATTTCTTTCACCAACTTTTTAACCATAGTAGGTTACACAGTCTTTTAATTATGCCTCTAAATTCGGCCTTTGTACTACATAACACCACCACCTTCTATTTTTTACTTCTTTATGTAACATGATCACTTCCAACAATGGAGAAATACCCTAACGTAGATCTTTGGTCAGACATTTTTCCTACACAATCAGCATCTATATATCTATAAATGCTTAGATGATCATGTTTCCTGAACATAATTCCCTTGCATGTAGAGGAATATAAGTGTCACAGAATCTAGAGTACTGCATTTATATGGTCTTCATTAGGATGGTCATGAATTAGCGTATCAAATTAATAGCATACATGATGTCAGGTCGAGTATGAGACGAGTAGATCAATTTTCCCACAAGATATTGCTACTTTTGATTCATATGTACTAGCTCGTGTTGTAATTTTAATCCATAGATCTACATTATTGATTTGCCAATAGGTTTACAATCGATCATCAAAATGTCAAATAGTAGATCAAAAGTGTATTTTCTTTGTAATAAAAATATACTTTCACTTGATCAACCTACTTGAATACAAAACAATAACATTAAGCCTTTATCCCTACTACTTGGGGTCAGCAACATGAATCCTTTTTCTCTATTGTATCCAATTAAGAGTCAAATTCTCATTTAAATCTAATAAAAAAATGTCATTTCTAATATTTTCTAACCAAGTCTTTTTAGGTCTACCTCTACCTTTTTTTACATAAGTCAAATCTAATCCATCTACTTTTCAAACCAGATCATTGGAAGGCTGCCATTTTATGTGACCAAACCATCTAAGGCGACTGTCTCTAATCTCATCTTCTACTGGAGCTACTCCAACCTTTCCACGTATATGCTCATTTCATATCTTGTCTCTAAGAATAAAGTCATTCATCCACCTAAGCATCCTCAACACTGCAACACTTAACTTAATATTATGCTTCTCTTTTAATGGGCAACATTCTGCACCAAAAAGCATTGCAGGTCTCACCACCATCTTATAGAATTTTCCCTTAAGTTTAAGGGGGGGCCTTTCCTTTCTATCATACAACAAGCCCAATGAATTCCTCCACTTCAACCATCCAACTTGAATTCTACTAATAATATCCCCATCCATTTCACCATCACTCTGAACAATAGACCCAAGATATCTAAAATGTGAACTCTTATTAATGGCTTGATTACCCAAAGTCATAATCCTCCCACTAGATCTATTACTACTAAAATTATACTTCATATATTCAATTTAGATCTACTCAAACTAAAACCATTAGACTCTAAGGTTGACCTCCATAATTCAAGTTTACCATCAACTATCTCTCTATTTTTATCAACAAGAATAATATCATCAACAAAAAGCATACACCAGGGTACAACCTCTTGCAAATGTCTAGTGAGAACATTCATGACTATAGCAAAACGATACGGGCTTAAGGTTGATCCTTGATGAATCCAACTGAAATATGAAAATACTTGGTCAAACCACCTTGTATTTGAACACAAGCAACAACTCCAGCATACATATCATTAATGGCTTGAAAATTAGCATTATTTACCCCTTTCTTTTCTAGAACTCTCCATAGCACTTCTCTTGGAACTTTATCACATGCTTTCTCAAAATCAATAAATATCATATGTAGATCCTCCTTCTTCTCTCTATCCTTCGCCATCAAACCTCTCAATAAATGTTTAGCTTCCGTCATGAATCCAATTTGATTATGAGAAAAATCAACATACTTTAATGCCCAAAAAAATTTATTTTAAGCCTTGCAGATTTTTTATTTTGAATTAAGTAGCTAGATGTTTTAGTAGGCATGTTATTTCTGCTTCATTATTCACTATAATTATCATGTCATCTACATAAATTAGCAAGGTCGTCATCATCCCCTTAGAAACTGAGTGCCATCCTAATTACTTTGTTTGAAACCATGTTCTCTCATTTCCACACTAAACCTCCCAGTCAATGCTCTTAGGAACTGTCCTAAGTCGTATAAGGATTTCTTCAACTTACTACCTTTGATTTTTTGGTGAAGTAGTTAACCCTAGTGGAATATCCTTAAAAACTTATTCTTTAAAATCTCCATTGAGAAACACATTTTTCACATTGGACTTATATAGAGGCCAATCTAAATTCACACTAATAGATAGCAATACCCTAATAGTGTTTAGTTTTTCCATAAGCAAGAACATTTCTTGATAGCCCATTCCAAATTTTTTAGTGTATCCTTTTATCATGAGCCTTATTTTGTATCTTTCTATCGAAACATCCATCTTTTATTTGATTGAAAACACCAATCTAAATCCAAGATTTTTTCCTTGTGCCAGTGATACAAGTGTTCATTTATGGTTTCATTGTAGTGTTGTCATCCCTTCTATTATTGCTTGGGTCCATTTGTGATTATTCAATGCCTATTGTATTGTTTTTGGAACATGGTCAAAAGTAATATTGTGTGCAAGAGCTTTGAAAGGTTGCAATAAAGTTTTGACTGAGACACGGCTGGCTATCAGATACTTTGATGTCTTTGCTCCATAATTCGGAAAATTCCGATTTGGTGTTTTTCCTTGATTGTGTTTGTAGGGCAATTTCGACAAAAAAAGGATAAAAAAGTTGTAGTGTTACTACAAGATAATGGTGGAGTATGTCCCCAAAGTATATTCCATAAGATTAGTCACCATGTGATATCATATTAGGTATGGGATCAAAATAATAATAATAATAATAATAATAATAAATATTAGGTATGGAATCTTTCTCAACATTAGACTACTTAAGTTGTTCTAAGGTTTGTAGTTGGAGCTCCACCACCCCCCCCTCCCCCCGCCTCTTTTTTTTTTGCCAACTCCCAGTTTCAGCTTCTATATTCATGATTTAGTCTTCTTCTAGATCTTCGCCCCCAATGCCAGGAGCAATTATTACGTCCGGTCAACCGAACGCGTTCAGAGGCCAATAACCACGCGCCATGTCACCAAACACTCGGTATTTGGCACTCGGTTTTGCTCGGTATACATTCGAACCGTTCAGTTTTTGACCGGACGTAATAACTTCTCCAATGCCAGGCCAGTTCTCCCATGTCAACTCTTCACTTAGTTGTTCCTCCTACATTTTATACTTGGAGTTTTAGTTAAGAAAGAAAGTTTCAGATTCCACAAATGTGACATCCATTATTATATTACATAAACATCATGACATGGGATTTTAACATCTGTAGCCTTTCTGATGCGCATTGTAGCCTTAAAAATTTATATCAATCAGCACATGGATCAAGTTTTTTTCGTGGAATCTTATGAAGGAGAACATATGCAATAAGCCCAAATATTATTTGATGAAGCATTAAAATGGATTTAAGTAACATATGATGAGCAAGAGCTTGTAGCAAAGTTTCCAGGTTCAGAGCTCTAGATAGCATTCGATCGGTTATGTGGACTGTGATAAATACCATATCCGTCCAATAATGTCGAGGGGTATTGGCCACGATTTAGAGGTTTGAGCTATTTCTAAAATATGTCTATTCTTTCATTCTACAATTTTATTATATTGTACTGTTTGAGGACATATAATCTCATGATAGGCCATGTATTTCAAAAAATTCTTGTATCTCATTGTTTACACATTCTGATAGGAAATACTTAAGTTCACAAGTAACCTAACCCAAATCGGTGAGCAAACAGCGACTGGACTGCTGTCCACAGCAGGAAAACACAGTAAAACTGCTGTTTACAGCAGTTTAACTGCAAAATTTCAGAGGAAATCTGAAAGACAACTCAAAGAAAGACTTGTATTCCACTAGACGATGAATAAAATAGCAAGATACACTTGATCCTTTATTCGAGAGGATGATCGATCTCTCCCAAATCTCTAGACGCCGCTAGAACCCAAAGAAAACCTAAATCTAAGAGATCTCAAATTTCAGTCAAATTCAAGATGATCAAACCCTAGGAAAACCAACTATTTAATGCATACAAATCAAAAGGAAATCCCTAAACAGTCCCTACATTCAAATTTTCCTATCAAAACCCTCAAAAAAGCTTCCTAAAATGCTCTTCTTGAGCGGTCGGCCTGCCCGATCTCCGCAGGAGGCGGAGATCCCGCGATCTTTGCGACAATGTCGGTCCCATGCGGATCGGCTGGACCGGTCTAACAATACTCCCCTCCCAAAGATCCACCTTGTCCTCAAGGTGGAAATATGCTCGTGTTCAGGAGGTGGCCATCATTGAGGTGACTGAAAAAACTCACTTTATTACTGGACCAAGGGCTGCACGGAAAGAGAAACATCCCCTCCATCCTCCAATATGATCGCATCCAACCTGTGTAGTCCCACCACATAATCTTCCCCCACCTCTTGTATGTCCCTAACCATAGTCTTAAGTGATGTCATGGCTTTGGATAAACCTGCATCTCCCTTTATGACCACCATTCTCCCATCCACCATTAATTCCGTCGTGAGTGCTCCCCAATTGTCCTTGGTTTCCTCAAAGGTTTGCAACAACTTCATCCCCAGGATGACATCAGTGTTTTCTACCTCTAGTGGGAGAAAGTCCTCCCTTACTTGAATCCCCTAGATGGCAACACCACTCATCTACAGATCCTTTGGCCTTTCTCCACTTTCCCTGTACACATCATCACTCCATAGCAACCGGTGTCCACCAACTTCACTCCGAATTGGTCAACGATCTGAGTGGAAATGAAATTGTGGGTAGCCCCACTATCAATTAGCACAACCACCTCACGGTCAGCTATCTCTCCTTTCACTTTCATAGTGTGACTCGGAAACGCTCCAATAAACAATCTTTGAACTCTCTCCAGCTCCAGATGGGCTCCCTTCTGTCACGCCATTGGTACCATGCCAAGGCTTTTCCTTCCAAACACAATCCCGCCGCTGTTAGCTTCTCTTCCTCTGTCAACCCGTCGACAGCAAAGTAACGATCCACCTTGTAGATCCAACCATGGCCGTCTTTACCCTCAAAGACCGGCATCCTCAGCTTCCTCACTCATGGGTCTCCCCAATTTCCCTTGAATCCTCCATAACCTCCCATTCCTCGAAGAGGAAGAGCTCCCCAAATGTCCCGATCATCCCTCCAACGATTACACTCGAACCCCTCTTCATACTCTCCCCTTCTTCCTTCAAAATCATCATCTCGACGCTGAATTCCTTCAAATTCAGCACCTCGAGATGAAGTTCCTCCCTTCTTACTTCAAAATCAGCCCCTCGACGCTGAATTCTTTCGAATTCAGCACCTCGGCGATGAAATTCCTCCCTTCTTCCTTCAAAATCAGCCCCTCGACGATGAATTCTTTTGAATTCAGCACCTCGGCGATGGAATTCCTCTCTTCCCCCTTCAAAATCAACACCTCGACGCTGGATTCTCTCAAATTCGGCACCTGGGCGATGAAATTCTTCTCTTCTTACGACAAAATCAGCCTCCCATTTGTCGTATCCCCTACTCATCTCTTCTCTAGAAAGCGGTTCTAGAGGGGGCATGTCGTTCTCCTCCTCCAGGATCTCCACCTCCGAATTCCTCCTCCCCCGCAACGGGTTCAGATTTCCTCCCATACCATGGTCGTCTGTGGTCTCTCTTACTTCCAATGTCGTCAGATTGATCTTCATTTCAAGTAATTTCTTCATCATTTCTTCCATAACCGTGAACTTCCCTTCCAATCTTTCATTATTGGAGGTGATTTGATTTTGAAAATAAAAAAATTTTCCTTCCAGATCTGATTTTAACTGTCCCAATTTGCCTTCCAAGACTTCAACCTTCTTTCCGGCCATCGTTCTTCCCCACGGATCTCACGTAACTCACTTCCGGAAGCCAAAAGCTCGCTGAAAAATCAGAATTTCAGCCGCCTAAGGTCCCAAATTGATGCTCTGATACCAATTTGATAGTAAATACTTTGAGTTCGCAAGTAACCTAACCCAAATCGGTGAGCAAACAGCGACTGTACTGCTGTCTACAGCAGGAAAACACAGCAAAATTGCTGTTTACAGCATTTTAACAGCAGAATTTCAGAGGAAATCTGAAAGAAAACTCAAAGCAAGACTTGTATTCCACTAGACGACGAATAAAATAGCAAGATACACTTGATCCTCAATTCGAGAGGAGGATCAATCTCTCCCAAATCTCTAGACGCCGCTAGAGCCCAACGAAAACCTAAATCTAAGAGATCTCAAATTTCAGCCAAATTCAAGATGATCAAACTTTAGGAAAACCAACTATTTAATGCATACAAATCAAAAGGAAATCCCTAAACAGTCCCTACATTCAAATTTCCCTCTCAAAACCCTCAAAAAAGCTTCCTAAAATGCACTTCTTGAGTGGTCGGCCCGCCCAATCTCGGCAGGAGGCGGAGATCCCGCGATCTTTGCGACAATGCCGGTCCCGTGCGGACCGGCTGGACCGGTCTAACATATTCCTTCCCATTATCAAATCGAGGAATCCGAAGTTTGATAGAAAATTGAGTCATTATCATATGATAAAAAAAATTATCAAATACCTCAAATTTATATTTCATCAAGCATAGCAATGTCCCAAGTGCATAATCATCTATAAATATGATAAACCAATGAGCTCCTAAAGAATTTAGAAAATGAACAGTCCCCCAGACATCGGAACGGATCCAAGTAAATGGAGTTTTGCACTTCATAAAACTTATTAGATACAGTACACAATCAATATTTGCTTGAAAACAAATTTCATAAATACAATTTGATTCTCATAAGCTAGAAGATAAATTTAAAAATAACTGCTTTAAGCAACGAAATGATGGATGTCCCAGTCGATGATGCCATAAACAAGCTAATCATTCTTTGATAGTTGTTTGTCTTACAACATTTGCCCTATCAATTGTTAACTAGGTATTTTTTTTGGAAAAAAAAACACTTTTTTAGTTAAATCTGGTATTACAATAGTTTTTTCCACAAAAGGTAATTTATTTGAGAGAGATTGAACAAGTATTTGGTGATAAGAGAGAAGGTGAAAGTGTTGCTTTTCGGCCTCTAAAATCATATATGTGACCCAGTTAACATTAGCAATGTACATCCACATGGGCCCTGTGGACTCCACAAATCAAATGAATCAAAGGTCATGTGATCGGTTGCTCCTATATCAATGATCCTACTATGAGGCAGTTCTTGTTTAGAATAGAGGAAGGCATAGCTTATGTCACTTGCATCTATAGGGATGACCACATTATTTGTTGTCTAATCAAAATTATGTTGTATTTGATGGTTGGGGTTCATCACTTGTTAACGCAGCTCATCCATGATCTTCACTAGTTTCTTTTTTTTTTTACTTGAATTCATTCCACCACTTTGGATAACCAGGGAGTTTGAAACAAGTACTCGATTATATTAACAATTTGCACAGTGTGTGCAACCACTGTCATCATCATTTTGTCATGATGTCATTTTGTTTTGGTCATAAATGTTGGCTTCCCATTGGCCAAGAATTGAAGAGGTTTGGTTAGTTTTTGTCCTCTCGAATGCATTGCAATGATTTTTGTGGCATTTTCTTTTGTCATCGCCACAACTTTCCGCAGATCTTATCGCTGAACATGCACATACTAGTTATACCATCAAAAAATGATTTATCGAAAGTAAATCACCTCAAATTTTGCTTGGGCAATTGTCAAGACCATCTAGGAAGGTATACACTGTATCTTCTTGTATAATAGAGTTGTATGCTTATATGTCAATTTATATCTTATCGGATTTTGCTGGCAGAAATAAGTTTCCCTTCATAGCACTTGTAAGTTATTGTAGTAAGCTCTGATTGGTCCTTGTTTGAGTCATATGACTTTCCTTTTGAGATCATAAATCTATGAGGTGTCAATGCAATCGAAGTATGTTGTTATGATAGTATCCTACACCCCATTCACAATTGGGAAATTGATGTAGTGCTGATCAAATATGGATCCATACAGTTGATAAACCATATGTTCACCACCACATTCTCAACTCTCCATCTCCTGAGGTTAGGGTCAATTTGTTAGGGTTGGATTATATCGCAATTTATATACCACAAGTTATCCCTACTTGTAAAATGCATTTTCCACAATGTAGGACCAAAGAGCATAATTAGTGCAGTCCAACTTAATGCCAATTTTATAGTTGTAGGTTAGAGGATATAACATATTTGAGAGATGATATTCGTACTGGTCAAAGTCTCTCAACAGGAGGTTTCTATCAAGGGAAGAACACCGCCCATTGTGTTTCATTGATCAACAAACTAATCAAAGCTGAGTGAGTGGGCAACTGAGAGGGTAGGCTCAAACAGGTATGTTGATAAGGTACAATCCTACGAAAGCCAAATAGTGAGAGGGGAGGATCTGTGAAGCACCAAGTGGGAATCAAGTTAACTTGGTAAGGTGTTTGCATATTTAAAGCAAAATGTAGATCGTGCAAGAGACTCCACAAGTGACATCGTGCGAATTTCCAAGTAGGAGTCTGTGGGCTCCGAAAATTCGGCCCTGGCCTCCCCGCCGCGAACTGACTGTTTTGCTTTTAGTTTGGCGAGGGGAGTTTTAACGGATTAAGTTTCGGGGTAAATTTTGGAAGGCAAATGGGTTTGTAGATAAGACACTACCTAGAGATTTCGCCCTCATTTTATGAGGATTTTATGATCTGAGTTCTGGTTTCCTATAGGCGCAAGCCCCTATAGTTAATTACCCCTCCCGATCACGAGAGAGAACTTTCGAATAAGGCTAGTCATCAATCAGATACGTAGAGAACACGTGTTATATGGCATATAGTAGCAGCATGGGTTTAAGAATTTTGAGATTTGGGTTTGGATTTGGAAAGGTTTGATATTTAAAATGGGAAATTGCACCATCTTGCACTCAAGATTTAAAGCGGATGGTGGGGGAATGGATGATGGGCCCGATCAAGATCCCATGGTTCCGTCGTCACGGGCCATCGTGGTCCCTGGTCTACTTAGTCAGAGGAGGTAGTCGACCCAACCTGACAGAAGGATCCTTGTCGGCAACCATGGGTTGCTTCGTCCAAGGGGACCTTGTAGACCTGGGTTGGATATTTGTCTAAAGGGACAAATTTGAATCCACCTTAGCTAACAGAGGGCTTTGTGCCCTATCGATTATATCATATTGATTCATATCTCAAGGATTTGATGCCAACAAGGAGCGTATTGGCTCTGGCCATAACCGGTATTTCGTGGTGCCATTTAGCGGCAAAACCACTCGGTTCAGAGGGCCCCGGGTCGTCGTAACCGTTTATCCTGTGGTGCCATTTGGCGGTAAAACCGCTGGTTAGAGGACACGTACCACATCCTTAATGGCAGGAGATTGTTTGAGAATGGATCCTAATGATATTTTCGACTAGGCATTAGCTCTTTGTGAGCATAAGTAAATTTCAATTTGTCCACCTCGACAAATTGTTGCGGAGGGTGGATGGATTTTGCTTTGAGTGATTGATGGATTTATTTCAATTTTAAATATTTTTGGGATTTTCTAGTTTTTGATATTTTTTTGGATTTTTGTGGAATTTGGGATAGCATTTGAAAATATTTAGAATGGACCCCTCCGATTGAGATTTACATTCAACACGGCCATCATCGAGGTGTTTGGGGTCATTTCCATTTGCTTGAACCTTGTCGACCCTATCAACTTACCGATAAGGGATCGGGTTTCATAGGATTTGTGCCATTGTTTGTGAATTTTTTTTGTTAAAGGCCTTGAAGGCCTAATATGAATGTATAAGATAAATATTCCGGTCGATATCATGACCGCATATTTATCTTATGGCTCAAACCCTGTCTACTCCTATTTACCTGCTTAGGAGGATCGGGTTTCGTAGGCTTCGTGCCTTTATTAGTGAATTCTTATTGTTATAGGCCTTGACGGTCTAATATGAATGCAATAAAACAAATATACCAGCCGTCGTGATCGTATACTTGTTTGTTGGTTCGAACCCTGTCGACTTCTATTGAGCCGTATAGAAGGATCGGGTTTGAACTTGAATTCACTTATTGACCCGCGTAACATCCCTAGACGTCACGTGTGTTCCTACAACACGCTCACCGGGGACCATACGGGTCGAGATTATATTTTCCCCTTTAGTGTACCTATGTGTATACAATTTATAGTGCACGTGCATGGGTACTTTGAAATAATTATAATTATGCATATAACTATCGTTTAGATGCACACAACTTTTCATTTGGGAAATTATACACACCTTCTGTTCGCTTAGTACGAGTGTTGCGGATCCGGTGGCGGTATGGTCTTGATGTTATGAGGCATCTCCTCATCTTGATATTGACTCCCCTTTTCTCGTTCACCGGGGAAGATTCTTCTTGAAGTCCGTGGCCATTGCCTTGAAATGGACTCTTTTCAAGCTCTTTATCATAGTAGACTTGTTATTTTTGATATTTGTAGATGCAAGCACGGTCTTCTTCTTAAATGCAGGATCAAGAAGAAATTTTGAAACACCATGAAGTTTAGTTCTAATTTATTCAAATATCTCTTCCATTCAGTCAGAAAGTGTCACTTTTCCATACATCGGGTTGCCCTTGTACCTGAAATACTTGAAGATCTTAATCACCATTGTCGTAGGTGATACCCGTACTTGTGTCCACAGTGGTTCATTGTACTTACAATACACCTACTGTTGTTACGCACAAGTATTCATTTGCAAGGGACCGTTGTATCAACTACGACCTCCTGGGGGTGTTTGTAAGAGAGCCCTTATTTCTACATCAAATCCACCCTTCACCAATCTCAGGTGGTTTGATGATTGCATTGGCTGCAGGGACAGAGCTTTGATTGCTACATATGGGTAGTACTCGTGCACTTTGCAATTGTCTATTGCTGCTTACAAGCATAGTGCATTGACCTTGTGGGGACTGTTGTATCTACTACGACCTCTTGGATATATTCGTAGGAGAATCATTGTCCTTTCCACCTTTCACCAATCTCAGGTGGTTTAATGATTGTACTTGTTTGTAGGGACGGATCTTCCACTATCAAATGTCAGTTTTGTCATCTCAATCTACAGGCACTTGTTTGCATTGGAGATTATATTAGCACATATGGCAGTCGCATATGAACTCTGCAACTTGTTATTGTTGTTTGCCAATATAGTTCATTTGACCTCGTAGGGATTATTGTAGGAGTCTGTTGCATTCATCATGATCCCCCATGTATTTTGTCTCATGCATTCATAAGTTTTGATAATTGAGATTTTTTTGTGACTGTTCATATACTATGAATAGATTACTGTTCATTGCTTGTATGTATCGAGGTCCTGTTCTCCATGAGTCCCCTGCTGTTTGCTTGTATTAGTTTGAATGCATTGATTTGTTATTTAGCACTTGAACTTTGATCTTGATTATACATTTTAGGATTTGGGATTCATTCATTTCTTGTAGTTTAATTCAAATCCAAATCCCCTGTTGTTTGTACAAGTCCTCTGCACATTTTAGTTCAAGTTTTGTGCATTTATGTTCAAGTACAAGTCCTCTGTATTGTTGCTCAAGCGAGATCTTCTTATTGTTCAGGCTTTGTGTACTTCAGTGAAAATTTTGTCAGCACCCCGACATATCCCCCATTTGGGGAAAATGTAGGGGAACTGGGCCTTCTTACCACGCTACTCGAGCATGTATGGTAGGTGTCCTTAGACACCTCGGCCGTACAAATTTTCATCCCACCACGCTACAAGAGCGTGTATGGGACCTTCAGCAGTACCCGTACCAGAACACCAATGGCTCTCCCCACCACGCTACAAGAACGTGTATAGGGCTTACCCAACTCGTCGTATGCATCGCAAGGGGCTCCCTCCTACCGTGCTACAAGAGCGCGTATAGGTGGTTCCCTGGTCCGCTACAAACATCGAGAGTGGGATTTGGAACATCATACCTTTGCGTGGCAGTCGTTGGCGCCGATGTCGAGGTCGAGGACAGTCCCCACCATGCTACAAGAGCGTGTATAGGCTTACCCGCCTCGTCGTACTTGTCGCACCAGATTTTCCCCCACCTGCTACAAGAGCGCGTATAGGGGATCCACCGGCGCGTCGAGGGCGGGGTTTAAGTTAGAAGTTTATACCTTGGGGCCCGGCGGTGTCGGCGAAGGCTCGTGGCACAAGGCAAGGGAGGGATTCTTCTTTCTTTTTCCTCCTTTTCTTTTAAATTAATTATAATTAATGTTAATTAACTATAATTAATTCATAAAATTATTTTTAATTAATTAATTAATGTTTATTAAAATTAATTAAAGATCATTAGTTATAATTAATCTATAATTAATTATAACTAATTAATATTAATTAATTTTAATAAATTATAATTAATTAATAATAATTAAATTTATAAATCATAACTAATTAAAATTAATTTTAATTAAGTAATTATAATTAATTAGATTAATAATAATAATTTAATTAAAATTAACTATAATTAATTATAATAATTAAATTAATTAGAATTAAAGAAAATTAATTATATTTTTTATATTTTTTCTCAAATCCCTTAATCCGGCGGGTTTATGGGATTTGGCCGAGAAGCAAACGAAAGGGATGAAGTTACCTTCGCCACCAACGGGCTCCCTTTGCTTATTCCAATCAAAATGTCAGACTCGCAATCCGACAGGAAGAGAAATTGTCCAACGAGGCGAAGTTGACCGGCCACGAAAGAGCAGATGAAGCAATCGAAAGGGAGGAAGATTACTTCACAGCGAGCGAGCTCCCGTCTCTTCTTTCAATTAAAATGGCGTAGCTTATGGTCCGGTCGAGAGGGGAAGTCGTTGAAGTCACGAAGTCGAGCAGCTAGGAAGGAACGGGAGAAGATACGAGCTTCCTTGCCGGTTCCGACCAAAGCGTCGTGGCTTTCGATTCAGCAGATAGGGAAAGTCGTTCCAAGAGAGGAGCCGGACACCGCCAAAGGAGCCGAAGGAGCGATGTTGCTTCCACTCAAAGTGTCGTAACCTCCAATCCGACTTGAAGGGCACGTCGTCGTCGAAGCAAAATCGAGCAGCACGAAGGAGCAAAAGAAGCCACGGGAAGGGAGAGATGAGAGATCGGAGAGTGAGCGCGGGAGAGCCAGAGACCGGGAATGAGAGCTCGATCTCATTTTAATGCCAAGACCCGATCGTGTGTGAGGTGACATTGGTCGTGTAAGAGGACGGCGAGATCGCAGAAATCACGCGAAGAATGGCCGCATCAAATCGTGTTAGGGCGGCGTCCGTAGAGGTACCTAGCATTTTTTTTTTTTTCGTTTCTGTTTGCTACAGTAAGCGGGTCAACAGAGTCGAGCTTCCTCGGCCATGCATTCATGAAAGTAGGTCGAGTAGATGCACAGGCATTCAAGTGAGCACATTTTTGTGTGAACAAGAGCTTGTATACAGGTATATGTCAACATGGCCAAGAGGGAATTTGGGAGTATATAAGGTAGATTGAGATGAATTCCTTCTAGGTAGATGCAGAAAGGATAAATCAATTTGGGAGATTGGGAGCCAATACTTGCGAGTAAAAGCAGTAGTCACAGGCAAGGTCAAGGTTGATGTCAAAGTCAAAGTCAAAGGATTTGCTAGGCACAATTCCAAGATCTATTTGGCGATTTTGCGATGGATGACAAAGGTATGTCTCTCTTCATTAAGGAAACCCAAGATAAGAGTAGAGTCATTATAGGATTTTCAAATACAAAGAAAATGTAGTGAACCTTGCTCTGATAACATGAAAAACAAAATCTTCTATTTTTCTCATTGTTGTAATATAGGCTACACACTATTTATGATGATCGATGCAATAGACATACAAGGAAACAAAATATACTCTTATTCTAAAAATAATAACAATAATGTGGTATTATATATATATATATATAGAGAGAGAGAGAGAACATAAAACTATTCCAAAATTAGTGGATGATTAGAAGGAATCCCACCTAAATTTGTGAGTGATTTAGGATTCTGCATTTATTCGACAGCCTTCCATCAACAGCTTATATTAACAGAAACTAATACAGCAAGATAAAATAGCAACTTCCTAAATCCAGTGTACAAACTTATCAACTAAAGCATGCAATAGAGGCGAAACTTGAGAAGATCACTTCAATACCAAAAAAGTGAAATACATATATTCATTCGTAGATACAAGCTTGACATTTGTGCATGCATTCATAGGCATGGAAGTTGATCTTGCCTTGTTTAATGCTGATCCCACCTTGAGACAACTTCATCAAAGATTTTGATCAATCAAAAGCTCAAGATCAGCTCTGGAAAACTTTTAAATTATAACTAATTGATGGGGACATCAGATTTCGACACGTGTACCATCGCCGACGGCGCAGATCGACGGCTACGATCCAGAGCCTCTACTTCTGAGTTTTTACAGCTTATGTCATGTGTACTTTTTTTAGTTTTCCTAGTTTGACCCTGAGGGCATTGTTCTACTTATGTAGCCCCGAGGGCGTTTATGTCTTTTCATTTTCTTTTAGTTTGAGCCTCCTTATATGAGGCATGATGCATTGTAAGTTTTCAGTTTTGATGAAATAAAAAAAATTAGCTTCGTGTTCTCTTTGTGAGTGTCACTTCTCTCTCAAATCTCTTAGTGAGTTTTGAGAGGAGCTAGATCTCTTTGTGAGTTCTAGGCCTTCTCTTAACTTGTTTTGTAGTCAAGTGGTGTGAGCTCACGGGAATTTCATTCGGATCATCATCTCCCCCTCAAAATTCCGCTGCCCCCACGCTGTTCGGCCACCGATTGGCAGCTGCCTCGCCTCCAGCCGACCCGCCGCCTGGCCGCCGCCTTCCCCTCCCCATCCCAGGCCACGGATTGACTCCCCACGACCATCCCCAGGCGTCCCTGCCCAAGCCGCGCCACCCTCCTGGCCGGCCGCCGATTCCAGGCGGCTGAATCTCAAGCACGGGCTGTCCCGCCGCCTCCCTCCCTGAGATTTCCCTGCCCGGATTTCAAAATTGCTGAAATCAATTACTTTCCTAATTAGTGCCTATCTAATTAAGAGAGTCAATCAAGGAGATTGAAGTCTATTTCAAATCTCAAAATTGTTTTCCCTCTTGCTTGAACTTAAATTGGGAAGTTACCTATTTTAATTAAATTCTGAAATTACTCAGATTTTAATTAAGTTTTACTTAATCTTGTGGTCCCCAATTGTTTATTTTCAAAACCCTCACCTCTCTCTATATGGCAGGCCGCCCCTCTCTCTTTCCCCTATTAATCCTCTTAATTGCTCCTTGAATCTTGATTCCTTTCCCTCCTACTTTTAATTTCAAAATCAAAATCAATTGAAATTAAAATTAGGAGTTCTCCTATTCGGAAAATCTGAATGAAATTTCAGATTTTAAGTCTTCCTCCCTTAGCTCCACCCGCCCTAGCCTCTCTCCAACCCGTGACCGGCCTCCCCCCCTTGGCTCACGGTTGGCCCCTTGCCTCCCCTCTTTGGTTTCGTCGTTTACTACCACCATGCATGGATGAACCCGAATGGAATTTCGGATTTGAGTACGACAACCGCGGAAGGGTCAATATTCTCCGATCACCGTTCTTCGACGTCGGCTTCGACTTTGACGACACCGTCGAAGAATACTTGGATCGGATCCTACCAACACTAGTGGAGTCCATCGACGACCACTTCTCCGTCTACACGTGGATCATTGAAGGCCGTCCACCCGCTCCTCCGAATCCGGCTCCCTCCCCGGCGACAAGTCCTCTCAAGATCACTTGCCTACTAGTAGCGTCGCTAAGCTTACTTACGGTTCTCTTCTACTAGCCACCACCATAAATATGAGTGACGGACCTTAAGGTGAAGGATTTAAATTTTAAATTTGGTGCTCTCTTATTCTTATCCGTTTGCACTACTTGAATTATTGATATTATTTTGAAGGTCTTCTAATCTCTAAATGTTATTTCTTGTCATTACTTAATTTATCGTCATCTAATTCGTGAACTCAACTTGATTAAGCAAAGAGTTTTGGTAGCAAGTTTTGAATCAATACTTCTATTAATTTTCTATGTGCAATTCGCAAGTCATTGCATGATTGATTCACATCATTTGTGGTATCAGAGCATGGTTACCATGCTTGACATGTGTAGGAAGCATCCTAGGGTCTAGCTTCTTGTGGTAGTTCAAAACTTGCATGCATATCATTATTTAGATCAAGTTTTTTCACTGTTTTGCTACTGTTTTCTGCATTTCCTGCACTCATCTAACTGAGTTAAGTCTTCTCATCTAGCATCTTAGTGTTAACCTATTGTTTGGAAAGCTCCCTTAGTGTTTGGAACATTTACGGCCTGCTGTAACTCTGCTGTCCCCCATTTTTTGCTGCGTTTATAGGTTGTTGGGAGTCTCTAATTTAAGCCCTAGTTGCTGTCCACACCCCGCACTCAATCCCAAATGTGTTAGACTTCGTACCCCTTGTGTTAGATTGTTGTCCCTAGTATTCCAGCAGCTTCTAGGAGCTTTAGGAACCTCCTCCCTTAGCTTATAATTGCTGCCCACCTACCCAACTCTTCCCCGAGCAACCCCTAGCCTTCACCCATGGATCCACAGCACCTCCAAGCAACCCTAGACCTTATTTTGGGACAACTGGGCACTGTTACTCAGCAAATCCGCAACACCCAAACCGATCTAGCTGACTTTAGACGCCACACGAGTGACCGATTAGATAATATCGAGCGTAACGGGAATCCTGCAATCTATACACCCTCAAGACCTCACTCACCTTATGGCGAGGACAACCGACCCGATCATGAACACCCGCGAGATCCCGGACATTTTCAAGACCCTTACCAACGTGACCCAAGGCCCCATCGAGAACCCATAGGGAACGACAACCCTTGGAGAGACAACGACGCTCAATTACTGAAAAACATTAGGATTGACGCCCCAACATACGACGGGACCCTGGACCCTCAAGTTTTCCTAGATTGGCTCAAAGCGATGGATAGCTACTTTAAATGGTATAACATCTCTGAAGCAAAGAAAGTCAGATTCGCTGAGATGAAACTCACGGGTCGAGCCAACCTTTACTGGACCAACTTGGAGAACATGCTTGAATCTAGAGGAGAACATCCGATAAACGATTGGAGGACTATGAAACAGGAACTTAGGAGGAAATATTTACCACCTTCCTACTACCCTAAGCTTCTAGATAAGTGGAATCGGCTAACCCAGGGGAGCAAGACTGTTAAAGATTACATCTCCGCCTTCGATGATTTCCTGATTCGTTGCAACGGCGAGGAATCTGCCACCCCTACACAAATCCTGTCTATGTTTAGAGCTGGCCTTAGGGAAGATCTTAGGACTGAACTTTTTGCTAGAGGAGTAGACACCTTAGAGGCCGCTTGCAGCCTGGTACTTGACCTAGAAGAATCCAAGACCCACTCCCACACTAGGCAGTTTGATGCCCGACCTAACCCCTATCGAACTTCCACTAGCCAGACCCAAAATCGATCCACGAACTCGATAGGTAGTCGACCCACTGCCAGTTCGGCCCCACCTCGCCCGGACTCTAAAGGTAAAGCCCCCGAACGCGATGCGCCCAAAACCAACTCTGGAACCAAATGTTATAGGTGTCATGGGTATGGGCACATTGCGTCCCAATGTTCCAGCCCATATAAGGTCACCATTATAGAGGAGGTTGATAACGACGAGGACGAACCTGAGACTGACATAGTTCATCATGTTGATGAAGACGAAGACTCCTTTACGGAAGAAGAACCCGTTACCCTTCAGGTTGTTAGATGCGCTTTGTCACAACCCAAGTTAAACGATGATTGGCGTAGGACTTCCATTTTTCATACATTTGTTAAGATTGGGAAAAAGAACTGCAAGGTTATCGTCGATAGTGGAAGTTGTATCAATGCAGTCTCTTCTGCTATGGTTTCCAAGCTCAACCTCAAGATGACCCCTCACCCGAATCCGTATAAGGTTGCTTGGATCAACTCGACTACAATAGAAATTAAGGACCGTAGCCTCATTCCCATAGAGTTCATGGGATATCAAGACAAGATTTGGTGTGATGTTTTGGCCATGGACGTAGGTCAAATTATCCTGGGTCGCCCATGATTATTTGATAATGACGTTCATATCTATGGGAGGTCGAACACCTGCGTGTTCGAACACAACGGAAAGAAAATTAAGTTAATACCCTCCCAACACAAACCCCCCAAGACGGAAGCCAAGCCTACCCCAGCCAAACAAAGCAAAGGGCTACACCTCTTGACTGCTAAGGAAGTAGAAGATGAAATCACCCAAGGAGCACCAATGTATGCCCTAGTAGCTAGAGAAGTGGAGGAGGATCAAAAGAGCAAATCCCCGAGGAAGTTAAACCCCTTCTTGAGAGTTTTGCTGATGTGTTCCCTGATGACTTACCTAACCAACTGCCACCCCTACGGGACATACAGCACGCAATAGATTTAGTGCCGGGAGCATCCCTACCAAACCTCCCTCACTACCGTATGAACCCGACCGAGCATTCGGAACTGAAGAAACAAGTCGATGAGTTCCTTCAATGAGGATTCATTAAAGAGAGCCTTAGTCCGTGTGCTGTTCCTGCACTCTTAACTCCCAAGAAGGACGGCTCGTGGCGGATGTGTGTTGATAGCCGCGCTATCAACAAAATCACTGTCAAGTATAGGTTTCCCATTCCCCGTTTAGATGACATGTTGGATATGATGACCGGAGCAACGCTCTTTTCCAAGATAGATCTTAAGAGTGGATACCATCAAATTAGAATCCGTCCAGGAGATGAATGGAAGACGGCTTTTAAAACAAAAGACGGGTTGTATGAGTGGATGGTTATGCCATTTGGCCTTAGTAACGCTCCTAGCACGTTCATGAGAGTTATGACTCAAGTCTTGCGACCTTTCTTAGGAAAATTTGTTGTGGTGTATTTTGATGACATCTTAATCTACAGTCGCTCCGTAGACCTACACTTACATCACCTAACTCAAGTATGTGAGGTTTTGAGGAAAGAATATTTGTACGCTAACCCAAATAAGTGTGTATTCCTCACGGACCGAGTTACCTTCCTAGGATTTATCATATCTCCACAAGGAATCTCAGCGGACCCCGAGAAAGTTCGAGCAATTAACGAGTGGCCTGAACACAAAAATATTAGAGATGTTCGGAGTTTCCATGGATTGGCCACCTTCTACAGGAGGTTTATCAGAAATTTTAGCACGATTGTAGTACCCATAACTGATTGCCTGAAGAAAGGAGAGTTCCGTTGGACTGTGAATGCAAGCAAGGCTTTTGAGGATATTAAGCGAAAAATGGTAGAAGCCCCTGTCATGCGTCTACCTGACTTTTCAAAAGTCTTTGAAGTGACTTGCGACGCCTCAGGGATTGGAATAGGTGGAGTCCTATCGCAAGAAGGCCATCCCGTGGCCTATTTCAGTGAAAAATTAAATGGCATACGTCAGCGATGCTATACCTATGACAAAGAGTTTTATGCGATTATCCAAGCCCTTAGATATTGGAGGCATTATGATGTGAAACAAACTCATTCAGGAGTTATTTTAAGGAAATTAAAGAGAGCAATTTTAACAAAATAATCCAAAGTAAATTTATTGCTTATAACATTGGTTTGATCCTTAGAATTCTTAGTTTTAACTTGCTTAGGCAAAGAAGAGCGAGGTCGGTTAACCAGACAATTTCAGAAAACACAAAGATCAATTGTAACACTACGACGGTAAACAAGAATCCGCAATTTAATAATAAGAACTTTCACCTTTGAAGCCCATACGCTCAACTAGTCTAGGCTTTAGCGGAAGAAGAGTCTCCACATTAGAACCGAGGTCACTCCGAGGAAGAAGGAGCCTAAGATCGTCGTTCTTGGATAGGTGGCCGGAGTGGTGGAGGATGATGGCCGAACTGATGTAGAACGGGGACGCCGGCTTCGTTACGGAGAGGATCTCCTTTCCAAAATCTCTTATGCTAAGGTCTGGATGCTTGAAAGATGGTTGGCAGCAGCCTTCAACTCTTGGTTGACTGTGGACAGCCGTTTGGCAACTCCTGAGGGGAGAACAGCCACCAACCTTGGTCTAGAATCCTTGGGCAGCGGGTGGGAATCCTTCCAAGCGGCTGGATAGCTTTTGATCTTCGATGGACTGCAACTAGGAGGTCTTCAGGTTGGCGAAACAACACGTGAAGCCTATTGGAGTCTATGGACGGTAGATGGGAACCTTCAGGACAGCAAAACAGGGAATTCGAAAGGGCAAAACAGCAGTTTTCCAGATCCTGAAATTCGGGACAGCAAAAGAACCCGTCCAGAAATCTGGACAGCCAATTGTGGAGCAGAATTTCAGGGATTTTCAAATCTCAGATTTGAAATCTGAAATAAACTGAAATTATGTTTGAGAGGGGAGGTATTTGGGAGGTAATTAAGAGGTGATGAGGTGGCAATTAGAGAGAGAAACAATAGGGGAAAGGTGGCCGGCCATATAGGAGAGAGAGAGAGGCTTGGAATTAAGTAGGTGGGGCCCAAGATAATTGATTGGCAGATTTTAATAAAATTTGTAATAAAACAGATTAAGAAACCTCCTTTTCACGGATGGGAACAATCAAGCAATTGTTTGAATTTCAAACTTGCTTTGAAATCAATTAAAAGACAATTGCTTAAATTCAGGAAACATTTAAGGAAGGTAATTGAGCTCAAGAAAATTGAAATTCAAATTACAGTTTCCAGAGAGGGGCGGGATGGGGCTATGGGGCTGGCCGGCAGGGAGTTGGCCAGAGGGTTGGGCTGGCCAGTGGCTGCTGGCCGGCGAATGGGGGCCGCAAGCCGGCGGTTGGGTAATCCAGAAGGGGGCGGCGGCAGTGAGCAAGGGAGGGGAAGAGGTAGGGAAAATATAGGGATTCAAAGAATGAATTCCAATTTCTCACAAATGCTTCAACCGGATCTCCACGACAACGAATCGATCACAAGAAATAAAGGCAGAAAAATGGTAGAACAAGAAGATCTAGAACTCACAAAGAGATCTAGCTTCTCCTACGAACTCATTAAGAGATCGAGGAGGGTGAACTCACAAAGAGATCATAGGGGGCAAATTTTCATTCATCAAAACTGAAATTACTATGCATGAGGCCTCATATAAATAGGCCAAAATGAAATAATAAGAAATGACACAAATGCCCTTCCGGGCTACATAAGCGACTAAATGCCCATAAGGGCAAAAAACGGAAAAACATCAAAATAAAATAAGCTACTACATAAAATGATAAAATACAAATCATGCCCGTGGCCATCGATCTCCGGCGTCGAAAATGCTGACGATGTCCTCATCACATTACCTTCTGCCACAAGAATTCGTGATATTTTCGGACCACGAGGCTCTACGTTACATTAATTCCCAAAAGAAACTCAATGCCCGCCACGGCCGTTGGGTTGAATTCCTGCAAGAGTATGCTTACGCGATTAGACACAAAGCAGGGACTGAAAATAAGGCGGCTGATGCCCTCAGCTGAAGAATGATGACTACCTAGGAAATGAGGACGGAAGTAATTGGTTTTGAGCGACTAAAAGATGACTATTTGGACTGCCCCGATTTTAAAGAAACTTACACCCTACTGACTAATGGTGGTGGACCATTAATAAATGATTTTCTTTTGGAGGATGGCTATTTGTTCAAGTCCCAAAAACTCTGTATTCCTAACACTTCTCTGCGAGAATTTCTAGTCTGGGAGCTGCAAGCGGGCGGACTAGCTGGCCACTTTGGTCAATCCAAAACTATTGCCGCGCTAGAGAATCGATTCTATTGGCCCACCCTTAAACGCGACGTTGGCAAACTTATAAAGAGATGTCACACCTGCCAGCTTGCCAAACAACGAAAGCAGAACACGGGCCTCTACACTCCACTCCCCCAGTGCCAAATTGCCCTTGGCAGGATGTAAGCATGGACTTTGTATTAGGTTTGCCCAAGACCCTCAGAAAGCACGATTCCGTTTGTGTTGTCGTAGATAGGTTTTCAAAGATGGCCCATTTCCTACCCTGTTCAAAAACTTTTGACGCATCCCGGGTTGCTAAGCTATACTTTGATGAGATTGTAAGACTTCATGGGTTACCTAAGACTATTGTATCTGACAGGGATGTTAAATTCACAAGTTATTTCTGGAAAACACTTTGGCATAAGATGAGTACAAAATTACAGTTTTCTACAGCCTTCCACCCTCAGACCGATGGTCAAACCGAAGTTGTAAACCGAAGTTTAGGAAACCTCTTAAGAACGTTAGTTGGGGAAAACCTTAGAGACTGAGATTCTAAGTTACTGATTGCCGAGTTTGCCTATAATAATTCTGTCAACCGAACCACGGGTCTGAGTCCTGCCGAGATTGTGTATGGTTACAAACCTAGGCAACCTATAGATCTTATTCCCATGGGTCCTAAGTCTAGGTCATCAGAGTCAGCATCTGCATTTGCATCGCATTTACAAGAATTGCACAAAGAAATTAATAAAAGAATTGAATTGAGCAATGCTAACTATAAACTTAATGCGGACCTCAAGAGAAGGTTCAAAGAATTTGATGTGGGTGATTATGTGATGGTTCGGATTCGTCCGGAGCGGTTCCCGCAAGGGACCGTTAAGAAGTTACACGCGAGAAGCACGGGCCCTTTCAAAATAATCTCTAAAATTAATAGTAATGCTTATGTGCTTGACCTTCCCGAAGGTTTTAACTTTAGCCCCACTTTTAACGTTGAAGATCTTGTAGCTTATGAAGGTCCAGAGTTTAACCCACCCAACCCATTACTTGATGAGCCTTGTGAGTCCCCACCTGGTGAGATCCCTAGCCTACCTCCACTCCCAAAACTCCCCACTTTACCTACTGCGGAAAGGATCGAGGCAGTGCTTAGCGATGAAATCATTTCTACTAGAGACGGTGGTCGCCGAAGGTACTTAGTTCAATGGGCAGGAAAGCCGGAGACGAAGAACGTGTGGGTCGACCGAGATGAGCTACAGAGATTGGACCCAGACCTGCTGGAGTGGTACGAGGCTTCTAGAGACACTCACTCGACGGGGTCGAGTTCTCTCCCACCTGGGGAGAATGATGGGGACATCAGATTTCGACACGTGTACCATCGCCGACGGCGCAGATCGACGACTACGATCCAGAGCCTCTACTTCTGAGTTTTTACAGCTTATGTCATGTGTACTTTTTTTTAGTTTTCCTAGTTTGCCCCTGAGGGCATTGTTCTACTTATGTAGCCCCGAGGGCGTTTATGTCTTTTCATTTTCTTTTAGTTTGAGCCTCCTTATATGAGGCATGATGCATTGTAAGTTTTCAGTTTTGATGAAATAAAAAAAATTAGCTTCGTGTTCTCTTTGTGAGTGCCACTTCTCTCTCAAATCTCTTAATGAGTTTTGAGAGAAGCTAGATCTCTTTGTGAGTTCTAGGCCTTCTCTTAACTTGTTTTGTAGTCAAGTGGTGTGAGCTCACGGGAATTTCATTCGGATCATCATCTCCCCCTCAAAATTCTGCTGCCCCCACGCTGTTCGACCGCCGATTGGCAGCTGCCCCGCCTCCAGCCAACCCGCCGCCTGGCCACCGCCTTCCCCTCCCCATCCCAGGCCACGGATTGACTCCCCACGACCATCCCTAGGCATCCCTGCCCAAGCCGCGCCACCCTCCTGGCCGGCCGCCGATTCCAGGCGGCTGAAACTCAAGCACGGGCTGTCCCGCTGCCTCCCTCCCTGAGATTTCCCTGCCCGGATTTCAAAATTGCTGAAATCAATTACTTTCCTAATTAGTGCCTATCTAATTAAGAGAGTCAATCAAGGAGATTGAAGTCTATTTCAAATCTCAAAATTGTTTTCCCTCTTGCTTGAATTTAAATTGGGAGTTACCTAATTTAATTAAATTCTGAAATTATTCAGATTTTAATTAAGTTTTACTTAATCTTGTGGTCCCCAATTGTTTATTTTCAAAACCCTCACCTCTCTCTATATGGCCGGCCACCCCTCTCTCTTTCCCCTATTAATCCTCTTAATTGCTCCTTGATTCCTTTCCCTCCTACTTTTAATTTCAAAATCAAAATCAATTGAAATTAAAATTAGGAGTTCTCCTATTCGGAAAATCTGAATGAAATTTCAGATTTTAAGTCTTCCTCCCTTAGCTCCACCCGCCCTAGCCTCTCTCCAACCCGTGACCGGCCTCCCCCCCTTGGCTCACGGTTGGCCCCTTGCCTCCCCTCTTTGGTTTCGTCGTTTACTACCACCACGCATGGATGAACCCGAATGGAATTTCGGATTTGAGTACGACAACCGCGGAAGGGTCAATATTCTCCGATCACCGTTCTTCGACGTCGGCTTCGACTTTGACGACACCGTCGAAGAATACTTGGATCGGATCCTACCAACACTAGTGGAGTCCATCGACGACCACTTCTCCGTCTACACGTGGATCATTGAAGGCCGTCCACCCGCTCCTCCGAATCCGGCTCCCTCCCCGGCGACAAGTCCTCTTAAGATCACTTGCCTACTAGCAGCGTCGCTAAGCTTACTTACGGTTCTCTTCCGCTAGGCACCACCATAAATATGAGTGACGGACCTTAAGGTGAAGGATTTAAATTTTAAATTTGGTGCTTTCTTATTCTTAGTCGTTTGCACTACTTGAATTATTGATATTATTTTGAAGGTCTTCTAATCTCTAAATGTTATTTCTTGTCATTACTTAATTTATCGTCATCTAATTCGTGAACTCAACTTGATTAAGCAAAGAGTTTTGGTAGCAAGTTTTGAATCAATACTTCTATTAATTTTCTATGTGCAATTCGCAAGCCATTGCATGATTGATTCACATCACTAATTCATACTTCTATTGTAACTTCAGTGCAAGCTAGACAAAATATCAGTTTTTGGCAATTTATCAAATCCCAGTGCAGATTCCAGTTTTTGCTGCTACCAATGTGGAGCTACAGAGAACTATTTATGTTGGAGTGCCAAGGATAGATGTCATCATTTTTGCGGTTGAAAATAAAATGGTTTATTTTGGTAATGGCATGATTTTGCTTCCAAAAGTTTTCTTCAATACGAGCTCCATGGCAGATAAAATACCAAATTTATCCATATGTTCAAGATGAGGAAGAGCTTGGATCAATAATATACCCAGAATACATACAAGAACCATTTCAACACATGAGATGAAAAATTATTTTAACTCCTTGAAACAAATGAAATTGGTTTCCAAAAGCAAATATGTTGACCTCTAGTGCAAAATCTACCAATATAGTTGACTTGATGTCTCCTTCGCCATTAAATCATTTAAGATTTTAGAGTCACTTCTCTCAATGCTGACAATTTTTGGTATTCATCAAAGCTCCAAGGGCAAAAGCCAACTAATTAGTTAGGAATTACATGAACAATGTGAGTAGGTTCAGTAAAAATTAAAAAGAAACGGCAACCTGAAATCATGACCCCATTCTGATATGCAGTGTGCTTCATCGACAGCTAACAAGCAGATCCCAGAATTCAGCAGGTTACTCCAAAATCTAAACAACAAAGGAAAAAAAAAAGTCAAAATTCAACAAAATAAAAAATGAACAAAGAAATCAAGTTAGAATAAACATTATATAGAATGGCTCTGTCATCACCAGTTAGGAAAAAAAAGAAGACAAGACAACATGTCCATTTGTATCTTCTTTTTTTTTATTTAAGAGGATAGAAAATACCAAAGAAAATAGTCGTTTGTCCTCCTGTTTTATTACTGACACAAATAGATTTGCAATGCTATAAATACAAAGAGGAAAACTTTGAAGGCATAGACTTTTAAGCATAAAATTATAATGCTGCACGAGCACATATCGATATCTATTCCTAATTTGTACACTGAGGAAAAACATCCAAGGTCATGCCAAATAGAAGCTGGTATATTCTTTTAAGAAGAAAGCTATTCAAAATTAATAAGCACAGAGCATCAATATGACAGAGTTACAGTCTCCAATTTTTAACAATAACAAAATGCAAAGATCCAATGATTAAAAGAGCCAATAGTAAGGAGTTAATGCACTAAATTTTGCATCTTATCAGGCTTTAACCTTGTGGGAAGCAAGCAAGCCTTCTCAGGAGTCATGTATAGTACATCAAAAACGCCCCTCTCAGCTTGAGAATAAGCATCCTTATCTGTTTGACTACTGCCAAGATGCTCAGCTTTTATACCACGTTGTTTAAGAGCCATGACCTGTTAACCAGAGTACCTTCAGAAACACAATTTGCACGGCTATAAAAGAGTATAGAAGAACAGTGTGTACCTGATCTTGCATCAAGGATAGAAGAGGGCTTATGACTACCGCAGTCTTTCCAGTCACAAGAGGAGGAACCTGGTAGCTAGGGCACAGGGATTTTACAAAAGTAATTAACTTCTATTAAATTCCTAATTTGCTGTGTAAAGTGGTAAATGAAACAGAAAGCTTACATGAATACAAGATATCACTACCATAGACACACACTCTTCCAAAGCTATGTAAATTCCACATCTAACCAGTGTTGGTATTTGCAAAATCTATATTTGATTAATCACAGTTTCGATGTGATGCACAAGTCCTAAGACAATTCAAAGTCAAACCAATGTTGAAGTCAATTCTTAAAAAATTAAATCAAAAACCAAACAAGCCTGGAACACTGAAATCCCAACCAACCAGTTCAGGTTATTGAGACGAACCAGTGGAAGCCAAGATTGTGTGATTCATAGCCCAAAAGCGATAGGGCTATACAGACCATCCTGAACCAAACCATGTGAGATCAAACCCACTTGACCAGCCCTTCTTCACATAAGGTCCATACCCATGCATGTAGAAGAAGTCAATAGCTGGCGACCTGCTGCACCTCTAGTTGCTTGGGGTCTGCAAAAATGATTTCATGGCTCGCTCTCGCTAAGAACATCACATCTGCATTGTCCGATGATTTGAAGTGTACTTGTTATTATGAAAATTTGTTGATAAGTTTCTAACATCCCATAATCATTGTGACCTCCATATACCTTCATTTTGATATCCATTTGCAAAAAACAATTGCTTTCAAGGATAGAAATACATCAATAACAAAATGGCAAGGTATCATCACCCTTGTCTGAGGCCCCAAATACGAGCAACAATTATTGTTCCCATCAATCCAACCATCACAAATTCAATTTGTCGCCTTCATTCATGACATTCAGAACTACATGTTAGCTCACATATATGTACACAAGTCATTTTCTCATTCGCTCTTTGTATTCTCTAGTTAGTTTAACCTGTATATATACATCATCTGTACACATATTGAATTCATTCAATAAAATTCATTTTCCTCTTTATTCTCTGTTTCTCTCCTCTGTTCTATTATCTTTCATGGTATCAGAGAACTCGGCTCGCGCTGTTCTTGCTCCTCTTGTTCGAAGACGCCCAGGCGGAAGGCCCTATCTCTCTGCCTCCCTCTCTCACGTGCAATTGCAAGGCCCAAGCATTGCTCCCACCCGTCTCCACTTCCAGGACTGAACACGGAACTGCCTTATCCATCCCGTCTCACTCAAGAAGATCACGTCCTCTCTCAAGATGCACCGCTGCCGTAGATTTTCCTCCTCCGATCTTGCACCGTTCTTGCACCTCTATTGCTCCTCCGTTCTCCACCCCTCACGAAGTGCAAATTCCCATCCTCTCACGACTTCTCTGCCTCTTCATTCTTTCTCACGGCTTACAATCCGCAATATCTCTCTCCCTCTTATTTCGGTATCCACTCATCTATCAAGAATCTCCTACAATACTCTCCTTCTCCTTTCTCGGGTTGTTGAAACCTTCGCAAATATGCTCCTATTGGTCAAATCCTGTATCTATTTCACCCCTCCAACCTATGGCGGACCAAAGCTCAGCAACATCACAAACGCAAACGTCTGATCTCTCCACCGCCCTCTCCGAGTACATTGTGCCGGCTCCCCTCAAATTCTTGATCTCAAATCTCAAGAATTTGATTCCTACTCAACTTACGACCGACACCTATGTCATTTGGCGTCTTCAACTCCTTCAACACTTCACTGCTAATGGCTTCGCCGGTCATCTAGCAGGCACAAACACTGCACCTACCGATCCATCCAAATTTGATTACAATCTTTGGCAATTAATCGATCGGAATCTTGTTTCCACACTTCTTTCCACTATCTCCCCTTCCATCCTCCCATACGTTCAATTTCTCTCCACTACTCACGAAATTTGGGTAGTTCTTGAACGCCGATTACAACCTACAAATCGCTCTAGGGTGATCCAATTCAAGCAAGAACTCCATAACGTTCAGATGAAAGAGTGTTCGATGCAACAATATCTAGCTAAAATCAAAACCATTGTTGACCACATCGCCGCAGCCAGCTCCAAGATTGACACCGAAGACATCATCATCTATATTCTCAATGGATCCCCTCCGCCTACAACTCATTCAAGACTGCCATCAAAACATCGCTGCATCCTATCGATCTCGACATTCTTTACTCACTTCTTTGCAACGAAGAGATCAACAAACACAATGAAAAACTCAAGGAATCCAATCCCAGCTCCGACCAAACAGCTTTATACTCAAATCGTACATCCAACTCAAAGAACTGCGGCTCCTTTAGACAACCTCGCCGCAACTTCAACTCCCATCCACCTGGGCAAAACTCCTCTCCGCAAACGTCTAGCAACAATGCCACTCACCCAATCTGCAAAATCTATGGAAAAACCGGGCATTCTTCCCTCAACTGTTGGCACAGATGCAACTCCAAATACGTGCCAACAACTTCTTGGACACCTCGCGCCATGATTACGCAACAATACTCCACACCATCTCATGATTGGATCCTTGATACCGGAGCTTCTACTCATCTAACTCACGATCTTGCCAATCTACAGTACTCATCCCCCTACACCGGTGCCGATTCCGTTTCCATTGCTAAAGGCTCAACTATTCCGATCCACAACACCAGACAAGGAATTCTACCTCTACCAGATTCGGCTCGTAAGCTATATCTTCATAATCTTTTACATGTTCATTCCTTAAAACACAATCTTCTTTCCATCTCTAAATTGACCAATGATAATCAAGTTTCCATTTCTTTTAATGCTAACGGCTTCGTCATTACGGATCTTCAGGACAATCATCCACTCCTTCGTGGTCATCTTTGTGACGGCCTATATCAAATAACCACCATGGTTCCCACGACTAAAATTGCTCTTCAAGCATCCACGGTTTCCTCCTTTGTCTGGCACACTCGGCTAGGCCATCCTCATCACAGAATTTTATCTTCTTTAGCTCCTTATATTCAAGATTTGCGTAGTCCTTTATATGTTTCTGTTTGCATTTCTTGTAATGTGGCTAAAAGTCACAAATTACCTTTCAATAAAAGCATTTCAGTTTCCTCTCGTCCATTTCAAATTATTCACTCCGACGTTTGGGGTCCTCCTCCGCAATCCTCTTTAAATGGATAAAAATTTTATGTTATCTTCATTGACAACTTTACCATATTTTCATGGTTGTTTCTTATGCATACCAAACAAGAAACCTTCACTCACTTTAAAAATTTGTCTACTTATCAAAAATAAGTTTCATACGATACATCAAACGTTCCGCTCCGATGGAGGCGGCGAATACACCAGTAACCTATTCAAAGAATTCCTTCAATCTCATGGCATTAATCATCAAATCAGCCGCCCTCATACTCTTGAGCAAAACGGAATCGCAGAAAGAAAGCATCGTCATCTGCTCGACACATCCCATACCCCTCCTCCACGCCTCGGGTCTTCCCACATCCTTTTGGGTGAAGCCATCACCACATCAAACTATCTTATAAACCACCTTCCCTCCAAATCTATCTCACTTCAAATTCCTTATCAAAAACTCCATGGAAAACCGCCCAACTACAATCATCTCCGCACCTTCGGCTGCTTATGCTTTCCATGGCTTCAACCTTACGCTCCCAACAAATTATCACCTCGCTCTCAAGCCTACATATTCTTAGGCTGCTCTTCATCTCACAAGGGTTATCGCTGTCTCAACACTTCCACAAATCAAATTCACATCTCAAGGCATGTGGTCTTCCACAAACAAGACTTTCCTTTCAAATCCTCTCATACAGTCACTTCTACAAATTCCACTCCAACTCCTGTTTCCCCTCTCCTTCTTATCCCAACCTCTATCTCTACCTCTCATGTTCCCTCAACATCTATAACTACTGATCATATCTCTACATTACCATCTCTCCCTCATACCTCCACATCTTCTTCTTCCATTATATCTGCTCCATCCAATAATATTCCAACTTCCATTCCAAGTCATCAGATGCAAACTGGATCAAAGTCGGACATAACCAAACCCAAGCGAATTCTTGATCTATTCGTAACTCAACACAATCCTTCCATTCCCACTACTTACTCCCAAGCTGCCAAATTAACCCAATGGTGATCTGCCATGTCGTCCGAATTTTTGGCATTACAGCAACAGGGCACCTGGTCGCTAGTCCCCCCACCACCGGACCAACCAATCTTGGGCTGTAAATGGACCTTTCGCATTAAAACTCTTCCCAACGGTCACATTGATCGGTATAAAGCTAGACCAGTGGCTCAGGGCTACACTCAACAATGTGGAATAAACTATAAGGAAACCTTCAGTCCAGTTGCAAAAAATGCCTACCATTCGAATTCTTCTAACTTTGGCCCTTCACAGACAATGGTCAGTCAAACAGTTGGACGTGGCAAACGCATTTTTGCACGGTGACCTTAATGAAGAAATATACATGAAATAGCCACCCGGATTTGCCGACACACAATTCCCCAACCACGTATGCAAACTTCGCAAATCATTATACGGACTCAAGCAAGCTCCTCTCCATTGGTTTCACAAAATCACCAGTTTTCTACAACAATTCGGATTCGATTTTAGTCGTTCTGACCCCTCTCTTCTTTTATATCACCACGAAAATATTGAACTATATATTTTAATTTACGTTGATGATATTTTAATTACAGGCGATGATTCATTCACAATTCAACAACTCCTAGAGCGACTGCAATCCAACTTTAAACTCAAACAATTGGGCAAAGCTTTAGTGTTTCTCGGTATCCAGATTACCCGCAATCCAAACGACTTCTTCCTCAGCCAACAACACTATGCAAACACAATTCTTCAAAATGTCGGATTCGTTGATTGTAAACCAGCGCCAATGCCAATCACACCCAAATCCACAGCCTCCAACATCTCAAATCAGCTTTACTCCGATCCGCAAAAATTATCACAAACTAGCGGGATCACCGCAGTATCTAGCTATCACCAAACCCGACATCGCCTTCGCCACAAACTACGGCTTCGTTTGATTAGGTTTATTTTCTCCGTTTCCATTTGAATAAGTTATAATCAGTTCGTGATATCTGTTTGGAAGATAAATTTATCCGTAATTACTTTTTATAAAACCACGTATTTTGGCGGTTACAAAAATTTATTCAGCGACTGCTTTTCCGTTTAGAAAACACAGTTTCCCTACCTAAATGTCCGAATTAACCCTCCTCCACGTTCAAATTGGGATTTTTAATAATTTTTATTAAAAGAAGAAAATTAAAATAAGGAGAATAAATTAATTTTCCAAAATAAAAATAATTTTTTTGTTTAAGTTAAGTTTTTTTTATAGAAGAATTAATAATGAAATATTGTAAGTATAATAATAAATTAATATGATTTAAATTTTATCTTATTTGTAGTAAAAATTATGTTGTATGTTAAAAATTATGAGTTAAAAATGAAAACTTTTTATATTATAAATGATTAGATAATTAAATTTTTCTTAGAAAGTTATATATATATATATTACGTGTACATAAATTTCATGAGCAATTATGTCTTTTATAATAAAATCTCAAAAGCAGAACTCTTAAACAAACAATTTAAATTTACTTTCAAGTATTAATAAGCACTTTTAAAAATATTATTCAAACATATCTCATTATTGAAACTTCGTTTTATTGAACGGCTTTTTCTCAACCTCCATTTTTAAAACTCCTTTTTATATAAGCATAAACCGAATCAAACCAAGCCTACATCTGTCAGCACATGCACTCTTCGACTAATCAGGACTTTCAAATTCTCAAACGGCTTCTACGATACATCAAAGGTACATCTCATTTTGGTTTACCACTAACAATTGGAGATCTGCAGCTTCGATCGTACACGGACGCTGATTGGGCAACAGACTCACAAGACAGAAAATCTATATCCGGACATTGCACATTCCTTGGCAAGAATCTCATCTCTTGGTTGGTCAAGAAACAAGCTACAGTCGCCAAGTCCACCACTGAAGCCGAATACAGATCTCTATCCTCGGCCACTGCAGGTGTTCTTTGGCTTCGACAACTGTAGCAGAACTTAAAATTCCTCAACAAGGACCCACGAACATATCTTGCGACAACACCTCCGCAATTGTCATTGCCAATAACCTGGTCTTTCATGCCCGTACAAAGCACATTGAAATTGACTTTCATTTCATTCGGGAACACATGACAGCAAACGCCATCTCCATCTCGCATATCAACTCGACAGATCAAATTTCAGATATCCTTACCAAACCTCTTCCGCTTACTAGATTCGAAGACCTTCGCTTCAAATTAACCATTCAACACATTACTGTTTAATTTGAGGGGGCCTGTTAGCTCACATACACATGTCATTTTCTCATTCGCTCTTTGTATTCTCTAGTTAGTTTAACCTCTATATATACATTAGCTGTACACAGATTGAATTCATTCAATACAATTCATTTTCCTCTTTATTCTCTGTTTCTCTCCTCTGTTCTATTATCTTTCACTTCAAGATGATATTATTCGACATCGCAGGTCTCTATTGCTTAAAGGAGTACCCCTCATGCTCCCCTGAGTAATAAACCATCTTCCCGAGCACCATTCTACATCACCCAACTTCCTAATTAACATGTTTCAAATTAAAAATTTCTATAGCAACGTCCAAAAAAGGAATTAAAAATTTTTCACAGAAACAAAACCCTTCCTTTTCAGTTTATTGATTGCTAGATATGTGAAATGGGTAACAGCAACTGAAGAAAAGAAAAGCGAGCGCTCACCCTTCCCACAAAAATAAAATCCATCTGCCCTAATAATAAGTAAACAGTTTCATACGGCACATGCATCAAAGAATGAATCAGTTGTCATATCATTTACAAAATATGTCAAATAAAATCTTCAGAGTTGCAAAATCAGATTTTGTTCACTTTTTTGGCAATAAAAGACGACGAAGTTTGTCGATAATTGGGCAGCAAATATGAGCCAGGGCGAGCGAAAATCTCACATACCATAGCGATTTTCCACCTCCAGTAGCCATAACCACCAAGCAATCCGTTCCCTCTAGAACTTTCAGTATGATCTCCTTCTGAGATGGACGAAACTGGGAATAACCAAAATTATGCTGCCATAGCACGACGAAAAGAGAGGGCTTGTCATGCTCTCATTAATTTCAATAGAAATCAAACTTCAAAATAACGAAATAGAGAAAGAATCCCCGAACAGATTTCTTCGAAACCCTTACCTTCAGAATTGATTCCATTGCGAGGGACTGGAAGGGCCAAAGAGAAATATTGTGATAGCGCGGTGGCAGAGAGAAGACAGACGGGAGTGTGTCGAGGGCTCGAGTCGCGAGAGTGATGGCATCGGAGCTTTCCCGCCAATTTTAAGGCCGATGTGGGTGGGCATGACATGGACTACTTATGCATGTTTGACTAATTAAGATACGATCAATTCTTCAGAAGTGCGATTCATAAATTTCGTAAGGCTTCCTTTGATTCGGTTATGCTTACATAAAAAAGGAGTTTTAAGAGAAGGAGGTTGAGAAAAAGCCATTCAATAAAATGGAGTTTCAATAATGAGATATGTTTGACTAATATTTTTAAAAGTGCTTATTAATACTTGAAAGTAATTTTAAATTGTTTGTTTAGAAGTTCTGCTTTTGAGATTTTATTATAAAAGACATAATTCGCTTCCGAAACTCCGTTTTGTGACCGAAGAAGCAGATACGAAAAGAATTTTATAACCGCCGAAAAAACGATGTTTATTAAAAAGGAATTATTGTTAAGCTTTGATTCCAAACAGTAAATACTGATTGATTTCGGCGTATTCAAACGAAAACGGAGAAAAAAAGCCTAATCAAACGAGGCCTAAATGTATTTACTATTTAAAAATGAATTTTGTTATATAATAAAATAAATAATTTTATTAAATTTATTTAAAATTATTTTAAATTATTAATTATGAGCTAATTTTTATTGACCATTTTTTAAATAAGAATCTTAAAAAAATTGATCGAAGCTAATCTTTTTAGTGTATTTAGGTCATACAACATGTCGCTTTCAATGAACGCTCTAACCTTAACACAATTATTAAATGATTCATGTCATGATTATTCGAAAATTTTTATTGATTGTGGACTATCTAACATAATCCTCCACTTTTCTCAAACAGGAATTGGAACCCGACAATGACAGTGTTTCATTTATTGATGTATTCAATATATTTTATTTAAATAAAATTATTATTATTATTATTTCTGTTTTATGATCGGACATTGAATTACATATCTTCTAAACATATTAAGAAAAAAAACTGACACGATACTTCTACTAAATTTTTTATTATGATTAATATTAAAGTTCTAAAATATTTTTTAAGATGGATATGATATACATTATTTATATTATTACACTCCAAAAAAAAACACATCTAAAATCATCAAATTCAATCATTATCATTTTTTTAGAATATTCGAATGCAAAGTTTTCACAGTATTATTAACTTTGTCTTAATCCCACATTTTTTATTGTTATTTTATTAAAATCTTAGATGTATTTGTTTTAAATTAGGAATCTAAGTGTTGTTAAGATTACTTGTAATCATAAATTTATTTATTACATCTCCTTATAATTTTTTCAAATTAATTAATTAATATTTGCAATTTTATAATATTACTTAACTATTTGAATTCTATCGATGTGTATTTAATACATGTATCATTCAGAAAGGTGAATATCATCCCAAGTATGAAGTCTTAATTAAATGGAAGGGGTTGGGAGAATAAGCAGAGCCTTGCGAACAAGGAATACTTAAAAAGGGGTTGAAATTATTGTGTGGATACGGACGTCATTCGGACGATCAGAATAAGAACATGTCACATCACCCGTTTGTTATATACTGTCGTGTACCGGATAACGTGACACATTTTGTTTCGCCTCCAGACAATCTGGTACCCGCATAGAATAATTTATCCTTATGGGAGAGAAGAGCATTGTCACCCCCAAGTGTTGGCTGTCGATCACTGCTTGCCAGCCGTCACCGACCACCGACGCCATCGAGCGCCATAGGCACCAAGCCACCAACCGACACCGACCATTCACCACTGCTAGCAGCCACTATCATCAACCACCCCACTGCTGTCGGTCTCCGCCACCGCTAGGCCCCATCAATGGCGGGCACCACCACCGTAGGCCACCACCATTATAGGCCACCCACCGTCACTGACCACAGCTTTTTTTAACTTTATAATGCATTCATTTAACTTCAAACTAAAGTAAAAAAAGAATCTCATGCATTCCTTTTACAATCATCCAAACAACTCAAAAATATTATTTTTGCATTACATTAGTTTTTCACACAATCAAATAAATAAATTTAGAATGCATCAGCCTTAGACTTTGGTGAATTTTCTCATTGAAATGTTTATTTCAAGGGCACATAAACTTTGAACATTGTCAATGAAATTTTTATCAGGCTCCTGAGTGCTCAAATTAAGATAATATATATGAAGTCGAATTAAAAGGTTCTTAATATTAGATTCATCTCATTCAACTAAATTATTTCTACTATAAATTTGGTTTAAAAAATTATGATGATAATAAAAAAAAAATTTGAAGTTTATTGCCCAAACATCATGATTCAATTCATAAAATTTGCTTAGAATTTCATACTTAATCAAATGATTTTTTATACTGTATAAAATTTATAAGCAAGTTGGAATATCATCCATATCATTGATAGGTTGATAGTTTTGGTGAATTTTTATATCATAAAAAAAAATAAAATTCTCATGATAAGATGGGGTTGAGTATTACTCCAACTTATTTGGAAGAAATGATGAAATTAATGTCGAACATTATAGATATCATTTATTTTAATTGATAAAAATTTGAAAAAAAAAATAATATTTGTATGAAATAAACGAAATGCAAAGTATTCCTTTTTTTTTTTTCAGAAAGAAGAACAGGAACAAGACAAATAGAATGCAATACAATAATAGAATAAAGAAAGAAGAAAATGGGAATAATAAGGAAAATCTTTTTTTCTTCTATGCCCTAAGACTACTGACAAATTGTCGAAGTAGTAATGCATCGTTGCCACATGCATTGAAGCAGCTAGCACGGAACTAGGCTAATTAAATGTTGCTTCGGGTAATTTTAATGAATTTAAGAACCATCTGTTGTAATGTATTAAAAAATTGATTGATTTGGTCGAGTTTAAAATAACAACATATCAATTTCGCTGCCCTCACTCATTGTTGCCCACCTTAGTTAACTTCCACCTATCTGACTCGTCCATTAATTTCGAGCATTATGAGATATATAAAATAAAAATTTTCAAAAGTAATATCATATATTTATTTTACATTCAATCAAATAACTCTAAAATATTTTAAATGTACAACATTTCTCAAGAGAAAAATGTATTCAATGTAAAGCTAGTTCTCAATATTATTTTCCTCTCAATGCTCAATATGTGATTTGAAATTAAAAATATATATAATTGGTTATATTTATTACTTGATTTGATATAATTATAAATGAAAATGGATTTTAAACTCCCTAAACTAATTCAGAAGTTTTCCACATTAAAATTTTGATGTTTCAAAATTCTCTATTTATGTGTTGGGTATCCATGCAACACTAAGATGAAAATATTTTTTTACTTTACTGCCACAAATATTCTAGCCCGCACCAAATCTAATAAATTTTGAATTGAATTTAAATAAATTTTAGCAAATTCTATTCTCCGTGCTTCAACGACCGACTCTTCTCTATCTTGAATTGAGTGTAAATATATATATTTTTAAAGTAATATAGCTTTATATTAATTAATAACTCACCTACTTCGATCAGGTATTAATAAAAAAAATTAAACTAATTAAACTTTCAATTTTCTCAAATCTCTACTATATCCCAAATAACATGAAATAATACCCTAAATAAAAATGGTCAACTACTCGTGGCAATCTTTGGTGGTGCGTTTCTTGATCGGTTGGGATCTTTATCTGTTGCCATCGTTTGGTTGGCCACTTGGTGGATTACTGCTCTCACACTCCTCTGGATGATCCGTGCCTGACTTCAATTTTCTCAAATCTCTACCATATTCCTTGAAAATGAAAAAGTATTCTCTGAATTAGTTCAAATTTAGATGATTGATGAATTATGTTTGATTTAATTTTGTTAAACTTTTTATAAATCGGTCATGCGCGTCTTTTTGAACTTTATGGCTAGTTTGAAACGGCTTAATTTTGACTTTTTTTGTTTGGAAATGGTAAAATTATTTTTTGATTGTTATTTATGTATTACACTTCTTCAAAAATGTTTATTACGAAATTTTATTCCTCTATTGTTTTAAAACAAATTGATATTTACTTTTCATTAGTAACCTCCATTTTCACAATTAATATTTTTTAAACAACCTTTTACAAGAAGGCATCGGATAATCAGAAGCCTTAGGCTTCGTTTGATTGGAAGTTTTTTGTGCTTATTCTGTTTTAAAACGACAAAAAAATATTTTTTCTTTACTATTTGGTTCGTCAAATCAAATTCTCAATAAGTCTATTTTTTTATTTTTCTGATGTTTTGAGAAAATTTTTTATATATACTTTTCCATTAAAAATTTTCATTCGCTGAATCAATATTTTTAGCGAATCAATATTTTTTAAAACTTATCTTTTACAAAATTACCAAATAATCAAAGAAGTCTTAGGCTTCGTTTGGGACGGTTTTTTTATTGCTTTTTAAAACGGAGTTTTAGTAAAAAATAAAAAAATTTGTACGAAAACTCCATTTTAAAAAGCAATAAAAAAGCTGTCCCAAACGAAACCTTAATGTACGTCTTGACAATCGCTACACCACCATCGCTTTAGGCTTTGTTTGTTTGAGCGTTTTTTTGCCTTCTCCGTTTTCTAAAATGGAGGAATTTTTTTTTGTGTTGTTTGGTTCATCAAATCACGTTCCCAATAACTCCTTTTTCTCATTTTTCTGCAGTTTTAAGAAAGCTTTTTATATGTGCTTCTCCGTTAGAAAACTCCATTTTCTGAACTAATGTTTTTTAAAACTGTGTTTTGTATAAGCACAAAAAAAAACAAACAAAGCCTAGTACCATTGACAAACACAGCCTCAGCCACTCAGCCACCTCACCATCTTTATCGCTCTATCTTCTTCTCTTCTCATCCCATCTCATCTCCATGGCCAAAACCCTCTTCCACCAATTCATCTCCGCATCTCTTCTCTCTCTATCTCTCCTCTTCACAGAATTGCAATCGTCATCGGCGATCGTCTACAATCCGACGGCGACGGTAGAGTACAGAGCCGTCGACGAGCTCAACGCCGTCGGCGATGGGCAGACGCCAGATCAGCCGTTCCAGCTCTGCTTGACATGTCAGTGTTGCGCTGTCGGCGATCCGACCACTTGCTTTTCGATGCCGTGTTGTTTCGGCATTGATTGCGATCTCCCCAATAAGCCTTACGGTGTTTGTGCGTTTGAGCCAAATTCTTGTAACTGCACCTCCTGTTCCTGAATCAGGATACGTGAATTGGTAATTTTTTTCTCATTTATATATGTTTGGTTTGTTTTATAACCTATAGATTTAATCTTTAGTTTATTATAGTTCCGTGCCTCTTTGTAGCAGTTTGTTTATCTTTGTTCTGTGATTCGCTGCAGTTTTTTTTAGTTTGGTATTTTCATTTTGTCGTCCGTTAGAAATGTAAATATGTAATGATGTGCGCATGCAGAATTTGATTCGGTTCCTAATTGACTTTTGTTTTTTTTTATATGTCTGCATTTTATTAATTGTTTATGCCAGTTTGATATATTATATTTATATGCTTGCATCCTTTTGGATTTTCTCGTGATTTGTTTTGACGGGCGATTGAATGATTATATAAACAGCCAAGATATTTTGAGTTAGAATATCTAGAGCACATTTCGTTCCATTGTTTCTTGTAGTGAAATCGAGCAAAGCAAGCACTTGTAGAAACCAAAGACACCTCTTTTTAGCCCCTTTTTTGCTTTGTTAGGGTTTAGTGCACACAAATCTGTCTCAGGTCTAGGTGGCCCCTCTCATTTTCTAGTTTCTGAGCAAGGATCCACTTGCCTTCAGCCTTTGCAAGTATCGAAACCGTTAACAGCTACTTTATGATGTACCAACAACATAGTCCGCCAGATATCAAATTTATGTATTGCAGACTCTCAGTGAATCTGTAAATGATTGTACTTTCTTGATTTCCTTATTTAGTTTATCTTTTACTTCTACAGGTATATATTGATCTTTCTCTGTATATTGGGTAATTATGATATTAGTTACATATTGGTTTGTGGAAATTTGGTCTGATCTTAAAGGGGCCGATTTTAGCAGGAATTAATTAAGCAGAAAAAAAGATCAAACTTTAGTTAGTTTGTATATTACTAAACTGAAAAGCAGTCCAACCAATCTGCACTTGTGGAAAATGCATATGCGGGGGGATTAAACAATTCACAACTTACAGCAAATAGAGTACAAGATGTTCTTTCTCATGGTCTCAATGATTCTTTCGCTCAAGATCACAGACAACAGATGTTAGTGGATCCTCTCCCACTAATCAATAAAGGTTTTTTTTTTTCCTTAATCTCTAAGAAGAGCATCAAAGGGCCATAGGACAACAATCTGCTTGCAGTAATCTTGCAAATGGGAAGGTGTATAATGTTCAAAGCAATAGCAAAATTTGTTCCAAAAAAGTTGAGAAAAATTGAAGGGGCTTTTCCAAAACTTTAATATTACACGCATATCACCCAACAGGTATATGCTTTTCCATTCCCACAAATTCGCAAATGTTTGTTTCTGAGTTTCGGGTTATGGACTCAGGTACTAAGACTTGTGAATTTCTTGGAGGAAGAAGAATATTCTTGAATGAGAGGGATAGAGGGAGAAATGGAGAGCACACAAGGTTTTCTTGGAGATGGAAAACTGAACCTTTATTTCTTTTTGGGCATACTCAGACACTACAAAGCCACCTTATTTATAGGCTAAAACAAGATTATAAACACACCTAAGATACAATCTATCTAAAATTGGACAAATATCTAACAAAGACAAATTTTCCCTATTGCAATTTACTTGTATGAAATGACTAACCAACTTACAGTTATCTTACCAGAGAACGCACAATTAGCAAAGGTGTAAAGAAGGGAGATCTCTACATACTTGATCCAATGCAATCAAAATTTTGAAATTATGCCAATAATATTTCCATTCTGTTTTGTCACAATAGGCTTGGACATCCATCTTTTAAAAAAATGGATAGCCTCAATAATAAGTTGAACTGTGATTCTTCAAAATCTAATAAAAATTATCATTGTAATATTTGTGACCCTCATCAAATAACGAAGACTACATTTCTTTTCACATAATTATACTAAATTTGCTTTCAACTTATCTATTGCGACATATGAGGACTGTATCAGGTCCTCGCTCATAATAGGCTTAAGTATTTCTTAATGTTGGTCGCTATTGCACAAGATTTGTGTGTGGTTAAACATAAAATATGATGCATCTACAATTATTTCAAAATTCCTTAAAATAATGGTCATCATCATTTAATTTAAAATCAAAATCACAACTTCTAGATCTAATAATATTAAGGAATTACACTTCATAGATTTCTTCAATAAACAAGGAACCATACTTTTTTTTTTTTGTGTCGATAGGCTATGACAAAATTCTATTGTGAAATGAAAACACCAACATCCTTTGAATGTTGCTAGGTAATTACATTTTCAGTCAAGGATCCCCATCCAATTTTGAATTGAATGTAACTTAATAGCCGCATTCTTAATCAACTGAACACCTTATGTCCTTATCACCAGGTAAATAACTTACAAAATCAAATATGGTTGTGATTGATTGATAAATAAAGAAAGATTTTCTAGAAACCTTCTCCCTCGTTGCAAAAATGGTCACCGTAAAACTAGTTATGGCTTTAACTACTTGTCAAAACTAGATATGCTATTTGTACTATTCTTCAGGCTACTTTTTTTGCTCTCTGCTAGGGTTTGCGATTTTGGGGGTTTTGGCTCCGCGGTGTCCCCGGCCGTTGGGGGGGGGGGGGGCTGCTCTCGCCGGCGTCCGCCGAGGTTCAGGGAAGTGTTTTTATTTTCCTGCTCTCGGTTTTTTTTTTTGTTCTGGAGTGTTTTTCTCGGGTTTCGCCGGGAGTTCCGGCATGGCTCCTTCTAAGCTTAAGGACCCTGGTTTGTTTGGTGGGGTTACGCATGCTCGTTCCTTTCGTGAGGCTCTTGATGGCGTTAAGCCGGTTTTTCCGGAACTTCGACACTCTACTTTCCGTGGTTTACCTTCTCTTTGGATCTCGGATTTGGAAATTTCTGAACTTGCTATTCCATTTCAATTTTCTTTAGTTGGATTTTTTCCTTCTAAGAGACCTCCTTTGGATGCTATACGAAAATTTTTTTTCAATCTCAAGCTTATTGGGGAAGTTTCTGTTATTGTGCTTGATCAATCTCACATTCTTATTAAGCTGTCCAACGACTTAGATTATTGCAGGGTCTTTTGTCACCATTCCTACCTGGTTTACAATTGCTTCATGAAATTAACTAAATGGTCTCCTAGTCTGGATATTGGAGTGGAATCCCCGATTATTCCGATATGGATTTCGTTTCCTCGTCTTCGTCCCCATTTTTTTTCTCCTCGTATTCTTTTCTGTATGGCTGAAATTTTTGGTAAACCCTTAAAAATTGACGAAGCTACGTCGGTTGGCTCTCGTCCGTCAAATGCGCGTGTTTTAGTTGAACTTGATATCACTAAAGACTATCCTAAACAAATTTGGCTTGGTTCTGATTCGTTGGGTTATGTCCAGGATGTGTTATTAGATGATTTTCTTGAGTTTTGTTCTGTGTGCAAATGTATCGGGCACGGGAAAGGATCTTGCCGGCCGGTTTTGGGAGGGGGGGATCTTGTTTCTGCTGCTCAAGATGTCAATGTGGTTCCGTCTGGTGTTGACAATTTAATTGTTGTTGATGCTGAAAAGGGGGGTGTTTTAGATAATATTCACTCTGTTTCTTCTTTGCCGTTGGATGGGGTTGTGATTGGAGAGGTTGCTGTGGTGGATTGCCTTACTACTAAGGCTGATTTGATTCATTCTGCTGTTCCTTTAACGTTAGAATCGCCTACTCCTTTTGTTGAGTCGGGTCCGGCCTCTTTGGTGCTGGGTGTTGTTTTTGAGCCCGTTTCTTTTTTGGCTGAGTTGGGGGAGATTGGTGTGAGAGATCTTGAGGCTATTTCGGGTGTTTTATCTCCGAATGCTGCACCTTTCATTCCTATTGCTTCAAATCATATCAGCAATGTTTTCTTGCCGCCTATTTCTACGGAGAATTTTGTTAATTATGTGGATGGTACTGCTGCCAATTTACCTGTTGGTTTGGGCCCGGTTATTGCTGGGACGGAGCCTCCTTCGGTTGTCTGTGTGGAGGAGGTTTCTCCGATTGCTAACAGGCTTGTGGAGGTTCCTGTGAAGTTGGTCAATTCACATGCTATGGATTTATGTTTGGGTGACTGTTCGGCTGTGGAGGCTAGGGATCAAATTAATTGGTTAAATGGTGAAGCAGAGGATGGTTCAGATTCGGATTCTTCTAAATCTGGAATGGATAAAAGTGGGGATTCGGACCCTGGCAATGATTTCTCGATGGTTCGTGGTAAACCTTTTATCAATGGTCCTAATCGGGGGAAATTTTGTGGTAAAGGCCGTCGTAGACGTTAAATTTTCATGTTTTCTTGGCTTTTTCCCTAGTTTTACTTATGGTTTATTTGCTTTACTGGATGATGGATCCATTGTTTCGATTGGCTATGGGCAATGATGTGGTCGGTGCTCGCGGCCCTGTCGTTTTACTGGTGGCAACCTTTTATTGGACGGTCCGTGTTTGGCTTCAGGGTCGCTGGAAGCCTCGGCAGTTAACTGAGTCCTTCTTGTGCCTGGATTTTTCTTTGATTCTCATTTTTGTTAGCTTATTTGTTCCTTTTTTACGTTGATGTAACCGTTTTATTTTGATTAATGAAAGTTATTGGTTAAAAAAAAAAAAAAAAAAAAAATATTTGTCAAAACTAGATTCTAGCTCAAGTTAATATTAACATTACATTTTTTACAATGGGATTTACTTGAATGAGTTTATATAGAAATGACATCCGGCTATACTAGTAAGGTGGAACACTATCAACAAAAATGCAAACTTGCATGTAAATTGCTCAAATTAATATGTTGTCTCAAACATGTCTTGTATCAATCGTATTCAACACTTTCACAATCTCTTCTCAAATAGATTCATAAAATCGAAGTCTGACAATTCTTTGTTGAGTTAATTCTAAGTTCATTGCACTTTTGATTTATATCCATGACATAATTATTGTAGGTCATTCAATCTCCTACATATCAATACACTAAATCTGTCCTACATACTTAATTTAAGGTTCGTTTGAGAAGTTGTTTTAAGAAGCAGTAAGAAAGTCGTCCCAAACAAAGCCTAAACCTAAAGAACTTAGGTTAGTTAAAGTATTTTATTGCCCTTTGATTGATACATCAAGCGATGGAAATTCACCTTACGATTACTAACTAGAAGACACAACTTACATTGCTATCAAGCCAACTAGCACTGCCATGGACCATAACACTCAGCTTAATGCTTCAGAAGCAAAACACAACTTACATTGCTATCAAGCCAACTAGCACTGCCATGGACCATAACACTCAGCTTAATGCTTCAGAAGCAAAACTTATCGCCGACACTTCCCAATATAAATATCTCATAGGTCAATCGCTTCTCTCTATTTTGTCGAACTAAAAAATGTCTAACTATCTCAGTTAGCTTACCTTTACACACTATTCATTAACTAAACAATAATTTCCCTAATTAGTTTATTGAGTAGTTAATAGGCCAAACCCACTATATTAAATTAGAAATCCTTACTTAAAATTCAATTAATCTAATGCCCAAACATCTAACGGTCACATTAGTTATTCGTAGTAATATCTAATCACTAGGTAATAAAATAACCATATTAAAGAATCTTAAAAGCGATTCTTAAGTAATATACCTTTTTTGTTTAAGGATTCATTCCATATCAGAGAAGAAAAATACAGAGAAATGCTCAAAAGTGGCCAATGAGGGAAAAACGACAAATTACAAAGAAATTTGAAAAAGCAATATGACTAAAATACATTAAAGAAGGTCATAAAGCCAGCCAAATTGAGCAACGCCACCCAGTTGCCAGGCAAGAATCATTCATTGACGGTATAAAAACATGCCGCACGAAGATCCAAACAACACCAGAACGAAGAGAACATCCATAACGCCAAATCAAGCCCATGCCATCTAGAGGGGTAAGCAGGGAAACTACCTCATCATTATCCGATGTGAGAACCAAACGACGGTATATGAAACAACCAGTCAAAAACCCAAAGGCAGAACAAACACACCAATCAAGCAACCAACCCAGCAATAGAATTCTAATTAAAGTATGTAGGTATTAATGAATTAATTAATTATAATATGTTAAATTAAACCACAATATGTTAAGAATTAACTTATCATCCTTCTCGTTATTTTATTGGTAGTAACTCAGGCAAATCAATATGTTTATACCAGGGTGATCTGTATTTGGCTGTCCTATATTGAAATACTAATATCAATTAATCTATGCTTGGCTACTCTAATGGAACACTAGGTAAACCTTTACAATTCATATTCAGATTAATTTATCAAAACAATTAGGGACTATATATTAATTACGATAAGAGTAATTAGTCTGCCCCCATAATTCCTAATTAAATAATTAATCCATATTCTATTTCAATCAAGCCTAATTTATATCCTCATCATTTCACAAATCTAAGAGTTATCTCAGTAATCCACAAATCCCATCCCTAGTACTCTTGATACTTGATATTTGCATGCTTGGCCCAACTGGCCCTTCCTTATGGAGCTAAGTTGCAGGCCTAGTATCCATTAAGTATCTCTTTGATTTAATGTTTATTTAAATAATATTAGGGATATTGGTGAAAATAGATATTCTTTATAATCAAGCTTAGTTCTTTACAATTATACCTCAAAACTCAAAAGTATGTATTTTCATTAATTGAATTTTTATCTATGCTCAAGAAAGTATACTAATGATTATTATTATTATTTTTTTAAAAAAACTAAATTTATTGAAACAGAAAGATTACAGAAAAAGACCCTAGAAAGGGCCACATCAGAGCCTTACAATCAAAAAGCAAAAGGGCCATCCAGAAGAAAAAGGTTGATACCAACGGACTCAGACCAGCATTGGGTTGTCAGGGCGTGGCCATCCACTGGTAGAAAAACAAAATCGAGGGGCTCCCAGGTTGCCAACCAACACTGGCCGTACACAACGCTTGCAGCCTCGCTGCTTCCTCATCGTCCAAATCGAAGCAATTAACAGCCAACCCACCAGCCACCAATGCAAAAACATTGCAACAACTGAAACCACACTAAATAAGAAATAAAACAGAAACATTGCAGCAACCAACAAACAATCAACGACCACGCCTTCCCCTCCCACGAGATCTGCCACGAGAAGCAGCAGGCACCAGTGGCGTATCACGCAGCAAATTGAAAGAATTACCAGGATCTCCATCTCCCATAGATTCATCAGACTCAGATTCAGAAACAAAATTATATTCATGAAGCCAGTCTAGGTGGACCCTAAGGTCCACGCCCGAGTTATCCTTCACATTATAATATAGACTATTATGATCCATACAAGTCACTGGAACATCCTTAAGCACAACACAATCATTACGAGTGGGACTAGAGTTACCAGAACAACCACCCGACACACTTCCTCTTCCACAACAGGCGACTGCATATCTGTATTAACCCTCTGACCACACACCTTAGGGTCCACCTTCAAAACATTATTCTGCAATCGATCAGAGTCCTCCACACCATAAACCACAGCACTTCCACACTCGACAGAAACAGGCGCAGCAGTAACAGGGTTGGATACCAACGTTTCATTAACTTCCGGCACCAGCTCAACTTCCGGAAAAACCTCAACCACATCCATATGACCAATACCGTCAACCACACACGCAAGAATAAAAGGAATCACATTAGGAGACAAAACAGTTTCAGCAGCCTCCGAAAAAATTTACAACATCCAAATTATTGACATCAGCGGCTAGTACAGCGTTAGCCTCCCCGAAGAGATCCAAATTCACATCAACAGAGGCATTCGAATCCGGCTTGCCAGACTGAGCAACCACGATTTTAGGGACTTTAATAGAAGGATGCAAGATAGGGCATAAATCCTTAATATGACCTAATGATCTACAATGCCCACAGAAATGAGGAATATCATCAAAAGTTACATTTTGAACATAGCCCGATTCAACCGAGCCAACCCAAATCTTATCAGCATGTTTTTTAGTAACATCCATTTCAACAAGGATACGAGCCAAAGACGGACGGGAACCGGACGCCATCACCATATCCGACTTAAGAGGACGACCAAAAATCGAACCTAAACCGAACAAAATTCTAGGAGAGAAAAGATGCGGCCTGAGTAGGGGGAAAGAAATCCAGATAAGCACAATAGGAGAATCAACCTCAACGTCCAAATTGGGTGACCATTTTACCACTTTCATATAGCAATTTTGAACAAAATACGATCTATAAGCGAAGATTCGACAATAATCAAAATCATTCACCAATTTAATTAAAACATTCCGGTGATTAAGAACTGTAACCGAAAAATCCCCTATCAGTTTTAAATTGAAGCAAAACTTCCTAATAACATCAACCGACGGGCGTCTACCCGGAAAACGGCCAACCAAAGCAAATTCGAATGGTGCAGCAAGCGACCACACCTCTTCCTCAGAAATTAACAAAGCCGGTAAGCCACGATGCGAAGAAACATTTTGATCAGGGAAAGAAGAAGAGGAACCAGATAAAGCTTCTTTAAACGAGAGAGGCGCGGAAGCCCCACTTAAAAAACCGGGGTCGCGAAGACGAACAGACGCCATAAGGGAGAAGAGATACCTGACCCACAATCGGGGAGAGAAAGCCCTCAAACCTCGTCGAAGAAGACAGGTCGGCGGAACCCTAGCGGAGCGAAACAAAACATCGCGGAACAGATTATATACTAATGATTAATGAACACAAGATAATCATGAGAAAAGAATTTATGATTTTTAGTTTTTTTTTTTTTTCCATCCAAATTGTGATATATTATATTAATTACAGATTTCATATAAATATTTTCGAAATTATTACTAATTCATTTATTTTTCGATTATAAAAAAACAAACAAACAATTTTCTTCGAAATAATATTTTCTATGTAAAATAATTATAACTATTTTTATATTTTCATATAATTAACGTCGCTAATCTCCTCCTTAATTATTTATAGGCTATAATTAATGTATAAATTATCCTTTCGGTGGTCAACAAAACAAGCTGTATAAAGCTAACTCGCAAAAGTCACGGTTCATGATCTTGAACCGGCCTCTGCCGGCCGAACCCACCATGGGGCGGTTTACTAGTCAAAAATGCATTCCTTTCGTTGAATTATGTGTAATTTTTATTATATGTAAATTAATCTTTCTCCTCTTACATCATTATATCTCTTGAGTGAAGTTAATCTAAATGAGTAATTAATTTATAGTGTAATATATTGTTGTATTTAATTTCACATTCTTAATTTATTGGGTTATTTTAAAAAATATTTGAACCTATACATCTGACAAGCTAGAAAATTTTCTTAGTGGAAGAATAAATTGATGATTTTAAAAATACTTTTAAATGCCCGAAATAGGCTGTAAATGAAATCGAAAATCCCAATTCAATTCTTGCCCGCACTTATGAGTCACGACTCTCGATTCAACCCGGCTTGAAGGCATAGCCGCCTGCCTTCCCTGCCGTCCCGCAACCCCGTCGATGCTGTCCCACAGCCTGGTCGTCCCGCCGACCACATTCTCCTCTTCTTTGGCTTTGACTAGACGACGCCATTCCTTCGTGTCCAATCTAGCGGCTTTGACAAGAGTCACGAGACGACGATGTTCCTTCATGTCCAATCCAACGCCTTCCTCCCATTCGTGCAGGTCGGGTCGGGCAAACCCAACCCAGCAACCCCTACGGTTCAAGTCCAGGTTGAAATACCTGACTCGTTTGTAAAAACGGATTGATTTTGGGTTGGGTCAATTGGACCTGAACTCGACCCGTTATCCGATTTTGACAGCCCTAATTAGGTGCAAAATAAATAGATTTGAGAAGTATTACTCTCTTTAAATGGAGTTATATACATGCATAAAGGATTTGTTTGAGACATTTTTTTACCGTTTTTAAAGAAATTTTTTCGTAAAAAAATTTAACTTCAAATTTTTTTTTAACAAGAAAACTATTTTAAAAGCAGTAAGAAAGTTGTCCAAATAAAATCAAAATAGCTTTATTTTTCAGTGGGCAGAAAGTATAAAAACATCATTATTTTTCTGTCGTCAATCAATTCGAATTGATCATCTGAATCGCCTGATATTGTTGAAGTTGAAGGGGTTTTATTTAAAAAAATATTAGGTTATATATCCTCATCAAATTTATGATTACAATAGTCTTAAAATTATTAAATCCGATTTGAAATGTTTAATATATATTTAGATTTATTAATAAAATTATATGTTTCTTTTTAAACAAATTTAGTAATTTTGATATTTATTTTAATTTAAATTTGATCAAAATATTCTGATCAATTTAATTTTTTTCTATCTTAATTTTCCATATCATTCATTGTTTACATACCAAGTATTTATTTAATTATTCCTTATCTCATGCAATTTAAAACATAAACTTAATATTTTACATTAAATTATTTAAATCACATAGCAATATTATATGTTGCGGGCTAGAATATACGCGGCAGTAGAGTTAGAAAATATTCGTCTTAGCGTTGCACGAGTATTCCGCACACAAACAGAAAAGAGAAATGAATACCAAAGTTTTTACGTGGAAAATCCAAAAAGGTAAAAAACCACGGGGCCTCGCCCAGTTGTAAAGTTCCACTAGCGTTTGTATGAAGTACAAAGGTTGATCCGTCTTACAAATCAAGACGATCAGTTTACAATCAACTTCTCACAAAGTTCTGCAAATTCCCGGCGTTTCCCGAAAATTCAGCAGAGTTCCGGCGTCTTCATGTGACAGGAAGAGCTCCGGCGGTGGTCGAGGAGGAGCTTCTTCCTTCTCCTCCTTCTTCTCTTATTCTTCTCTCTCTTCACTTGAGTTCCCTTGGTGTAGAATGAGGGTTCTATTTATAGTTTTTTGGAGTGGCATAGCCCGTAAATAGGCGTGAGATCAGGGGCGAATTGGGAGTGTTTTGAATGGACGGCCGATATCGAATCCTTTGATCATGCACCGTTCGTTGGGCATTTGAAGGCCTTAATGATGTCGGAATTCGATGATCTTGGGCTCGTTGGATTCTTCTCGTCGAGCTGTTCAATTCGAGTATAAGCTCGTCAAAATCGGAGATTGTTTGGTAACTCAAATTGCGGTTTGAACCTTCCAACAGCGCTTTGAGCCCTTGATTCAGACTCATTTGGGCTCGGATTGGGTTGATCTTGGTGTCGTTGGATTCGTATTTTCGAGACGCTCAATTTGACTATAAGCTTGCTGAAATCGGAGTTCGAGGGATCCCAAAATTAATTTTTGAAGTTTCCAAACTGATTTTGCCTCGAGATTCGTGCCCAATTAAGATATTTTCATGATGACGTATCAATATATATATATATATATATATATGCAAATCCATCTTATTTATTAATTAGGATGAAACTCCAATTTTATTGGTAAAATTAAAAAAATGTCATAAATATTTTCAAAAAGAAATTATAATAATTTTATAAAAATATCCCTTTGACAATATTGTGGTGTGATGGGAGGAGAAAATGAAGGCCACAAAGTTAGATTCTATTCTAAAAAACATAAAGGCACAAAAATTCTAAAGCTTTTGAGAAGTCACCACACTCACTGAGCTTTCCACAACTGAAATGGAATCAGCATAATATCTTGCTTTTTCATTTCTCTTAATATTAATCACACATATATGGTTGAAATTTTTGAATATTATACCATATTTTCTTTGTTTTTTTTTATTATTTTCATTTTTTTTATTTATATGATGTAGACATATAGATTTCTTAAAAATATCAAGTCCAAGCTTTGATATTATATTATGATAAATAATATATATTTATATTCATGTGGGAATTTATATATTATGAGAATTAAAATTATGAACCAATTTGAACCGCTTATATATAAATAGACATCAGTCGACAAGAATAGCATGTTATTAAATCACTTAGGCTTCATTTGGGATAGCTTTTTGACTGCCTCTTAAAGCAGCTTTTTAGTACAAAAATTCTAAAAAGTTGTTCTAAGAAGCAGTATGAAAGCCATCCATTTTAGAGAGCTTTCGTATTGCTTTCTAAATCAACTGTTTAGTATAAAATTTTTTGAACCAAAATTTGTTGTACTAGAAAATTACTTCAAAAAGTAATTAATAAAAATTTTGTCGCAGTCTAAGGCTTCGTTTGGGACGGCTTTCTCACTGCTTCTTAAAGCAGCTTTTTAGTACAAAAATTTTAATTTTTGTACTAGAAAGCTGCTTTAAGAACCAGTAGAAAAGCCGCCCCAAACGAAGCCTAAACCTTTAATTCAAACTCAAATGAAGCTTCCAATAACTAATCAACTGAAATCATAATTTGTAGCGATATAGTCAATTACATCAAGTTCAATTTACATAAATTCTATATAAATATACAGTATAACTAATTCGATCTGTAACGCTGGTCTTGAACAATATAGAATCTTAGATGAAATCATATCATATTAAAACTTGAGCTAATATCTCTAAGATTTTTCTCAAAATCTCTCTCAATCTCTCTCTGCATTATTTCTTTATCTCACATCAACTCATTGTTCTTTGCATTGTTTGATCAAATTCTTACAACTCAATTCATTAATAAAACCAATAAAACCTAACTTTTCTCTCTTATTTTGATATCTTTTCTTATATATGTATATCTATATATCTGGTTGGAATCAGGAAGAGCTCAAGGTGAGCAATTGTCACGTTGAAATTTATTTCTTGTTTATTTTTTCTTTAAAAAATAAACATTTTAACTATTTTATTCATCTTCAATAATTGCAGTTGTTTAAATTTTTAGAAAAAAAAAAATTCTTTTTTTTATTTTTTTTTATTTCAAATATAAAATTATGCATTTCAAAATCATATTTGTCTACCCAAAAAAGAGAAATTATTCCGTGCGAAGTTCGGATGGAAACTTTATATACATTGTGTATACATAATCAGTATGCATAGTGTATACACTCATAATCTAGATGAAAACTTTCGTCCAAATTTTGCACGTAATAATTTCAAAAAAAAAAAACTGATTTCACCTCTGTATATACACATTATAGCATACGAATGTGACCACTGAGCAACTAATGAACGTACATTAAAATTTTGTGGCAGCAACTGTTGGAAGTGCAGCAGATAGTTCTGATTCAGAGAATTATTCACATATTGGCCTGTTGGTTGAGAGCTTAGGCTTCTAGCTAAGAGGTCTTGGGATCTAGTCTTTGTGTATGCGTTGTGTGTATGAGTTTGCCTTAAATGATCTAAATGTCAAAAAAAGTAAAAATCCAGAGAATTATCCACCAATCAATTGTTTTGAATCCGATTAAATTGCTCGAACCCGAAAATTATAATTTATGTTTGTCTCCATCATTATTTTGTCGTGATTGTCTGAATAGAATTAAGTCATTGAGTCATTTTCAATTAAATATTCTGATATTTTTTCGAACTCCAACGATAAAGACCTCAGAAAATTGTACAAGTTTTAAAATTGCAGTAAGGATGAACACATATTACTGTAGAAATTAAAACAATTTTTTTTTTTTAAATAGGATGAAAGGAATTAGTGGAGAGATAAAGTAATGAAATGGATGGGCGTGAGAAGCCTTTATTTTGAAATATTTATCTATTGTATTGGGAGGTTTAGATTTTATTTGAGACAGTTTTCTTATTATTTTAAAAAATCTTAAAAATGTCATTTCAAATAAAGCCTTAAGAAGTTAAGAGTCTATTTGAGATTAATTTGGAACAGTTTTCGTGAATCAAATTTTTAGTATGAAAATTGTTTGAATTAATAAATTTTGTATTAAAAAGTTACTTCATAAAATAATAAGAAAGCTGTTCCAAGCGAAGTCTGAGACAACTGCAGTTTTTTTATAAAGTTGGTTATGAAATTACTGTGGAGAAAATACTTAATATTATGAATACAAAAAGCACTTTTCCAACATACTTTTTTAAACAATAAAAATGTAGTAGCAAAATAAATTTGTGGTTGCTATCTGAAAAACAAAACAATCAAAAAGCAGTTCCAGATATACATTCAGAAGTGGAGAAATTATTCTTTGCGAACGCCGGACGCAGCTCTATGTCCGGAGGCGAATCAGGTGCAACCACGTTGGCAGTACCGAGCAATACCGAGCCGCGGTACTGAGCAGGGATAACATGGCGCATTCTGATTGGTTTCCGAACGATGTTTGACCCAAAATGATTTTTCTCATAATTGAGGCTTTGGGGGGTGGGTGGTTGTTCTTAAAAAAATGCTTAAGAAGACTTAACTCAAAATTATATTTTCATTAATTATATATATAAATAATTAATATGAAAGAATAAAATTAATTAAAATAAAATTTTATATGTTGAATTTGAGTGAGCTCAATTAAATTTAAATTTAAAAAAATTCTGATTTTAGTTTATTTAAAATTACAATCACTTTTACTTAAGCATACTTAACTCAAAATTTTATTTTCATTAATTATATATAGAAATATAAGTGTTACTCGACATTTTAAATAAATATTATATAGTATTTTATATTTTTATTTAAATACTCATTTCGCAAAAAATTTTTGATGAATCTAATTATATTCGAGCCAATTAGGGAAAATTCCAAATTATTTTTAAAATTGAGCTAAATTAAATCGAATTTGGTGCTTGAAATTCAAGTTAATAAGGACATGATTTCTTAATCGCCCCTTATATGTATGTTCAATTTTTTTACAAAAGACTTTTATATAAAAAAAATAAAAAATTATAATATTAAATATTTTGAAATAAACAAATTAGTAAAATAAATAAATATGTGTATAAAAAGAAATATTAAATAAAAGTTGTGAACTATAATCACACTTTTCAAAATCATATTAGTGCACATATTTAAAAAAAAAACCCTAAATTTAGATGGTTAATGTTATTAATTCATACTAAGACTTCGATTAGGACGACTTTTTTACTGCTTCTTAAAAAAAATTTTTAATATAAAAATTTTTTTTTTATACTAAAAAGTTGCTTAAAAAAACAATAAAAAAGTAATCCCAAATAAAGCCTCTTTTGGGACGGCTTTCTTGTTGCTCTTTGATATATTCTCAAAAAATCATCTTGATCGGGCATGAATCTCGAGGCAAAAATCAACCCGGAAACTTCAAAAATTAAATCCAGGAGCACCTGAACTCCTATTTCAGCGAGCTTACAATCAAACTAAGCGTCTTAGAAATACGAACCCAATGACACCAAATTCAACCCAATCCGAACCCAAATGGGTCAAAATCAAGGACCCGGAGCGCTGTTGGAAGGTTCAAACCACAATTTGAGTTACCAAACAGTCTCCGATTTTAACGAGCTTATACTCAAATCGAACGGCTCGACGAGACGAATCCAACGAGCCCAAGATCGCTGAATTCCTACATCACTAAGACTTTCAAATGTCCAACAAACGGTGCACAATCGAAGGGTTCAATATCGGCCGTCCATTCGACCACTCCCTATTCGCCCATGATCTCACACCTATTTATAAGCCATGCCACTCCAGAAAAACTATAAATATAGCCATCATTCTTCACAAGAGGACTCAAGTGAGAAGAGAGAGAAGAAGAGAAGAGAAGAAGGGGAAAGGGAGAATCATCTCCTCCTCGACCACGCCGGAGTTCTTTCCGCCGCCTGAATACGCCAGAACTCTGCCGGATTTTTGGGAGACGTCTGAATTCTGCAAAACTTTGTAATTTTGCTTCAATCTAGAAGAAACGGATTGTAATCTGATCGTCCTGACTTGTGAGACGAATCAACTTCTTGTAATTTACAAAACACTAGTGGAACTTTTCTGCTGGGCGTGGCCCCGTGGTTTTTTTCCTCTTTCGGGTTTTCCACATAAAAATCCTGGTGTTCATTTTCTTTTCTGTTTGTGTGCTGAATATTCGTGCAACGCTCAGACGAGAATTTGTAAACTCTACCGCCGCGTATATTCTAGCCTGCAACACTCTGAAAAACAATTTTGCTTAAATAATCAATAAGAAAGCTATCCCAAATAAAACCTAAAAGGTGACTTAGTTGGATGAAAAAGTAAAAATAGTACATTGAAAAACTCATTTTAAATACTTTACTTCCTACTATATATAATATAAAATAAATGTACGTAATTACTTTAGTTTAAAGTAAAATGAACTCAATGTAAAGCCCAACGACATAAGATAGCACCAATTGTTGGTAGGTGGCAACTGGTGGCTAGCAGCAAGCCAGTATAAGGCAGTGGTGAACAATGATGATGGGCGGTGGCAAGGCGGTATGAAATAAAATAATATGATGCGAAAAATATATACTCTACAAATTTTTATTTGTTGAGATCAAATATATCGACCGCTATCATGTTAAGGTTCTTTCAATCCACATAAATTTTTTTAGTGAGAATTATTATTATTTTTATTTTGCCTTGAATAAAAAATTTTGATTATGATGTCAGTAATTTTAATAAAATTGAATTTACTTTGTCATCACTGCCACCCAAATATTTTGTCTTCTTAATTAATTGCTTCCCTTAGCTGTATATCTCAAAAGTTTTACTTGTTTTCTCTCTCTCTTATGAATCCAAGTATCGCTTTCCTTTATCTCTAATTTCAAGAATATTCCTAAAACTTGTTGAATAATTTTTTTTTTACTAAAAAATTGCTATAAGAAATAGTAAAAAAGTCATCCTACATAAGTCAAATTCATACAAATATCACATACATAATACTCGAACTCAAGACCTCTTAGTAGATAGCTAAAACTTTCAACTAATAGACCATAATGAACTGCATGGTAATCATATATAATAGTGAAAAAAATGAATATAAATTATATAAGATGAATTTAAAAATTGTAGAATTTATTTTAAACTTAATGCATTACAAACTTTATTTATGTTACATCCTGGATTATTCACAGCGATAGACGAAGTTCCAACACACAAATAAATGAAAGATAAGGGCGTAGCATTTTTACATGAAAAAGCCTTAAAACAGAGAAAAACCACAGGACCTTCCTTAGGGGGAGGGGCTTGGCGTGATGTAGCCAATATACATTTATATAGACTGTATTATATGGCTGGAGTTAGAAGAATCAGTGTTGACATGTATGCTTAATCATGAACCATTTATCAAATATTTGAGTGACTCAATGATGTTAGAATCCGACAAACATGGGTTCATCGAGGCGCTCGATTTAACTATAAGTATGCCACATTTGATCATCCCATTTATGGTTTGAACCTTCAAAATGCGTTTCAAATCTTCAATTTGGACCCATTCGGGCTCGGTTTGGGTCAAATTTGGTGTCGTTGGGTTCGTCTTTTTTGAAACATTTAGTTCGACTATAAGTTTGTTGAAATAAAAGTTAGAATAATCCCTGATTTAATTATGGAAGTTTCTAATTTAAAATTACCTCGAGATTCGTACTTGATCAAAAAAATTGTTTAATTATATATCAATGTACATTATTAATTTCACCAGAAATCCTACAGTTTTTAAGTTCATCGTAACATAATTTATCTCAATAGATTCAGATATAATTATTTTTCATGATTATTTCCAAAGAAAATAATAAAATGGTATTGTTTCGAGGGTATGCTAAGAAAAATGATAATAAAATGGGATTACATAGAAATTTATAATCTCTATCAATATAGTAGATCATTTTATATAATCATAGATCATAAAATTCTCACTCAATGATCGTGAATTTGTTAATAAGCAGCCGGCCTAAGCAGTGAAACATCATTGTTAATAATTTATATTACATGAAAAAAAAAAATATTTATAATAGAATAGTATAATAAATATCGATTTAAGTTTCATTTGGGACATCATTTTTATTGCTATTTAAAAGAAATTTTTCAGTACAAAAATTTATAGATCAATTTTTTTAATACTAATAATCTGTTTTAGAAATAATAAAAAAGTTGTCCAAGCTTTAGTTGCTTGAAGTTAATTGGGGCCATTAAAAGATTCAATTGTCCCGTGAACAGCTTGTATTTAGAGAGAAATTATTACGTGCGGAGTTCGGACATAAAGTGAGTTATGTCCGGACATATGAGTGTACAAAATATAATGTGTACATTCACAGTCCAAATATAGAATTACGTGCGAACTCCGCACGTAATAGTTTCTGATATTTAGAGTAGGGGAAATATTTTTCTACAAAAGGATAACGTAATTATATGGTGTTTGCCTGTCTGGCTTTTTATTTATTTATTTTCATTTGTTCTAAATTGACCTATGTTCAGCTCGAATATTTAAACGGGTTAAGCTACTTTAAACCCAACTCGTCTACGCGCGCCCTTGCTTAATTGGTTCTCTTGCAAGCATATAATAGTCAAAATTAAAATTAACCCGCACTTAGCGTCATAAAAAAAAGTCTAATTTGATGTTAAAGTCAATTTAAAAATTAAGAAGTCTAAACTAAGGGGCTGATTAATTAAGCGAATTTAATTGACTTTTTTTGTGATAAAATGCCGGTTAACGACCACCATTTTCTTGTTTATATTATCTCTCATCACACAGCTCATCTTGACCTGTTGGTTGGGAGCGAGTCTTGTATATGTGATGTGTGTGTGAGTCTATTGACCTAAATGTCCCCAAAAAAATTTCTCTCTCCTCTATTTAAGGATACTCAAAGAAACCAACCACCATTCTAATATACTTATGTGGCTTCCATTTTCTTAAAAGGATGTTTGGTTGTAATGCAAAATGATGTAATCTATTCTAAATGTAGGGGTTTCGAAAACATCGGTGGCCTCCACCACCCCTTGTGGCAGACGCTAGTCGCCTCAACCACCTGACACAACAATTGTGGGACATCACAACCCCCATCGCTACCATCACTGCTGCCTCCTGCCAACCGCCACCATTTTGAACTTAACACTGCATTCATTATTCAAAAAAAAAAATCATTCACTTGCATTTATTTTTCATTCATCCAAACAACTTCAAATTATTTTTTGTTATATTGCATTCTTTTTTTAGCTTATCAAACAACCTCTAAATAAATTTTTTTATACATTAATAGTCTTACATTGTTATGGGCATAAAATTAATCACATTATTTTGCTGACAAAATAAGTCATTATTAAAAGTTTAAGAGTGATAGTCGCACTATTATTTTATATGTATGCTTGACTGGGAATAATCATTTTTATTATACCATTTTAATCTTAGTATCATATATATTATAAAAAATTACAGCTAATTGTGAGATGAAATATTTAGTCATAGTTTTTAAATCCTTGTGACAAAATATTTGTTTAAAAAATACAATTTAAAAAAAAAAATAAATCATATTATTTTAAATAAATAAATTGTTTTAATTTTATTTACAATACTTAGAAGTTATTATTACATGTAAAGAGAAAAATAATTATGTCAACTATGAGGCCCTTTCAACCCACAACAACTAACCAAAGAACCGCATCTATGCCTTCTAATAAAATTTTATTGATGATTTATGCTGAAAGCGGCTTCTCAGTGGACTTGATTCAGATATATTAATATAACATCTTAAGGCTTCGTTTGGGACGGCTTTTTTATTACTTTTTAAAATGGAGTTTTAGTACAATTTTTTTTTATTTTTATATTAAAAATTAATTTAAAAAATAATAAGAAAGCTATGTCAAACGAAGCTTTGATGCATCCTATCCATAAAGGAGGACACTGGACACCATATCATATGATAAGAATATGCATGGGATATATAATAAAACAATTATATACATATAACTTAATTAATATAACAATATATATTATTTTTTCTGAAAACAATAAATAAAAGCAAATTTCTTATAAATTAAACTATTTAAATGGATTATACTATTTTAGGTAAGTTAGATTCGACGACGTAGTTTCTCATTATAACTCACCGTTTAGTACAATGTAGTGTTCATACTATACGATTCATTATTTTACAAATGACTAATTTTTTAAAATAAAATATTTTAATTAATTTTTATTTTAAAAGATCGTACAGTAAGATTAACATAAAAATTAAAATATTTCTCTTGCACTCCCAGGGGCAGAACTGTGTAGTACTGAGGGGGGAAATCCGCCCCCCCCCCCCCGCCCCGCCCCTTAAAAAAAAATTAAAACTCTTAGTTTAATAAGGGTTATTTAGAATCTGTTCCCCAGAATTCTATTTTTTGACCCATTTTTTTTTTCACGCAATTTGCACATCTATCTGAAAGCTTCTTGGTCTCACGCTATTTTCATCTAATTATGTTAAACTTATCTAACACTAACAAACAAGTTTGTGAAAAGAGGTTATGCGCAAAATAAATTATTTTTGTACATTTATATATATTTTTATTTTTTTATAAATTTGCGACTTTCCCCCTTAGAACTAAGGCTTTTTCAGGCCCTGTGCACTCCCCCTGTGTGTATGCACAGTTGATCAGAGGGAGGCCACTGGGGTTGCTGTGCTTCGGCCTGGTGTTGTCTCATTGGTTAACTCTCCTGCTGTCAATAATTGGAATTAATGTCGGACCTCAATATCGTTGTCGGGCGGGTTAATGTTGTTTTGGCTGAGCAGGGTGTTTTGCCTTTAACTTTGGCTTGTTCTAAGGCTTCTGCTGAGCTTGATTCTTGTAGTAAGGATAATGCTGAAGTCGACCATGCTTGTAATCCTGTTGATGGTGCTGTTGGGAATGGTGATGCGGATGTTGTTGCTATTGCGGATCAATTACCTGAGTTGCCTCCCCCAGTTTCTGTAGAGATCTTGCCTATTGGGCCTGTGTCTTCGTCTCATGTTATGGTTGATCCACTGAGTTGTGCTGTTGTTTCGAATTCTGGCAAGTTGGGAAGTCCTAGGGGTGGTCCTACTTCTATTTATGTGGAGGTTTGAAGGAGAAGAATAATGTTTTTTATGAGATTAATTGGGATGTTAGGCATGAGCTGTCTAGTGGGGATGTTCGGCTTGAGCTGCCTTGCGGTTCAGTCCACCCTGTTTCTCCTCTTACTCCAGCGGATTCGGCTGTGGTTGTATGTGAAGTGGTTCCTACTGTTTCTTCTCCTACTGTTCAGGTCTATGGCTAGCTTGTAGAGGTCCCTATCAATTTAATTTATACTAATGATTTAGCTGTCCATGTAGGTGATAGACCGGGGGACAGTGTTAGATGGCAAACCGATTGGCTTGAATGCTCTTCTTATTCTGAGGTTGAAGAAGTGGATGCGGGTAACCAGGATATTATTTTGCGAGATGATCAATTTTGGGTAAATAAACATCGGAAGCAGAAATATAAACGATAGCCTTTTTTTGGTTGTGTTATCCCTTGTTGTCCTTTGATGTTTTTTTATGGATGATTTCCTTTTTGGCCCTATGGATTATCTCTTTTATTTGGGCTATGATGTGGCTCGGGCTTATCACTTCGGATCGGTGGCTAGTTGGCAACCTTTGGTGGTGGTTCTTTTGAGCGTTGCTGGTGGTTGATTGGTTTTTTTGGATGGATTATTGCTCAATCACTATTTTGGATGGTCCGTGCTTGGATTCGGAGTGATTGGTAGTCTGTGCCTTTACTGAGCCCCCTGGCTTTATGTTCATCTTTCTTCTTGTTTGAGCTTCCCACTGTTATCTTCTTTTGTATCCGATTTTTATTTCGGGGCTTCTACTAGGTTTCCTTTGATGTACTCCTTTTTTATTTATGGAATAAAATTATTTTCTTTTGAAAAAAAAACCTACACTTTTTACAATATATTGACTCAAAAAAGATAAAAATATAGACTTATGCAAAATTCAATTATAAGACTTGATCCTTTGGTAATGTTTGGTACATGATGTATATGAAATGTTAGTGCACACAAAAAAATATATGCAATAATAATGAGTATGATAATCAAAATAAACTCACGTAATATTTTTAATCATCAAAATATAAGTTTGAACTCCAGAATTATAATATGAGTGGTCGTAAAGATGAATATTGAAAGTCGATGACTGATGGACAGTGTTTGTTTGTAGGCATCATAAAGTGGTATGCAGTGGCAACAAATATCAATTTTGACCTAGAACTACTATTAGATAATAGAGATCATAGCTCCAAAATCCTCTAAGCCCATTTTTTCCACAAAAAATCCTATCTATAAACATGCCAAAATATGAGATACTTATAAATTTTTAGACAAGACATTCTAATTTTTTAATAAAAATTTTGAACACTATCATGTTGTAGGAATAAATACTCTTTGATTAATATGCAAATACCTTGAGAAGATATCATAATTAAACCTAAATGTAATGATATTATGCTTGATTTGATAGAATTATTTGATGATGTGTCCTAAGTTAAAACAAATATTTGAGAATAATTTAAGAAAGATGGAAACATTTTGATGGTGGTGGCAAAGTTGTTTGTCCTTATTTGTTCCAATTATTATGCCCAACTGCTCAACTTAAGAGATATTAATGATTGAACATGGCCTTTGCTTCTGCATAGAGCTGCCTATCTAAAACAAGTCTAATATTTTATGCATAAAAAATTGATGGTAGGGAGGTTGGGATAAGGTAGAGGTTCTTAACAATAAGATCTTGTGCTAAAGGAAATGGTGCAATTATGTTGGCACAATCTCAAACATGGATGCGCAACAGATGTGTGATGGAAAATGATGCTATGGCTAGGATCTAGTGACAACTAAGACACACAAAAAAGATAATCAAGTGGCATGAGTTAGAATGAATGATGTACTTAGTATCAAAGGATCCAAGGCGGAGACAATGATCTCAGGAGGATCGCTTGGCAGAAACGAATGAAATCGGCAACACAGAGTTAGGGTTGGACAAATATGGTGATGGCAAAAGTTGAACGGAGATAAGGTAAGACATCAGAATTGACAACTAGTGAGCGACACAGTAAGAGCGCCAAGTAGGCATGTAAACGAGTCGAGTCGAGTCGAGTATTTGTCTTATCAAGCCTGGCTCGTTTAATCCTTAATGAGCTCGAGCTCGAGATCGAGCTCGAATAGTGGGCTCGAGATCGACTCGTTTAGAAAAATATTAAGCCTGGCTCGTTTGAGTAGCTTGATAAGCTTTCGAGTCGAGTCGGATTGAGCTCAAACTCGAGCTCGTTTATCATATGAGCTCGATTGTATGCTCGAATCTCGATAAGGTCGGCTCGCGAGCTCATTAACGAGCCGAGTTCGAGCCGGCTTGCGAGCCGGCTGCTCGGCTCGGCTCGGCTCACTTACACCCTTAGTGCCAAGGATTAACACAAATAAAAATTAAAAAGTATAAATAAGAAAACATGACAAACCATCTTAAAGCTTACCGGCCAAAACTTTATTGTCTTCTATATTTTGGTTACATATCCTAAATTTCTATCGCTATGTGTTTGCTTATATAATAAAAAAAATTAGTTTTATATAATAATTTTACATATAGTAATGGAATTTAGCAAATTTATAAAAATAAAATTTAAATACTTCCAATTATGATAATAACACATTAATTTTGAAAAATATCAGAATCATCAAATTTGATTCACTAATTATTTAATAATTTAATTATACTATATACAAATAGGTAGATTCCGTAATTTATTTAAAGTTTGTGGATCAATTTATTAAAAAAAATTTGATAATATAGAGAAAAGACTTTCAATTGCTAATATATTTATAAATCATTATGAAATTGAAAAAAATCGAATTGTAATCAACCCGGTTCACCCACAGCGCTCGATGAGTTTAGAGTTTGGACCTCTCCCACGCACGTGCGTAAGCTAACGCTCGTGTCTAGTCTCGAGAGTATAAATAAGAACCCACCCTAACCTCTCTCTTCGTCGCAGGCTCGCATCAAAACCTCATCGCCCTTCCACCTCCGATCGGTTTCCGGCGACCGGGAAGCCATCTCCATCGGGGTATGAGGAAGAAGATCCATCCTAGTTCCTCTTCATTCGACACCCCGAAGCCCTCCGTCGCCTCCTGCGTCGACCACCACCACCTCCATCCTCACCCACCTCTTCAGGCAGCGGCGCCGACGACCCTCACCGTTTGGCGGAAATCGCTCCTATTCAACTGTAACGGATTCACTGTCTTCGATTCAAAGGGAAATCTCATCTATCGTGTCGACAACTACTCCAAATCTGGAAGCCAGGGCGAGATCGTACTCATGGACGCCGCCGGCAAGCCCTGTCTCACTATTCGCCGCAAGGTACAGAGAAGTCGATTGCCTTTCTATGTATACTAATTAATACTTTGTTCGAAGTTAAAACATGGAGGGAAAAATGGATAGTTCGAAAGCATGAATAAGAAGAAATAATTTTCTTCTTCTTCTCTCTGCCGCTAAAAGCGAGCAGAAATTAATTAGAGATTCAATAGTTCATGTATAAAATTAAGGAATCTGAATTGAATCGGTTTTGGATGTGCAGACGAAGCTGATTCTGGGCGAGCACTGGGGGATTTACGAAGGCGAAACTGCGACGAACCCTAGATTTTCAGTGCGAAAGCACAAGAGCCTCTTCCAGTCGAAGGCGCTTGCTCGCCTATCCCCTCGTTCCGAGGCGCTAGCCGGATGCGGCTGCAAAGTCTCTGTCGCCGGCGGCGAGGGGTACGAAGTGGAGGGATCATACAAACAGCGGCGGTGCGCTGTGTTCGACGAGAAGCGGCGGGCAATGGCTGAGATCCAGCTGAAGGAGGCCGTGAGTGGTGCGGCTTTTGGACTCGATGTATTCCGTCTTGTGGTTCAGCCAAGCTTCGACTCTGCTGTCGCCATGGCCATCGTTATTCTCCTCGAGGAGATGATCGGATCCAAGACCTAGCCATCATGAGCTAGTTTTTATTTTTAATTTTGGGCGGTCTTTTATTTTGTTCTTCTCGGCTTTTGTCGTTATATGAAATATTTCTGGTGCCAGAAAAAATTGGTATGCCTTTTTTATGTGCTCTAAATGTAAATTCACTCGTGATTTCTTAAAAAAAAAGGTGCAAATAATTTCCTATTTCTCAATATCTATGATTTTTAGTCAAGAAAAAAATTTATGTGAATAACTAATTTATTTGGATGCAATTCAATTTAATTTGTTGGGTGAGTTATTAATTGAAAGATCTTAGATTTCAAATGTCTATTTTTGGTATTTCTCGTTATTGCCGACCAATACCGAGCACAAATCAGCTAATACATAGCAATACTAGGTCCGGATCGTCGGGCCGCGCGGTAAAGAGTAAGAGCATGTGGCGACATGTTATTGACGTCTGGATGTAGAGCTACGTCAGGTGTCCAGATCTAATAATTTTTCCTATTGTGACCGTACATAATACGTATCTTGGCCTAAGAGACTCGTCAGTGACTCTTCATCATGGGCTTAATTTTTGGTCTCAGGGTGAGTGTTCAAGGGCGAATAAGCAAAATAAGCCTCTTGAACGAACCGGTGAATTGACGAGGAAAATCTCGTAGATGTGTCAGCCGGTACAGAGTGGTTCATGAAATGCTTATTATTGTGTTGAAGGGGTTGTCCCCTCCTATGTAAAGAGGCCTTAGATGAAGATATATGAACACCTTGCAACTCCATATAGGGACAATACTTAGACTTTTCTAACCTCAGCGAGCCACTTTTATTTATTGTGATGTTGTGATGTCTATCAATTTGATTTAATTGAAGAAATTTTCAATTAGAATTATTTAATTTAGTTTTTATAAAAAAAATTATATCATAATATCTAATTTTAAATGAATTGATATTTGTCAAAAAAATTATTTATTATATTGATTAGATATAAATATTTATTATTTTATTATTTTAGTATTTGATTTATAATAAAGTTTTCATGCTATTTAAAAATATGACATTTTTTTAAAGTTAATGTTGATCAAAATTCTATAAAAAAAATCATTTTTTTCCTTTTGAATTTATTTTAAAAAGCAAATGAATTACGATTTTGATTGGATATTTATTTATGAATTATACTAACATCAAAATAAGTTAATAATAACAAAATCATATTATTCTTTTAAGAAAAATATGCATGATATATAATAAATTTTATCGAATGCATGGTACCTTAAAGGTAGCGCTAATTTAAAAAATAAATAAATATTGATTTTGTTTGGGACGGCTTTCGACCACTAATTTTCTGTTGCTTTCAGAAAAACTTTTGTTAAAAAACCCGCTTTCGAAAGCAGTGAAAAAGCCTCCCCAAATGAAACCTTATTTACAAACCGAAATTAGCAATTTAAAATATTATGAATCAGAACTCCTTAGTTTATATTAGTGCGTGTTCATATACATATTTGCATATGTCTAACAGGTTTGTTTCGCTCATCAGTGAAAATTATTCGTCGAGGTTAGACAAGTCAAATATGATCCCTATCTGGAGTTGCAAGGTGTTTGCATGGATCCATCTATGGCCTCTTTTTTTTTTTTTTTGGGACGTTAAGACTCACCCTAAGACTAAGAATTGTGCCCAGAAAGAAGAGTCACATAGACATCTATTAGGCTTATACAGTCTATAATGAATTATAATTAATGATGTACTTTTTTTATCTTTTGTACTAAAACTCCATTTTAGAAAGCAGTAAAAAAGCCGTCCCAAACGAAGCCGAAGTCTTAGGTTTCATTTGGGCGACTTTCTTATTGCTTCTTAAAATAATTTTCTAGTAAAAAAAAGTTGAAATTTTTGTACTCGAAAGCTGCTTTAAGAAGTAATAGAAAAACTATCCCAAACGAAGCCTTAGACTTCATTTGGGACGGCTTTATTTCTGATTCTTAAAGCAACTTTTTAGCACAAATATTTTTTTTATAGGTTTTGTGGACACGCGCATGTAAAGTTAAAGGAAATGGAGCTTATCTTAATAAGGTGATCAAAGCAAAGTGATAATGAGCTTATCATAATTCAGAAACTTTATAGAGTTGGCAGTTATTAATTAAGCTTTAAGATTAGTTTTAATATTGTAATTAATTTAATACACGGCACCTCTTTTCCCTCGGGAGATGAGAGAGAAGACCTAGACTTGACTATGTCAAATTAATGATAATAAAATGAAGGAAAAAATTTGGCCTAAATATTCTTATTTTTTTTAATGAAATTTAGAATAAATAAATAAGTTTATATATTAAATACTTAATAATTTTAAGATTCATTATAATATGAGGGATTTTTTTTAAGTGATAAATTGCATTAGATTTTTTTTAAACAAAATATTTATTAAATAAAAAAGGGAGGGATACAAAGACATAGGATCCTCAACATGTGATACAAATAGTAAAGACCCAAAACATCAGAACAAAGGAAAAAATACAACGAAAAAGGTTAGACAACGAAAGGGGACTCGGGAATGGAGGCCCCCAACCAAGTAGCCAAGCACGGATCATACGTAGGTGATAGTATATGATCGAAATCCAAAACCAGCGCCGCGACACCTAGGTTGCCAGCCAGCTCAGCCACCTAGGGGCCTCCTCATCATCGTCCACTAAAACTTCAAAAACATCGATGAAAACGCACGAGCCAAATCATCAACCCTATTTCTTTTTGCCTTTCCTTTTATGCTTATTACCATTCGCATTGGAAACACCATGTATAACAGTATAGTCCTGCTCGACATCATGGTAATCAGTTTCATCCTCACCGGAAGGGGAAGAAAGTTCGTCCTCTAAAATCAACCAATCATTCTGAATCAAAACAGAATTTTTCGCAAAGATAGCCACATGCTTTTTCAATTCACTATTAGACATAACCGAAATAGATATATTAACAAAATTAGCATTGCCCACAACCCGTTTCTCCAACATTAACTTAACCGAAGAGGAACCAGCGCATCCTAAGTCACGGGACCCATAGGGGACGGGAAAGCACCACCAGGAGGAGAGATTATTGGGTTCGGACATTGGAGACTTAGCTTACGTTCGGTATTCACAGTACCAAGCAGTACTGAGTTCGGTACAGTGAAGTATTGAGTACCGAGCAGTACTGAGCTCGGTACTGAGCAGTACCGAGCTTGGTATTGCTTGGTACTGCTCAATACCGAGTAGGAGGTGATGTGGCGTATTTTCATTGGGCTCCGAACACGTCCGATGACCTGACCTAATAATTTGCCCACCAGGAAACTCCCGACTATGAGAATCAGAAGAACCAAACAGCTCAGCAATCTCAGCAGGCACCTCAGCCATAGCCAAACCGCACAAGGCAGACACAAAATTCACACAAGATAAACTGCATTTGATTTCTATTTAAATTATATTGTTATATTGTCCTAATATCATTGAAGAAATTTATTCTTATTGAAATTACAATTTGTTATTTTCTATCAATATTGCATAAGCTTTATTGAATCATTAATTTCTTTATTTCGCATCTTGTGAGCTTTAGATATATTTAATATTATTGATATTTTAATGTGACTTAATGATTTAAATGTTATTTAATTACATATAAATGACTTTCTTAAAATTGGAATAGAATGGCTCATTTGTGACTTTCTTAATATTAGTCATAGTTATTTAATGATTTTCTTAGTTCTTGGTCGGTGCTTTTTAAAAACAAAAAGCAGGAGATCTTGGAGTAGAATGGCTCATCTTAACTTAATAGATAAAGATGTAAGGTATTGCTAAGGTCATGGGTTTAATCTCGTGTTAATCACCATTCTAAAAAAAATAACAATCGAGTGGTCAGGAGATCTTTTATGTTGTTCAAATTTGAACACACTAGCAAATACAAATCTTATTAACATTAATAATTATCATTCAAATAATAATAATAATAATAATAATATAAAATGATGAGACTAAGTGATATTTTATTTATATGAATATACTTGATTAATAAAAAGCTTATAATTTTGACTAAGGACTAGTTTGAAATAACGGTAGATTTTTATAAAGATGATTGTATAATTGTTATGAAAAAAATAACTTAAGGTGTATTTGGCACAGCTTTATTGTTGCTTGACTTTTTAGATTAAGATTTTTTTTACAATTAGAGATCGAAGGTAAGGGTTCATTTGGGTCGGTTGCAGCTTTTTGTAAATGTGATTGAAAAGTTACGGTGGAGAGAGTAAATTTGTTGAAAGCTATAATAAAAAACTTCTTATCATAAATTTTCTATTTAAAAACAACCAAAAAGCAATGGTCTAATAAAAACTATTGTTGTAGTTTGAAAAGCAAAGTAGCAAGTGACAACTTTCTAAAATAGTTTTTTTTATAAATATTTTTTGAAATAAAAAAATTTGTAATAAAAAATTGTTTTAAAAAGCAATAAGAAAGAGGTCTCAAATCTAGATATACTTCGTTTGGGATATCTTTAGACTACCATTTTTTCTTATTTTTAAGAAAATTTTGTACTAAAAGATAGCTTTATAAAGTATTAAAAAAGTCATCCCATGTTTCGTTTGCGACAGCTTTCTTACTTCTTCTTAAAGCAGCTTTTTAGATCATTACTTTTTTTGAAGCAATCAAAGCCTTAGGCTTAGCTTGGGGCGGCTTTTTTACTGCTTCTTAAAATAGCTCTCTAGTTGTACTAAAAAACTACTTTAAGAAGCAGAAAGAAAGTCATCCCAAATGAAGCCTTAGTCTATATTTTTGAAGCCGTCAAAGCCTTGGTCATTCCAAATGAAACCTTAGTCTATATTTTTGAAACAATCAAAGCCTTGAATCCGTTTGGACAACTTTAGACCATTATTTTTTCTCTACTTTCAAAAATTCTTATACTAAAAAATAATTTTACAAAATAATAAAAAAAACTGTCACAAACAACCTATATTTTTAAAGAATTCACTTTTGCATATTTGTTCTAACCCAAGTTGTGATCAGAATGCAAAAATATTTCCTTCAGTTTTACAACACAATTTTATATTGAAGAAAAATATTGCTTCATTGTTATCTTTGAACGTCGTAGATATGGCTCACAGTCACATGGTCATAAAAAAATGTTTTGCAGTTTACCTACAAACATTTTGCATATCTAGATCGGAAACATGAGGTAAGTTTTTTTACTGAAATTAGGTGTTATAGAAAATTGTGTTTTTAGTTGAGCTAAAATAAAAAACAAAGGATTTATTCAATTTGAGCTCAATTCAATATTTTTAAATATATTTTCAGATAAATTTTTTGCAGAGATAGCCACATGCTTTTTCAATTCACTATTAAACATAACCGAAATAGAGATATTACCCACAACCTGCTTCTCCAACATTAACTTAACCAAAGAGGAACCAGCATCCTAAATCACGGGACCCATAGGGGACGGGAAAGCACCACCAGGAGGAGAGATTATTGGGTTTCGACACCGGATACAGCTTACGTTCGGTATTCACAGTACAGAGCAGTACTAAGCTCGGTACTGTGAAGTACTGAGTACCGATAAATACTGAGCTTGGTACTGCTCAGTACCAAGTAGGAGGTGATGTGGCGCATTTTCATTGGGCTCCGAACACGTCCGGTGACCTAACCTAATAATTTGCCCACCAGGAGACTCCCGACTATGAGAATCAGAAGAACCAGACAGCTCAGCAATCTCTGCAGGCACCTCAGCCATAGCCAAACCGCATAGGGCAGACACAAAATTCACACAAGATAAATTGCATTAGATTTCTATTTAAATTAGATTGTTATAACATTATTGAAGAAATTTATTTCTTATTGAAATTACAATTTGTTATTTTCTATCAATATTGCAAAAGCTTTATTGAATCATTAATTTCTTCATTTTGCATCTTGTGAGCTTTAGATATTTAATATTATTGATATTTTAATGTGACTTAATGATTTAAATGTTATTTAATTACATATAAATGACTTTCTTAAGATTGGAATAGAATGGCTCATTTGTGACTTTCTTAATATTAATCATAGTTATTTAATGATTTTCTTAATTAGTTCTTGGCCGGTGCTTTTTAATTGCTTTAAAAAAAATTTATATTAAAAAGAATATAAAAAATTCATGTTAAATAGCCAATAGGGATGAAGAATTTATGCCAGCAAATGCTCATCTTAACTTAATAGATAAAGATGTAAGGTATTGCTAAGGTCATGGGTTCAATCACCATTCTAAAAAACATATATAGTGGTTAGGAGATCTTTTATGTTGTTCAAATTTGAACACACTAGCAAATACGAATCTTATTAACATATATAATTATCATTCAAATAATAATACTAATAATAATAATATAAAATAATGAGACTAAGTGATATTTTATTTATATTAATATATTTGATTAATAAAAAGCTTATAATTTTGACTAAGGACTAGTTTGAAATAGCGGTAGATTTTTATAAAGTTGGTTGTAAAATTGTTATGAAAAAAATAACTTAATTAAGGTGTATTTGGCACAGCTTTTTCGTTGCTTGACTTTTTAGATTAAGATGTTTTTTTTACAATTAGAGAAGGTAAGGGTTCGTATTTTACTCCACCGTAACTTTAAAAAACTGTCACAAATATCTTATATTTTTACAGAAATCACTTTTGCATATTTGTTCTAACCCAAGTTGTGATCAGAATGCAAAAATATTTCCTTCAGTTTTACAACACAATTTTATATTGCAGAAAAATATTGCTCCATTGTTATCTTTGAACATCGTAGATATGGCTCACAGTCACACAGTCATAAAAAATGTTTTGCAGTTTACCTATAAACATTTTGCATATCTAGATCGGAACCCTGAGGTAAGTTTTTTTACTGAAATTAGGTGTTATAGAAAATTGTGCTTTTAGTTGAGCTAAAATAAAAAACAAAGGATTTATTCAATTTGAACTCAATTCAATATTTTTTATTATATTTTCAGATAAATATAACACATAAATAATTAAAATGATATAAATCTCAAAACAAATCTAAAAAATCTAATTATTTAATCAGAATATTTTGTTACGTTTTTTTTTTAATCAAATTAAGGCTTCGTTTGAAAAGATTTTTTACTTTTTTTTAAAGCATCTTTATAATACAAAAATTAAAATTTTCATACTTAAAAAACTATTTTAATAAATAATAAAAATAATCCCAAATGAAGTCTAAATATGAAATTAACCTGATGCCAAGAATCCTATGTTCAGTAACCTACCAGCTTTTTATCCTAATAACTTTCACAATAATATGAAAAAAAAAGATCAAATATCCCAATGCAATTTTCATTGGAATATTTAAAAAAAATAAAAAAAATTTATATTTATTTTATTAATTATATTACTATTTTCTTTTTTAATATGTTCAACAGTTTTTTTTTTCATTATTTTTAAATTTAACTAGGCATTATTGTATATCATTTAAATATAAAAAAATATAATGCATAGAATTTTAAATTTACTAGTTTAAATGCACGTGCACAATGTGCACGTTGACAAAACTCAAGAAAAAATATTATTATTATTATAAAATTTAAGAAATAGTAATTTGAAAATTAATCATTATTAATAATGATACTAACATTTAACCAAGAATTTTTATGCTAAAACCAACAAAAATATCTCATTAATCCTCATTAGAACTACAACAAAAGAATACAATAGGAGAGGAGAACTATAGAAGCATTTTTATAAACTACAATCTTACTCAAAGCTTTACTGTTCTAAAGCAAGTTGCTCTAAAACAAGTTGCTTATGTATAGTCTTGCAAGTCAACCGTACTCATATTTGGCTTGAAATTTGAGATTAAAATAATGTTATAAAATTACTTACTAAAAAACATCTCAATAACTTTCATAAAATAAATTAATTAAAGGTGTTATTTACGTTTAGTTAATATTTTATGCAAATAAGCAGAATTAAAATGGACTATAAATAAATTGTATGGGTTGGAAAGTGATTTATAAAATAGAAAAGAATTACAATGAAAGTATATACGAACAATAAATTCTTTAATAAGAAAATTAGTAATATAAATAACACCAACTCCACAATCATTAAAGATTTAAATTAGTTATATTACAACACAAACAATAACATGTAAAATTCATTAAGTGATAAATGCACAATTCATCAAGAAATATACATACAATCAAAAGAAATTTAGGAGAATTAGTCCAAAAAATGACAACAGATTCTTCAGCCAACTGAGAGATAACGCATAAGAAAAATAAATTAGGTTTTTTTATAATAGCTACCAAAAATTCATTAATGAATACGATCAATAGTCACCACATATGAACTATTTTAAAAAATAATAGTAGATTCTTCATCAACCCATTGAAATAACACAAAGAAAATAAAATACAATAATAATAACATAAGGAAACACAACATTATTATGCAACAAAATAAAAAATACAACTATATATACAAAATATTTATATAAAACAATAAAATACAGCACAATATTACCATACAAATTCCAACTCTTGGGCCAGATGATAGCATAAAGAAAAAACACAGCTTAATCTTTTTCTGTATTATTGCATGAATAATAGAAGATGTCATGGGATTCAAATAATGACAAGAAAAAAAGTTTTAACTTACCAATAATCCTCTTTAAATGCTTTCACCAACAATTATAACATAGAAGAAACCTAGCTCAATATGAGAAAAGACAATAAAGACACAAATAATTTTTTGTGAACAAAAAAATGCCATGAAATTAAGTATACATTATGGCAAAAAATGAGTATATATATATATCCGCTTTCGATATTTTTACATCTAATATGTGATAAATATTTTTTCTCTGGTAACAAATCAATTATATTCATTTACAAAATTTCCGCACTGCCTATTAAAATGATTAATTGCCTCATTGCCTGTTAAAGAAAGCAATAATTTTTTTTATATGCTTCTAGTTGTAAATTTTTTGTGGGATTTCCAATTGAGTGACGTCATAGTTATGAAGTTTTTATATTCCTTGCTTGCCTCGAGCAACCAGTGGATAAAAAATTTTTATTCCTTAGTTGCTTTTCAAGCCAATTCATATTTACTTGATAAAACCAATTCCTTGTAATACACACATATTCATATTTACTTGATCAAACCAATTCCTTGTAATAACACCTAAATCAAATATTCAAGATATAATTAGAAGGTAAATAATGTTTATTTCTGCTCAATTCCTCCATTTAGGGTTTAGGCATTCGTAAATGGAGATGAGAATAAGAGGAAAAAGAGAATACGAATGAGAGCACATAATTGTTTCCTTGTAAATTTCTCCGACCAAAATATATAACATGAATTCAACTACGCCGTCATAGAAGGAAAATAAAAGCAAACAAATAAAGGTATAGCTAAATTGTTGGAGTTCTTACATATCTTCACCAAAAATGTAAGCAAGATGATGGAGAATAGCCGTAGATGCATGCCAGAGAAAAAAATCATTACTTCCAACTCGTGACTTTAGATTGACAAAAGAAGAAGGCGAAAAAGCTTCTTTAGTGACTCTTTCAAAACTCTTCTTCAAAAAAACGCACAAACTGTAAGTTTCAAAATAAGGTGAGCTCTCATCGTGACATCCGATCCGGTAGGAATAACGTCATAGAAGAAGGCGAAGAACCTTTGTTGGCAACTCTTTCAAAATTCTTCTTGACGTGAAGCACGTGAGCCAACGACGTCGTAGTAAGCAAACTGGCTTAATTGATAGCAAAGGAAGAAATTAACCATCACAGTGAGCTCTTGTGTGACCTCCAATCCAACATGAATAATGCGTGAAGGTCTTTAATAGCAAATGAAGGCGAGTAGTGGCAGAACAAGAAAATTTTTATAGCAAGGGACCAAAATAACATTTTAAAAATTTCTCTCAATTTTTTTTCATCCGGGCTTGTGACCATCTTTTTTATTCAATATCATTTTCAATTTTGCTCTTCATCATTTTAATTTACCTGAATTGAAGGTGTTGATAAATTTGATTTTGATAATCTCTTAAAATATTTCTCCATAGAAGTTTAATCTTATAATTTGAAAAAAGAAAATCAGGCGTTGATCAGCATATGCAACTTCCATGAATTTTCCAATGGAGTCAAAATAGAATTTTTGTATAATTGAACTTTCAAAATATTCAAATGTCCATATTTTGTTCTTTCTATGATCAAACAAAGTTGAGTAAAAAAACATTCAGAGCAATTGCAATAACTTCCTAACAATTTCACTAATTACTGATCATATTCTTCAAGCCGTTTTGTGGAACCAGCAATTATTAAAAGAAAAACAAAGTTAATTCTTAAACACTTTGCTAATTACCAAATGAATTATGCAAAACTGTTTTTTTTTTTCATAAATATCTCAATTTGGAGAAATAATAAATCTAGTAGGTCTTGCAATAATTTCAATTTCATTAATTTTGATTAAGTAAAATTTCTACTTATAGAAGCAGAAAAATAAGATTTCGATGGAAAAAAAAAAATTTTGTTTGAAAGAGGCGTAATCAGATTTGTTAGAATAGAAACCTGAAATTTCATTGTAAGTTGCAAAATAAAAGTTCAGTTTTGCAAAATATATAAACTGCTCGATGCCAAGCCTTGCGAACTCCGTAGCATCAGTTCCCTGGAAAATATCGACAAAAACTAAGCAAGACGAAATAAAAAAATAAATAAATGATTTCAATGAAGTGAGTAGAAAATAAACTTAAAAGAGAAGAAGAGGAAGAAGAAGACATAGAGGAACAATATTAAGAATAAGGATTACCTCGGCATAAATCAACACCACTACAGTCCACAACCAACACGAAAGACAAAACGGCTTGGAGGAGAAAGAGCAAAAGCCACCGTATTAAGTTTAGGTCTTAGGCGGCTGAACTTTAAGCTATTTAAAACAAAAAATCAGAAGAGTCCACTCGCCGATGACCATTCGGCGAAGACACGGGTGGGCGGGAGGGAGTTGTGGGTCGCAAAGGAAATTTTCCAAATAATTGGGGGGTTCCTGCTCCATAGGTCTGCTTCTCCCCGCCAGGGTTAACAAGCTCTCGCGTGACCTCCGATCTGCAGGAATAATGAGTGAAGAAGGTATTTAGCGAGTCCTTCCGAACTTCTATTTTCGTTTGAAGTAGAAGAAGGCGAACATGTTTAAATTGAGAAGTCCTAGTAACTGGTAAGGAAAAGACGAATAGTCGTAGCCTTAATACAAAACTGAAGAAACGAAGAGGCGCGATCGGATGATAGATTAATAAAATAAATTTTAATTTAAAGAAATGAACGATCAATATTTGTAACGACATGATAATTACTATAATATAATTAAAATAATTAATTGGCAGGTAACGCTCGGTATAGCCAGGACCCAGGATATAGAAACGTTAGCTTTGATTTGTGAAATTAATTTTTTTTTAATGAGTGAATAAATGTTTTGTAGGTGGAAGTTATGCAAATGTGTTATAAATAAAGAATTTGAAGAGTCACAAAAATGGACGTTCTAGATTATTTTAAAATTTATAAATGAAAGATCAGGATTTGCTAAGAGTGGAATCCCAAGCCACTTTTATATAGTAGTATAGATTTGGACGATAGATTTGCTACAGAATCACTTGGAGAGGCATTGCTTTTAAGGGCTGCAAAGAAATTGAGCGTTTGACAAATTACTCATGGCTTGGCTCGATAAGAGCTCGTTCATGTTCATTTGATAAAGTAAACGAACAAGCTTAAACATTTTTGATAAATACTCGATAGCTAAATAAACGAGTTTGAACAACTTGACGCTCGATTCGTTTATGTTCACGAATAGTATCGATTAACGCTCATGAACACGCTCGATTAGAACAAAATTAGAGTTAAAAAAAATAAATATTGTTTTTAGTAATCCCATTTAAAATTGTTTAATAATTTATTTTTTACTTCCCTCTTTCGCCTAAAATCGCGAACAGTCACTCTTCAAATAAATATAAGATGAATCATAGATTGTTTGTTGATGAAAGTAGTTTCAAAACACTAATTGTTATGTTCATAAACAAGCTCATTTAATAGCTCAAAAATACTCATTAGATATGTTAGTTTTTACGATAATATGTGTTTATACTCAGTTTACGAGAAATCGAGGTTTAATTTCTTGTGGGGGAGATGACATGTAAGAATTTGCACAAGGTGTTTGTGTATAATTGTCAATGAAAAATACATTTTTTCATATCCAAACAATAAAGTAAAATGTATTTGCATTCTCTCCAATACTTTCAAACAAAACATACCCTATGTGTGATGTGCAACTCACTTCAAAACCATTAATCCTGGGTAAAATATTACAACATGAAGGCCATAATAAGAATATGCAGAATGCAGCAATAATAGCATTTCTTTACAGCATAAAAATGTTCGTCATCAGATGATAGTAAAAAAGCAGTGTGGATGATAGAAGAGAAGAAAGAATTTCACTGAGTTCACTTCTTATTAGTATCGTTTCTTATCAGGCAAAGAGCCTCGAGGGATTTTTTGTAATAGTTTTTCATCAAGTACAGCATATTGTTTCTTGATATGAACAATTGCCTTCTCAACGGCTGCATCTACATTATCCTCGTACTTGTCGTATAGTGCAGGCAGAGTACATATTATCGTAAAAACTGGAGTCAAAACAATTGTTAGGGCCTTATTGAGGTTTTTATTGATTCTATACTGTCGCTATATGATATCTAAAAGTAGAGTTTTTAAGCATGAATGCACAGAGAAGTTCTAACAGTTTGAGAATGGTTTTCTAGATTCAAAGATTAAAAAAAAAGTCATTTTTGAAAATGTCTACTGTCGATTGGGACCGACTCGTTTGGTTCAAAGAGCATTCCATCAAACATTCTCTTTAGTTAGATGACTTAGGGATGAATTGAAAACTATGAATATTTGATGGCGAGAGGCTTAATTGTGGAAGATAAATGTAAGCTTTGTGGTATTGAGATGTAAACGCACAATTTTCTAGTGGCTCGTTCGAAGTGTATTACAATATGTGTTTCATATGATAATAGCTTTTTTTTATTATTCATTTTTTATGTTTTTGGCCTCCTATTTGTAGTAGGATCTATAATTGCTAGAATTTCATGGAGCTTAAACGCTTGGGAGGCATGGTAGAGTGAGTGGTTTAGGCAAATTATTTATGAAAAACAACACTATAAAATGCTCAACTCTATATTGTACTCTCTTTTTCCCTTTAAAAAGTGCATGCAGGAAGATTTTTCAGGCTTCCAATGTTAAATAAGTTGACATTTGACAAAAAAAGGGATCTAATTATCAGATGTTGAAGTGCAAAAAAAGAGATTATAGTAGACTTACCAATGTAGAAAAGGGTCAAGAAACTGAACCAACTGCTGATTATCGAGAAGATCCATAAACCACCAATAGCCTACAACAATACTTTCACAGGTGAACCACCAAACATATGCAGAATAAATAATGAAGTTACTAAAGTGAAGCCTATATTACCATGAGGAACGTCTTCAAATCTTTTCCTGAAGCAACAAAACGGAAGGTAGCGTAAGCATCATTAATCTGAAATCTAACTGCCTGAGCTACAGTTAGAAATAACTCCTCTGACAAGATAACCTCTAGAAATTTAGGAGGATTCCTAATTTCATAAATTAGGTAACAGAATTATTTGAAATTACTGAAGCCTTCTGAGAAACTAAAAACTATCCACATTAATTCAGAAGAGAGCAGTAATCAACTTTTGAAGCACTTAAAAAATAATAGAATTAATCAATGCACAGTAAGTTATACCTTTTGTTAATGATTTTAAAGGGTAAGCTCTATACTTATTATAGTTGATCTTTTTATATGATTATCATTTTGTAACAATTAATCTAATTTAAACATAAGCATATGGTATACAATACTATACATTCAGGTTGTGCCTCCTACAAAGTTTAGCAAGTTTACACCAATTTACCTCCATTGTTTCGGTATGAGTGAGTTTAATCCGTTATGATTCAGTCAAACCGCATTGTTACTAAAAGATTATATGGGTATGGAGTCATTCTACCGTGAATAGTACCGCACTCAGACTAGTTATGATTTGGTGGATGAGCTGCCAAAATGTTTGTATATTTAATTACTCTGATGTGGCTATTAGTGCATAAATACACATTATTGGGCAAGCTTTGTTCAAGTGCTTCACTACAAATCACAAACTCCAAAGGATTGTGGTTATACCAATGAAATATTTTGGGTACTATAGAGCGTTTTATAATGACAATGTGTATATAAACTAAAAGATGTACTTAATAAGAAAAAGTAACTCAATGACCAAGCTGGACCGTCAAACCCAAAGAATGTAATATAAGATTAATCGCTAAGCATTCCAATTGTTGAAGAATACCTATTGAGAAATGATGCAGCATTGGACCAGAGAAATAATGCTGCCAGAAATAACATAAGTGAGTGGCAGATAAAAGTGAGCAGGTGATAGCCGACCCATTCAAAGAGAAGCCAAATCACTGTCACACTGGCAAGTATGCCACCCGATATGTGCTTATTCCTCCATAATATGATATCAGCAGCTGAATTAGAACAATAATAAACAAGTAAGCAACACATAATTCAAAGTATTTGTAAACAACCTTGAAGGTTTAGAGACAAAGTCTAGCTTCTCCAATAGTTAAGAATGCATATTTTTTTATTCTACACTTCAATGAAATGAAAAAAAGTATGTTAATAACAATAATAGCATATGAAAATCATTCTTGCCCCCCTTATCACCCAAAAGCTGGCCATCCCCTTAAGCAAAATAGGAATTGTTCATTGTCAGAGCCTCAACCCTGACTAGCACTTCTCGCCAGACGAACAAAACTCCTTAAATTTGAGTATAAAAAACACTACTCTAACTATCTACGTTCCCATAATAAACTTGATAGCTCCTTCTACAACAATGTATTGACAACCATTCCAACTGTCCTAGGAAGGACCATATCTTGTATTCAACCTACAACAACAACAACAACATCAAGCTTTTATCCCACTACGTGGGGTCGGCTACATGAATCCTTTTTCTCCATTGTGTCCTATTAAAGGTCAAATTCTCGTTTAAATCTAATAAAGAAAGGTCATTCCTAATATTTTCTAACCATGTCTTTTTAGGTCTGCCTCTACCTTTCTTAATATAAGTCAAATCTAATACCTCTACTCTCCTAACCGGGTCATTGGAAGGCCGCCGTTTTATGTGACCAAACCATCTAAGGCGACTCTCTCTAATCTTATCTTCTACTGGAGCTACTCCAACCTTTTCACGTATATGCTCATTTCGTATTCTATCGCTAAGGGTAAAGCCACTCATCTGACATCTTTGACATCTTTTTAGTCTTCAAAATAGTATTAAAAAGTTTAGTAAGCCAAGAAATTCCTTTATCTCCTAAGCATTTCCACACTTCTATTGGAATATCATCAGGTCCAACAGCTTTTCCACCCTTCATTTTCTTTAAAGCCTCTCTAACTTCGGTTTTACTAATACGCCGATAAAAACTGAAATCTTTATTTTCATTTAGGGTACTAAGGTCACTATAGTCAATCTTATTATCACAATTTTCATTAAAAAGTTTAGCAAAATATCTCATCCATCTTTGTTGAATATCATCTTCTAAGAAAAGTATTTTTTGATCTTCATCCTTAATACACTTCACTTGAACTAAATCCTTACTACTCCTATCTCTTTGTTTGGCTAACTTATACATATATCTTTCTCCCTCTTTAGTATCTAATCTATTATATAAATCACTAAAAGCTAAGATTTTTGCATCGCATATTGCTTTTTTCGATTCCTTATTAGCCTCTTTATATCTATCCCAATTATCAGAATTTTTAAAATTAAACCAATTTTTATAACAAAACTTTTTATTCTTAATCTTTTCTTTCACATTTGGATTCCACCACCAACTATTTTTACTATTAGGAGATTTTCCCTTTGATACTCCAAGCATATCTTTTGCAATATTCTTAATATCACTAGCCACTTTTTCCCACATAACCTTAGCATCCTCATGCATAGATAAAATCTTCAGATTTAAAATCTCACTCTCAAAAATATTTCTGTTAATATTCTTTAAATGCTTTTTACTTTATTTTCACACTCCCATCTAATCTTAGAATATCTTTTTACTTTATTTTTTATTATCTGTCATTTTATCTTAAGGTCTAAAACTAATAATCGATGTTGGGTACATAAATTTTCACTTCGAATAACTTTACAATCTTTGCAATCTAAATGATCTATTTTTCTTATAAGAAAATAGTCAATTTGGGTTGTACTATATCCATTTGTATAAGTGATGAGATGCTCATTTCTTTTCTTAAATAAGGTATTAGCAATTGAAAAATCATAAGCTAAACAAAAATCTAATATAGTCTTGCCACCTTCATTTATCGTTTCAAAATCATGGACATCATGAATGCTTTTAAAATCATCTACCTCGCTACCAACATGTCCATTTAAATCTCCTCCAATAAAAACTCTTTCTTCAAGAGATATCTTTTGTAATAATTCTTCTAAGTCATTCCAAAAATTTAATTTAGGACTCATATACAAACCTACTTGAGGAGCATAAGCACTTATAATATTAACAATCTTATCATCAACCACAATTTTTAAAGCTATAATTCTATCTCAAATCCTATCAATTTTTGTAACATTATCCTTCAAACTCTTATCAATAATAACACCTACACCATTTCTAGTACGACTCTTGCCCGAATACCAAAGTTTAAAACCTAAACTATCAATTTCCTTAGCTTTCTCTCCAACCCATTTAGTTTCTTGAATGCACAAAATATTTATCTTCCTATGAATCATAATATTTATTAATTTCATTAATTTACTAGTAAGGGAACTTATATTCCAAGTTCCTATCCTAATTTTAGTTTCATGGACTAGCTTTTTTGCCCACATCCGTCCTTGATGTGGGAACCCTTGCCTATTTAACACTGCACCCGGGCGCCGGTGCAGCGGCCCTTGCATACTTGTCACTGTATTCAGGCCATACAGCGCGTCGCTTCCAGGGGACGCCCTAGCATTAACACAATTTCTTAAAGGATTCATGTCATTATTATTCGACAAATTTTACGTTGGCTGTCGACTACCTAACGCAACCCTCCACTTTTCTCATCCAGGACTTGGGACCTGGCAACGGTAGTGTTATCTTGTATTCAACCTAAACTAGTGAAATTTGTTCAATTGGGAAAGGGCGCAAAATTTTCATATAAAAAAATATGGTGCTCCTTTCAATGTTTATTTTATCAAATTACATGTCTGAGATTGAACAAGTCAAAGGCTATCAAGATCGGTCCTTACTCGCCTAGTTCAATTTCTAACACGTAATACACATCAATTCTCTTTCTTTGATATTAAGATCTACATTATATATATATATAAAGAATAAAATGCCTGTAACCTTCAAGAAACATTGAAACAATAATGGGACTGGGTTATATAATTGGAAAATACATGAAAGGCGAAAGAAAAGTTAATAACACAGAATCCTGAACCAGCGCATGCATATTTTTCAGCAAACAATGAGAGTTAATATCAGCCTTTTGTGTGAAACTATCAAAGCAGAGATAGAGGAAATATGCGACTTTTGAAGAAAAAAAATTACTGACATATTTCAAACAGAAGTATATCATATCTATCACCACGCAACTGTAAAAATTATTCAGGAAGGAACCCGTGCACTCTGAATGTGCCTACTGCTATGCAAACTCATTCTGCAGGGGAAGTCTAAAAGCCAAAGCTATACGTAATCATGCAACAGTCAAAGAAATTGCATTAAGGCATTGTAGGATAGATATAATCCTGCTAAAAAAACAGGTCATTTATAAAATTAAATCAGGAGATGCATGTAAAATATGCCACTTTTCTGAAAAATAAATCAACACCAAAAGCAAGGTAAAAACGAGAGCGTAGCAGTCTTATCCCCAGCTGGAAACTAACGATATAGAGAATTGAAATTTACATTTCCCTCCGCCGAGAATAGTGTGCACTGGCTCCTTCCGTTCAAAGAGGCGTTTCTTCCTTCCTACAGGGATCGACGGCTCATCCTTATCTGACTCCGAAGAAGAAGATGGTCGCTTGTACTCATGAATTTTATCATGGATTTCCTCATATAGAAAGGCGTGACCCACATCTTCCGACATCTTTGACTCTCAAATCCTGATCATAAAAAATGCATTAGAACAGATCCATTCACTCCGATCACGATCGAAAAACCCTTCAATATATGCCCGAATCGAAAAATAAATGAAATAAACAATACATGCCGAATCATTTGAGTTAACATATCTGAAACTGAAGGATGAATAAATCTAAATCTGTGATCTAGAACAAAAAAAATTTCAAAACAGAAAATCGTACATGACTGCCTGAGACATTTTCCACAAAATTCAAAACAATGGAACGCAGTCGATTAAGCTAGCGAGTTAGGGTTACATTTCTATGAAAGAAGCCATTTCATCTCTTCCGCCTACCTTCGTTTTTCGATCGCCTCGGCGGTGGCTTGATCGATCTCTCGCTTTTCCCACTCGAGAAAAACTGAAACTGGCGTAGGAGGAAAAGGCGGGGTTCTTATATACCGTATTTTCCTATTCATCCGACGGTTGATATGGATATTCGAATCCAACGGCTGGGAGAATCTCTGCGGCTTAAATATTTAACGCAACGGTATGGACTAAAAAATTTCTTACAATATTTTGAGTTAATTATAAATTATTCTTATCTAATATTTAGATATGTTCGATAGGTGTTATAAATTTGCTTGAAATTTATGTAGATTTTTAGCTTGGATTGATGCCAACGAATAGATCGATAAACTCATCGTCGGTTTGGAATGGCTACAACTTTTTTTAAAGATGAATGTAAAACAATTGTGAGAAAAATAACTTTTAAGGCTTCGTTTGGGACGACTTTTTTATTGCTTCTTAAAACGGTGTTAAAAAAAACTCAGTTTTAAGAAGCAATAAAAAAGATGTCCCAAACGTAGCTTAAAACTTAAATAAAAAGTAGTTTTTTAGTATAAAGACCTTTAGTTCAAAATTGAATTAAGGCTGAATTAGATTGACCATACTTAAATAAATATATCTTAATATATTTATTTTTTTTAATGAATGAATATATATATATTTTTATACATACAAACGGGTATGCTCAACTCGAATAGATTTTGAATTGAGTCTAATTTGGATGAGATTGAGCTCCTTGGAGATCAAAATGAAAAGTATGAGCGCACGTGCATGTTAGACTAAGAACTTATCATAAGAGATTGAAAATTTACTAAGATCAAATCTATTTTTTTGACTAGAATTGAAGTTAACAAGCTATGACTTGCTTAAATAGATTGGATTGTGTCAACCTATGACAAGAGTTGGTTCAATTTGAGTCATATCAAATAATTTTGAACTTAATATTGAGTTGGGATTGAGGAGACCAGAGATGAGATCATTGACAATATTAATTAGGCGAGTAAAGTAAGCGAAAAAAAAAAGATTTTCATGTGAAAACTCTTCAAAATAAAAATTATAGAGATTGACTCGAAGAAAAATGAAATAGTTGATATAATCTACAAAGAGCTCCCTTTTTTATGACTTAGAGAAAATGAATACAAAAAAAAAAGCAAGTTAAAGATCAAACTCCTGAAGTATCCCTTGTGATAGTGATGCAAGGAGTTTAAGGGTACTACTAAAGATGGTTCAGACAATTCTTGCCCTGCAATAGCAATAGAACAATCTTTAATAGATAGACAAAATAGTGTCAAAAGATCCCATATGCAACTAAGGGTGACATGGATGGTCTTTGTGATGTCCTAGAATTTTGGAAAAATTATTCTTTTATTTTTTAACATATGAAAATCATAGCTATATAATATCATTTATCAGTATAAATAGTGGAGATAAATTCTATAATTCAAAACATTATGTATATTTATTTTCCAAAAAATTATATACACTGCTCATGATCTATACAATCATATCATCACAACTCTATCCTGAGCACAAAAGAATAATTAAAATAAAAAGAAACAGATCACAAAGAATCTTGATCTAATCAATCTCACACACATGATCCTCTGCTCTGACTTGAAAATCTTTAACTACATATAATGCGTTAAAAAACCCAATATGTCATCAAAATCTATAACTAAACTCAACACAAGGTAAATGAGCAGTATGCATATCAGCAGTCTAATCATAACAGTAATATTTATATGATCATGAATATGTGCATAAACAATAAAGATTAAATGTAGTAGTTGTAATATCTCGTTCCCTTACTGTTCCTCTCTGAATTGGATTTTCCTCCCAGAATCGTCCAGGACGAAGTTGGATCGTCCGGGACGATCGGTACAGGTTGTGTAGAAAAATCCTGTTTGGCTGTATGGTTCGTCTGGACGAAATCAGGATCGTCTGGACGAAAATAAGTCAGTGAACCCTTCGCCAGGGACGATATGTGATTTTTCGTCTGGACGAAATTCTTCTCTTCATGGATCGTCCTGTACGAATCTCGATCGTCCAGGACGATCAGTGTGGATATATATGGAAATGAGATATTTTGAAGAGAGAGAAATATCTGAAGAGAGAGAAAGAGAAGGAAGGAAAAGAGAAAAGCTGGTTTTCGGAGACCGCGGAGCGCTTTTCGTCCGACGCTGCTGTTGGGAAAAGTGAAGATCTCGTGGTAAGGACTCCGAATCCTATTTCTGTTTTCAAAGATGTTGTGTTTTGACCGAGTTGAGATCTGTTTTGTGTTTTCGTAGTCGACTTTTCGACATGATTTTGATTTGACACAACTTTCACCGCACAACTTTTAGAGTGTTATAGATATGATTATTCTACACGATTTGACTGTATTCTACGAATTTTCTTCCGGTCGGAATTGGTTCTACGTGATTTTAATCGAATAGAAAGTTATCAGGATGTTTTCTGACTTGGTTTCTATAGAATAAAAGTCTTGCATTGATGTTATAGATATTCTATTGTAATTTGGTAGAATGTGGAAATCGTGTCTTTTTGCAGGATTTTTTTGTGTAAATTTGACCGACTGCCGTTACGCTGCCCGATTTTCGTATGATTTCCGAATTGTCTGAGATCGATAGATTGAATTGATATGAATATGATTATTGATATGATTGCTTTAATATTGACTATTGAATTGCTTATTGATTGAATTGACTATTGATACTGGAACCCAAGTGGAACCTGGTTGAACGTTGGTGAAGATTGATATTGACCTGTACAGGATGGTGGGCCGACGGGCTTTCCTTTAAACCATTGATCATTGATATAACGATTGGGAGTTATAAGGAGTTTATATGCCGACGGGCGGCCGACGGGCAAAAAGAGTGACGACTCTTATTGATAGACCAACGTACGGACTACAACAGCAACGGATTCTACAACAGCAACATGACCAGTTGATTTTACTTGTCCAGTATATAGTATTGAATTGCATGTTCACTGTATTGATTTACGGATTTATTGCTTTATCGATTTCTGCCTTATTGATTGATCGGATTTACTGTATCGTACGATTTCATTGATTTCATTGATTGATTACCGAGCATTGATTACTGAGCATTGATATGGATATTGATAGATATAGATACTGCATTGATAGCATGGACATGGACATCGTATGGATTCATTGTATTGCCGCCTAGATTTTGTAGATTCACTGTTGCTGCTGTTCTACACCGTATTGACTGTTGTATAGATTTCTTGTCAGACTGGATTGAAGTTTATCGTATTGCTTTCCTCGATTGATTTCATTAAATGGATCGTATTGATTTGACCGTATTGATTTGATTGACGGATATTGATTGATTGCATTGATTTATCGAATTGCCTGCCGCTGCATTGACTGGTTTTATTGACTATGGATTTCCACTGCATAGAATTGACGATCATTGATTCATGGATTTCCGGATTGCATAGATTCATTGACCATTGACTGATTCCGATTGATAGATTGACATGCATATTGATAGCATCGCCGTGCTTTGATTTCAGTTATAGGTATTAGGTGACCTGCTGGGCTTTGTAAAGCTCATTATATGTGGTTGATATTTTCAGGTCAGGGCTCGGGAGCAGGAGATAGGAATTGATCCAGATCTTCAGGTTTTTATCTTTTGATCGATAGATGATTCTTTTGTACTCAGGACATGATAGTTTCTTTACTTGTATTGATAGTTTAGTTCCTGAGTATTGTATATGATGTTTTGAGATGTGAATCGACTTGAATATTGATGTTTAAATTTTATAGATGTTTGATAGATTGCTTACTGAAGGTTTATAGATAACTCTGGTAAATTGTTGTGAAATTGATTGACATTCTTTCCAAGTTAGATCTTGGGGTCGTCACAGGTTGGTATCAGAGCAGTGTTATTGGAAGAATGGATTGTTACCAGAGTTGTAGGTTTGGATTGAGAGTTGGGTAGATTGGGTAGCTTTAAGAGCTTCATTGGCATACATCGTTGCATGTGTGTATCATTTGTTTTGAATTGTGCAGGCGAAAAAGATATGGATCCTCCAGCAGAATCCAGTGTACCGAATGAGCAACACAGCGCAGCTCCAATGCCTTCAGAGAGTATGATGCAGTTGGCTACTGCGATTGCACATGTGATGGGGGACGCTCAGAGCAAGATGAGTGGAAGTAAGGAAGAAGAGGTAGACAGACACTTGCAGATGTTCCACAAGCTGAAGCCTCCGTTGTTCAAAGGGGCTGTAGGACCACAGGCTGCTGAGGATTGGATCATGAGGGTGGAGAAGATTTTTGATAGCATGCAGTGTCCGGGGAATAGAAAAGTACCATTGGCAGTATTCATGTTGGAGAGTGAGGCAGAGAGATGGTGGATCGGACAGCAGAGAGAGAAATTCCAGGGGAAGACAAATGCTGAGATCACCTGGGATGAGTTCACTACAGTATTCAGGATGTGGTTTGTACCACCGTCAGCTCAGCGACAGATGCAGGAAGCTTTCATGAGATTGGAGCAAGGCCGTAAGTCAGTGATGCAGTACGAGGCCGAGTTTACTGCACTTTCGAGGTACGCTGCCCATCTGATTCCTACTCCCGAAGAAAAGTGCTATAGATTTCTACATGGATTGAATAGAGAGCTGAGGCATCCACTAGTACCTTTCCGGATCCATGAGTTTTCTGAGCTAGTGGAGCGGGCCCGATTGATAGAGATTGAGTTGATGATACCAGTATCGAGGTACGATGATACCCGGAGGAGGAGAGATGAGGTACGACGAGATGATTCTTATAGAGACAGAGATAGAGAGAAGAGAAGCAGGTATGAGGGTTCGAAGGGATCTGCATCGGGATCTGCGTCACGATCAGCATCGATAGTATCGTCCGGTGGTTCTGGCACGTGCGTTCACTGTGGTAGACGACATGCAGGTCAGTGCTACCTATTGACGGGACAGTGTTTTCACTGTGGACAGCAAGGACACAGAGCAGCAGATTGTCCTCAGAAAGGACTGGGTGGAAGGACTGATTCTGGCACAGGTACAGGACAGCAGAGGACTGTTGGCTCGAGGGCCTACAGTGAAAGATCAGGAAACCGGATGGATGATAGGACTGTCAGAGATCAGAGGGAGACAGTTGCGCCGCGACCTCCAGTGGTGCCACGCATCTACAGTTTACAGAGTTTACAGCATCGTGAGGATCAGCAACGACCAGAAGGTTCTACTGGTAAGATTGATTTGACTAACCAATTGATATTGACATATGAACATTGCATATTGACATTTGATTGATTGCATTGTGTGTTTTGTATGGATTTCGACGAGTTTTGCTTTGGGATTTGGATTTCGATCGATTTGGTTTGCTTCGTGTTTTGCTTCGTACCTTTAGGGAAATGTCGGGACGACATTTTTCTAAGGTGGGGAGATTGTAATATCTCGTTCCCTTACTGTTCCTCTCTGAATTGGATTTTCCTCCCAGAATCGTCCAGGACGAAGTTGGATCGTCCGGGACGATCGGTACAGGTTGTGTAGAAAAATCCTGTTTGGCTGTATGGTTCGTCTGGACGAAATCAGGATCGTCTGGACGAAAATAAGTCAGTGAACCCTTCGCCAGGGACGATATGTGATTTTTCGTCTGGACGAAATTCTTCTCTTCATGGATCGTCCTGTACGAATCTCGATCGTCCAGGACGATCAGTGTGGATATATATGGAAATGAGATATTTTGAAGAGAGAGAAATATCTGAAGAGAGAGAAAGAGAAGGAAGGAAAAGAGAAAAGCTGGTTTTCGGAGACCGCGGAGCGCTTTTCGTCCGACGCTGCTGTTGGGAAAAGTGAAGATCTCGTGGTAAGGACTCCGAATCCTATTTCTGTTTTCAAAGATGTTGTGTTTTGACCGAGTTGAGATCTGTTTTGTGTTTTCGTAGTCGACTTTTCGACATGATTTTGATTTGACACAACTTTCACCGCACAACTTTTAGAGTGTTATAGATATGATTATTCTACACGATTTGACTGTATTCTACGAATTTTCTTCCGGTCGGAATTGGTTCTACGTGATTTTAATCGAATAGAAAGTTATCAGGATGTTTTCTGACTTGGTTTCTATAGAATAAAAGTCTTGCATTGATGTTATAGATATTCTATTGTAATTTGGTAGAATGTGGAAATCGTGTCTTTTTGCAGGATTTTTTTTGTGTAAATTTGACCGACTGCCGTTACGCTGCCCGATTTTCGTATGATTTCCGAATTGTCTGAGATTGATAGATTGAATTGATATGAATATGATTATTGATATGATTGCTTTAATATTGACTATTGAATTGCTTATTGATTGAATTGACTATTGATACTGGAACCCAAGTGGAACCTGGTTGAACGTTGGTGAAGATTGATATTGACCTGTACAGGATGGTGGGCCGACGGGCTTTCCTTTAAACCATTGATCATTGATATAACGATTGGGAGTTATAAGGAGTTTATATGCCGACGGGCGGCCGACGGGCAAAAAGAGTGACGACTCTTATTGATAGACCAACGTACGGACTACAACAGCAACGGATTCTACAACAGCAACATGACCAGTTGATTTTACTTGTCCAGTATATAGTATTGAATTGCATGTTCACTGTATTGATTTACGGATTTATTGCTTTATCGATTTCTGCCTTATTGATTGATCGGATTTACTGTATCGTACGATTTCATTGATTTCATTGATTGATTACCGAGCATTGATTACTGAGCATTGATATGGATATTGATAGATATAGATACTGCATTGATAGCATGGACATGGACATCGTATGGATTCATTGTATTGCCGCCTAGATTTTGTAGATTCACTGTTGCTGCTGTTCTACACCGTATTGACTGTTGTATAGATTTCTTGTCAGACTGGATTGAAGTTTATCGTATTGCTTTCCTCGATTGATTTCATTAAATGGATCGTATTGATTTGACCGTATTGATTTGATTGACGGATATTGATTGATTGCATTGATTTATCGAATTGCCTGCCGCTGCATTGACTGGTTTTATTGACTATGGATTTCCACTGCATAGAATTGACGATCATTGATTCATGGATTTCCGGATTGCATAGATTCATTGACCATTGACTGATTCCGATTGATAGATTGACATGCATATTGATAGCATCGCCGTGCTTTGATTTCAGTTATAGGTATTAGGTGACCTGCTGGGCTTTGTAAAGCTCATTATATGTGGTTGATATTTTCAGGTCAGGGCTCGGGAGCAGGAGATAGGAATTGATCCAGATCTTCAGGTTTTTGTCTTTTGATCGATAGATGATTCTTTTGTACTCAGGACATGATAGTTTCTTTACTTGTATTGATAGTTTAGTTCCTGAGTATTGTATATGATGTTTTGAGATGTGAATCGACTTGAATATTGATGTTTAAATTTTATAGATGTTTGATAGATTGCTTACTGAAGGTTTATAGATAACTCTGGTAAATTGTTGTGAAATTGATTGACATTCTTTCCAAGTTAGATCTTGGGGTCGTCACAGTAGTAGTAGAATCTATAAATATAAAATATTATAGTACAAAAACTAGTAAATCAGTACAGGTGTCGAATCACTAAAGCAATCGTCGTATTAGTACTATCAATCAGTAAAGAAATCATATAAAACGGTGAAACTAAAACAACGATAAAGACTATCAAAATCATATTGATGCATGAGTGTTCTCATACTATCAAGATATTCTATGTCAATATCAAATCAATATCTTATATGCTCAGCATGTCACATGCTTAGTATTAATATAATGAATCAATAATATCAAACATTATATGTGTCTATATTAGTAGCAAAAATATTTCAGTGGTAGGAGCAATAAAATAATACAATAATAGTAAATCTTTACAGTAATAATAAATATGTACAATAATAAAAGTAGTTTATCAATAACATATATTCAAAGTCACATTAAACAAGTAAGAAGTTTTGGCTACTACGATATTTTTTAGTAATCAATAATTAATAGTTGTTAACTATTGGATTAGTAAACAAAGTCGTCGTTCTTTACTTATTGGCACAGTAATAACTTCTTATAACTCTCAATTAGAATTATGTGAATTAACAGTGGATAATACCAAACCACAGTATTTAAAAGAAAGCTCGTCGACCCACCATCCTATACAAGTCAATCAGCCTCTAACCAATGAGTCAACTAATCTTTACTTGTCTTTTACATGCACACACATTCTTATCACAATACTATAATAATAATAGTGACCAACTATTACTCAATCATATATCCAAATTCACTTTCAATGCATTGCAATAAATAAATTATAATTGAGATCAATTCAAAAAGTGATACAATGTCATAATGTCAGGCAATAAAATACCCTACTGAACAAAAAATTCATATTTTTCAGAAATTAACTAAATCAGGCTCTAGTTCATTTGTAAGGCATGAGCTTGAATTAATTGTTAAGCTCAATTTCTTTGTTTTAAATTAAAATGTTTGATTTTTTAAGAATTTTTCTTTTAAATATAGAATTAATTTAAAACGGCTAAATGTATTATAAATAACACATAAAATGACATCCTTACGATGACCATATTACGAAAATTGATGTATTAGACTTGACTTATGTTCAAAAAGGTAGAGGTTGACCTAAAAAACTTGGTTGGAAAATATTAGAAATGACATTTCTTTATTATATTTAAATGAGAAATTAACTTTTAACAGGACATTAGAGAAAAAGGATCCATGTAGCAGACTCCACATAGTGGGATAAATGCTTGATGTTGTTGTTGTTGTTGTTGTGTATTTTAGATAATGAAGTTGCTCAATAAGTTTTCTAGTCGAGTCAGGCTGAGCTCAAACTTAAGCTCGAATTTATGAATAGATAAATTAGATTCGTGAGCTCATTAATGAGTCGATCTCAAGCCGACTCAGCTTACTTACGCCCCTTAAATGCCACTTTGCATTCTTTCCCAGTATTCATGCATTTACCTATCATTTCAATTGAATCATACTAGTTCAAGGAATATTAAACAACAATGGCATGACATTTAAAGCAAAACAAAAAAAGCAAGCTGCCTACCTGCATGCCAAAACTGATTGAGAATATTATTAGAATGTGAAACTAATTCCTCAGTTCCCCAAGACAAGGACGGTCATTTGCCATATTGCTTCATTGCCAAGCCAGTCCGACGAAGTGAAAAAAAAAACAATTCAATAAAAAGCTGATGAAACAAACACCCATGTAAAATTGATTTCACTAATTGCTGCAGAAGATTTGCAGGTCATTTTGTTTATTTCTGGTTAGAAGATGTCTGAACGCTAAGAGGGAAGCTTTTCCTGCACCGAAAGCCAAGAGAAAGTGAAGTCAATCCTGACCACCAAAAAAAGACCACCATCTCCTGTTCCTATTTGCACCAGTCATTCTACCATGAGAACTGTGCGATTGCTGCATATCATGATCCCCAACCCCGCACTGAATCCTTCCCATGGGCATAAAATTCCGCATCCAAGTTGCAATAGCAATACCAACAATGGCCACAATTGGAGCTGCAGCAATCAAAAGCCATTGTACATTGCCACCATTGTTTGACCTTCCTTCGACATCATCATTGCAAGCCATATCAGGTTGATTTTCTGTATGTTGATCAAGCTCATTAGCTTCATCTCCTATATCACTTGATCCATCAGAAGAGATTTCATGAACCGGCTCCTGATGCCGCATTTCATCGATAACCGTTCTGACATTGTTGTGTTTTCCCTCCTCATACTCTTGGTCATCTGTTGGAAGCTCATATCGACAAATGGGGCAGGAGTTCCTAGTTCTTAACCATGGTAATATACAGGAGGGGTGATATAGGTGTGAGCAAGGAAGCTGCCTTGCTTCAGCATTAATTGATAAAGGATCTTTGCAAACTGCACAGACAAGAGTCCCATTCTTCTCGTGATCCTTTGATATGATCACACAAGGCAGACTCTGCACAGAAGAAGTTGCAGCAGGAGGTGCCCCTCTTCTTGAGCTATCCGCTTCTGCGAGCTGTTCAAGGAGCTCCTCAAAGCCCTGTGCATCTATATAGTCACCTGAGTTACCAGTAAAAGGGGAAATATCTATTTCATCTGTATCAGTAAAGAGATCAAGAGGGCGGAGATGCCGTCGAACCCAAGCACCATTTTGGGGGCTTGCGGCACTTCCATTTGGACTGTTAGTATCCAGAAGCTGCATTGAAGCTTCTACTAAGCTAACCTCCTCCCATGCTCCATATTCACCCTGGTCATCTGAAGTCCATTGGTCTAGACCAGCATGCATAGGATCAATGTCTGTGTCAGTGTGGATGCGGCTTTCATTATCCAGAGGGCTAAGTATTTCCCTATCTATTATACTATGGCCATCAACTGAAGCGTCTGAATCACCTCCATAACCACCAAAACTTATATGTGAGTCAGATTCACCAAACAGAGAGTCCATGCGCTCAATGCTATCGTTATCTGTATCAGAATTTACCCTACGAACTCTTCTTAACCAGTTCCTATAAGTATAACTTGGACGCTGATTGATGGCAATTGTTGTGTCATCGTCAAGCTGTAGATCACGATTTTGTCTTGCCAAACCAATCATCTGTGAGAACTGCTGTGAGAACACACTCTCTACTGATTCTGAACTCGGATACCTTGAGGTTCTTCTCCTCTGCCTTCCCCAAGGATTTCTGGCAGTCAAGCCTGTTTCAATATCGTCCACAACCAAGGATTTGCATTCTCTGCATAAGCCTGATGGATCAAGACCTTCGTATACTTCGACCCATGGTATAAAAGTTCTTCTGCAGACTATGCATTGCATCTCCAGGAGCTCCTCTTGATAAACAGCGTCTCTGTTCTCTTGCAAAGCTTCTAATGAAATAGAATATCCATGAGATTCAGCATCCATCTACAAAGTAAGATAACAAAATTTAACCTATATGGAGAAAATAGAGCAAACAAAGTGCCATTACCTCCTTAACGACTTACAAACAGTTGAAACGGGAAAAGACACCAAGCAGGAAGCCGTACGTGAGAGTTAAGGATGTACTAAAGTAAAAGAGAGAATTTAGATATGGTAATCACACACTTATTTTCCCAGGAGCTACTCACAAAATTTGGATTAAATGGCCAAGTTTGCATCTGACATAAATATCTGGAAGTTGCAGACCAATGATTTATAATGTAATATCCTTAAATTTTATTTTAAAAAGATAAAGATTTTGGACCTCACCTACTCATATTCAAACAATTATAGAAGGAAGCAAAGAGACTCAGTGAGTGAGAGAAAGACAAGAGGATGTAAGAGAGGTGACAAGAACATGTGAGTGAGAGAAAGAGAGAGAGAGAGAGAGGAGGGAGATCAGAGGTAGAATAAGCGATGTAGAGAGGGATCAAAGAGTTATAGAGTGTGGGCAAGCACGAGAGAGGGAGAGAGAGCGAGAGTTGAAAACGGAAAGAGCTGTGGAGAGAGAAGAGTAAGCGGAATAAGAAATAGTGAGGAAGGATCCGAAGAAGATTGTGGCACAACATCTTGTTTTGATGCCAACAACCTCAAGGAATGGTGTTTAGTTGCTCTTATCCTTTCATTTTCCCTAGACTTTAAAGAGTAAAAGATACTTTGAAATAAGTAACGTTCATTTGACAGGTGATTGAGGACTTACTAATTAACAATTAAAAATCTAGAGTTAATTGGACTCTTCTCTAATCAAGTTTTAAAAAAAAAACTCTAAACCCTAGAATTGCATTTCCATTATTTTTGTGCAAGTTTGTTTGGAATTGCTAGTTGTTAATAGAGCCATTGTCACCCCATTGACTTAACTCAAAAATAGATAAATATAAACTTTACTTGGATTAAGAGTTATGGAGCATAGGTTGCGGCGTGATACTAATGTTTCTCAAAATCAATTTGGATTCATGCCGGGTAGGTCGACTATGGAAGCCATACATTTATTAAGAGGTTTGATGGAGAAATATAGAGAAAATAAGGAGGATCTACATATGATATTGTTGATTTAGAAAAAGCATATGATAAAGTTCCAAGAGAAGTGCTATGGAGGGTTCTTGAAAAGAAAGGAGTTATTAATGCTTATATTCAAATCATTAAGGATATGTATGCAAGAGCTATTACTTGTATTCAAACACAAGGTGGTTTGACCAAGTATTTTTCTATTTCGGTTGGGTTAAATCAAGGATCAGCCTTAAGCCCATATCTTTTTGCTTTAGTCATGGATGCTCTCACTAGACATTTGCAAGAGGATGTACCTTGGTGTATGCTTTTTGCTGATGATATTCTTCTTGTTGATAAAACTAGAGAGGGAGTTGAAAGTAAACTTGAATTATGAAGGTCAACAGTAGAGACTAAAGGTTTTCGCTTGAGTAGATCTAAAACAGAATATATGGAGTATAATTTTAGTAGTAATAGACCTAGTGTGGGGATTGTAACTTTGGGCGATCAAGTAGTTAATAAGAGTACACGTTTTAGATATCTTGGATCTATTGTTCAGAGTGATGGTGAAATAGATGAGGATATTCTCAGCAGAATTCAAGTTGGATGGTTGAAGTGGAGGAATGCATCGGGCTTGTTGTGTGATAGAAAAGTACCCCTCAAACTTAAGGGAAAATTCTATAAGATGGTAGTGAGGCCTGCAATGCTTTATGGTGCTGAATGTTGGCCATTAAAAGAGAAGCATAATACTAAGTTAAGTGTGGCAGAGATGAGGATGCTTAGGTGGATGAGTGGCTTTACCCTTAGAGATAGGATACGAAATGAGCATATACGTGAAAAGGTTAGAGTAGCTCCAGTAGAAGATAAGATTAGAGAGAGTCGCCTTAGATGGTTTGGTCACATAAAACGGCGGCCTTCCAATGACCCGGTTAGGAGAGTAGAGGTATTAGATTTGACTTATGTTAAGAAAGGTAGAGGCAGACCTAAAAAGACTTGGTTAGAAAATATTAGGAATGACCTTTCTTTATTAGATTTAAACGAGAATTTGACCTTTAATAGGACACAATGGAGAAAAAGGATTCATGTAGCCGACCCCATGTAGTGGGATAAAGGCTTGATGTTGTTGTTGTTGTTGTAAAGTTTAGGGCCTAAACTTTTCCAAACCAATAATTCTCTATAATTAAGTTTTTTTATTAACCCTTGTTTTTATTTAAAGGTTATATAGTAAAACTTTTCGAATATTTTTAGAAAAGATTTGTATAAACTTAAAATTTAATTTAACTACATTGTACAATAGAAATTTCATATTAGTTATACTGAATTCCATTCTGGGTTAGTTCATTTTTATTGAAAGATTATGAAAGCGTGATGCAAAATAGAAATATCATATTGTAAATAATCCATATGTTGTTTTCTATGGGGCCATTTCAATAATTTAATTAGTGGAATAATGGTTTTATATAATTGCTTTAGTTAGTGAAGCTAATAAAGTTGGATAGGGTGTTGGGCGCGTACTTATGCCTCTTAGAGATCTTAAGATATTTATTTTCATGCCTTGTAGTTGCTTCATATAAAATATGTGATTTAAACTTGCTATCATTGATGAGTTCAGGTTAAGGCTGCAGCACGAGATTGCCCTCCAACTATTTGAGATAGCTAGCGTGGACTTAATTATAAAGACATTTTCTTTGTTTATGTTTTGTTGTTGGTGCATGAATTCCTTGGGTCAAATTGCAATATTTCTTCTCTTAGCTTGCTTGTCGACAATTTGTTAATGTGGGACTTCATATTCATGTTTGCTTAAAATATCAAATATTTAATACAAGCACGTCGGGAAATTTTAAGTTTGCAAGTTCAAATTTTAAGTTTATCATTGCTCTGATTTATTTGGTGATATTGATTGTTTATATGATTGCTCAGTTGATATACATTAACTGAAAATTTAATAAGTCACATAATCTTTCCATTACATTGATGAAATTCATAAGAATGGTTTGGCTGGGTGTCCCATGTTGCGAATAAAGGTCAAACTTTCAACAATGTTGCATCAAATAAAGCTTTAAAACACAAACTCTTATTTGAAAAGCCAAGCTCAAATTTCAAAGAAATCTAGAAGACACTTTCAAGTTTGCATTGCCCCCCACCCCCAACCTTTCGAAATAATACCCTTCTTGCATGGTAGATGAGAAATCATCTTGCATATGTAGTGCAAGCATTTCAAAACTAACGGATCATAAATAAATTCACTTGCTCAACATTAAACACTTCCAATATGAGAATGAACATTGGCTTATTCATGTCATCTCAAGCTCCTTACTTGGCTCTCTATAAATTTCCATTAATTACCTTACACCAAAATCACCACCATAAATGGACTTTCTTCGCATTAAATCAAATTAATTATCTTATACCAATGTAATTTTTCGAAGTCTATGCTTTATTGTTCTCTCCTATAAATTTATTATATAACATGTAAGTTTAATTCGTCCATAATCATCAAAATATTGAGAATCTACTTTGTTCTCAAATGTTGATACCAAAATATTTCTTCTCAAATCATTTGGCATAATTTTGGTAATGCAAGGTAGGCAGCAAAGAAGAAGAAAAATGGAGATCAGAGAAAAGGGAGGAAGAAAGACACAAATAAATCCTCAATTTATTAATGTTGAATCTTTAAAACATCAGGCCTCACAATCTTCAAGGAATGATGTTTGGAATCCTCAAAATACGAAGCAGGAGATGGGAGCTCTTAAGCATTCATAAGGGATTGAAATCCCATAGAAGTATAGAACCGTAACTCCAAATAATTCATTCATCAACACATAATTACATGACTTTGTGCGTTATTTATAATAATATGATCTCATTCAAAATGACAAAACTACCTTTGAACAAATAAGAAAAATGCCAAAACTAGTTTTAGATGGAAAATGTCTAAGCACTGAAAATTAGCTTAGAGACAATTAATGACAAACATAAGAAAAAACATGACACAAACCGTGACAAATTTATTCAATAAGACTATGATTGACATCCAAGACTAAGCATCTTGAACCCATCATTTTATCTTAAAAGTTCATTGAAAATTATTTGTTAAACAAACCGCTACAATATTGTATATAGCTTTCTAAATTTCATTAGGCATCTCACGTAGCCCCAAAGGTTTATCTTTATGCATTTTCTTCAAAGCTAACGTACATTCATTACCATGGGATAATGATAATCTATAATATACTCTAAAATCTATTCATCATGCACTTTCAAAAGAGCTTCTTTGAGTACCTCATCTTAATAATTTCCCAAAATAACATTTTCATCTTTCATTAATAACTTCACACATTTTTTTTATCTTAGCTTTAAACACATCTAACTTGTTATAGTTATAAAGATGCTTATAAAGATTATTCAATGTCAAATGCATCAATATATACTTTTAGCATAAGGCATAGTCCTAATTGCTTTAAACACATCTTGGGGCTGTTTGGCAACAAGTAGGATTTAACTTGAATAGGATTTACTAAATCTTGTAAATCCGGCTAAAGTTAAATCTTGAAAACTGTTTGGTAACGTAAGGATTAAATCCTCTGGAGCTGTTTGGCAATGTAATCAGATTTAAGGCAGTTATTGTAAGTTGATGCTGGAAGCCAGGTTCCACTGTCCACTCTCCCCCTCTCCCACAGCCCGCAAGACGGAGGATTTATTCCTCCGTAACTTCCAACAACGCCATAAATCTTGTTTGGCAGGACTTCGCGTAAATCCTGCTCAAATCGGGGATAAATCCCATTGCCAAACAGCCTCCTAATATAATCAAAGTCTTTAGAACTATTAACACTTGTCTTAATTAATTAAAAATCTTGTTTTCTTTTTTGTAGTATGTAATTATATAAATCATATAAAGCTGTACATAATTAGAGTGCAATTTATGAAATAATGTTCAACTAATTTTATAGCAGTCAATTGAGGTATTATCTTCCGAATGGGATAATTAGATAAAATTTCCTAATATAGCTGCCAACTATTCAACCAATATGTAATCAAGATAATCCCAAGCATAATTACAAATAATTAATGTATTAAAAAAATATAGTTTAGAACTTTACCTAGCCCAATATATGAAGCAATAAGAAGATCGAGGACGAGTTTGGCAACCTCTAAATTCTGCCGAGCTTCTCAGCGAACAATATCCTTTCCAGCGAGTTCCTTAATAAAGAAATTGGAGAAGATAAAGAAGGGAAGGGTGAGTCGGAAAGAAGGAAAGTAGAACGAATGGGATAAAGAAAGTAAGGAATAAGCCCTATGCCGACTTGAGCAACGCATGCGTTACCTTATCCTCCGATCGTCAATCCAGCTCTTGTCAGTGAGAACTCCCACGTCGTCGTCTTCCTCACGGTCTCTGAAACTGTTCCCTCTTGCTGTTCCTGGCTCCTCTCGATTTTGGTTACGGGCTTAAGATGTTCGGTTGTTGGCCAATGGCCCGCCCAATATTTGCGGGAACAGGCCGTTCGGGTCGGTGACCGAAAATTTTCCGTAAGTACATAATGCCGCTCAAATTTACAACCTCTAAAAAAAAAATTCCTTCAACTAATGAAAAATTTATTAAGCGTGGTGTCGGACAGATCCGGAGGTCAATTCAAATATGTCATATCACATAATATATAATATATTATATGACATGATGTGTCTGAATTAACCTCCGAACACATTCGGACACCACACAGAATAAATTTTTATTTTAATACAATTGACATTTTCTTTAAAAAAAATTCAGTATGATAATAATATAATGTAAAAGGTATCATTTTAATATTATAAGAACGTATGAAATATATATAAAATAGTATATTGAAGATAGTATTTTTATGTGAAAAATCTTTAAGAAAAAAATTACGAGACTTAATATAATTTAAATTATTCTATTGATATATGTTATATGTTATAAATGATAACATTATTATTTTTTGTTATTGAAAAAAATAATGATATAATGTAATATATATTCACTATGGGGAATGACATTTATGATTAAAGTAGGTGAAACTTTAAGATATTAGAATCATCTTTAAGAGATCGTTTTGTAGTTTATTTTACTACTTTCCTTGAAATATGAGACACTAAAATCTGAGAAGACTAACTTAAGTGTAAGTGTTGACATCAAGCATAACATCAGAATTAGGTGTCAATAGTTGAACAATAATTTATCCGTAAGCTATTTAAAATGTGGTTGAAACAATGGTGGTTGGATTATCGTTAATGGGGAATTGCATAGAAGCAATGGATGTTGAATGTCAATAGTCTAGTTATTATGATCAAGATACGGTAATTGGCTTATAATTATTTAATGATTGTATGATAGTCAAGTGATGGTGGTCATCATTAGTAATCATTTGATAGAGTTATATATGATTTTGAATGTCTATATATAGGTCAAGCTCTAACTGCCCCTTTATGTAACTCATACATTTTTATGTAGGTGAATCACAAATACTTGATGGATTCCCTTCAGGAAACTCGATCAAGAGAATCAAGTCGTCAAAGCGGCACTCACCTGAAGGGAATATGGCCCGAAAGAGTAGTAGCTACCACCATCTCATACTTAAAACAACCACTCTCCCCCTATAGTTTACCTGATCACCACATAAAGACTCGTTCATATGGAATAAATCAAGAATGTAGTCATTATCAACGAAGTACTCCAAAGGACTCACCCAAATCTATTTATTCCTTGAGAATTACTCACCTTAATCAAACCATCTTACCCACAACAGTTGTTAGTTACAAAAGTCATTCACCTACCACAAACATTCACCAATCAATCTACAAAAAAGACACACCTTTGAAGCATAATATGACAACAACTTCATTAGTTGGACTCATTCCTGACTCTTGTCTATCATCGTCTAGGGGACTAATATCTTACTTCTAGAGACTTGACATTTGTTCATAGAAACTCACCTCGTTTTTATAGGGACTTGCCAGCGTAGTCTTGCTGTGTAAATCAACTTTTGAAGACTCATCGAAGTGACCCACTTTTCAAGACTCGCCCAAAGCACTGACTTGAGAGGAGGGGCCACATCAGAGTGAGGGATTAACATAGATATCATTTGGCTAGTCAATATATAAGTATTAGTTAGTAACAATCACATAATGTACTTTTCAAAAAAAAAATTTAGGTGCAATCTTTCATATTTCCCTCTTAACCTTATAAATAAATAAGTGAGAGGTATATTATAAGAACTTTTTTCTTATAAGTTTTCTCCTTCTAATTCTCTAATTTTTTTATATTTTCATTTCGTTGGGTCATTCCATGGAGAGATTATTAGGTGCGGAGTGCGGACGGGGAGAACCGTCCGCAAAACCGCAAAAAGTATTGGGCACGTAGCGGTATCCAGCGGAATCGAGTGGGAACCGAGTGGTACCCAATACTTGTGCGAACGATACATACTCCGCACCTAATAATTTTTCCATTCCATGAGATCATATAATTTTTCAGCTAGTTGTTTTAGCCCTAACCCATCAACGCAGGGATTACGGAGGGAATGACCACTAGGGCTTCCCCGTTGGACGGATTTAGATCCTCTTCGACGGATTCTAGGCCGGCCCGGCGTCAGAGCCGGCGCCTCCTTCCTGCCTTGCCATGATGGCGATTCATGCCTCCTCCACTCACCGTGAAGGTTTGCTGTAATCCATCCAAGGCAAGCCCGCTATCGCTTCATACAGGGCATGTATTCACCCAAAGGTGGTTCCGCCTGGGCAGGCGAGATCTTCTTGTTCTTGCATCCATTCGTTAAGCCTACTTGGCTTCGAGGGTGAAGCATTGGTTGCTTTCAAACTTGGTCGGGAAGTGTAGCTGGATTTTTTTCATTAGTTTTCTGTATTTTTTTTTAGTACGAGGGTTATTTCATTTAGTTATGCAGATAATTTATTCGAAGACAAGTTGATGATCCAGGTTTTGGACCGATGCTGATATTTGGCGGATGTGGTGGAATAACTATGGAGATCTTTGTTTGAGTTTTCTTGTTTTGGGTGGGAATTTTGGATCTAATGTGGGAGTTATGTGCAGATGTTTTGGCCTACTATGTATTGATTGGAAATTGGATATTGTTTAGGGTTTAGGCTGTTTGCCCGCAATTAGGATTTGATAAATCCAGTGTTTAAGATGGATGTTCTTCATATTACTTATGTTGATGTTATTATTTTTCTTCTTTCTGTTAATTTTGCAGCTTTTTTTTGTTTTTGTCGCTTTAGTAGTGGTGGTGGTTGTTAATGTTATTTGCTATTCTTAGTTTTATCATCATTGTGTGGTTCTTTTCTCCATACATGTTATATCTATGTTTCTTCCAAGATGATGTATGACTCATATCAGATTTTAGGTTTGTAGGAGCCGCTTTAGTTACTTTACTTTATTTAATATTGGTCGCTTAGTCATTTCCTCCTCATGTAACCATGTTGCTTTTATGTGTCATAAGTTTGTTTCTGTTATGCTGGCAAGCTTTTTATTCTATCTTGCAGTTAATCCATCAGTTATTTACTTTTATTTCATTGTTTACTAGCAATTTGTGCATTCGTTATTTTCACTAGGGTATCATTTACTTTCAACTTTTTGAGTTTGTTTCCTTCCATCTCTTGTTATTGGCCTTTTTATGTACCTACTTTTTGCAAACTGTGTTCATTGGGTATCTCAAAGAACTATTACATGGATTTGGTTTATTTCAAATATATATTTGTGGTAATATCATGGGGTTTCTTGGAGACTTTGCTGTCATTCATGTCTTCCAAAGATGCTTATACTGTTTTATTTGATGCACAAAATATGAGTAAATGTTTGTGTAGTTTGATTGAAGCTTGTTATTTGATGATATAAATTAGAAACATTCCTATGATCTGTTGTGTTGATTACTTTTTCGTGATTTTTTTTATAAACGAATTTGGTGGCTAGTGCTTTACATACTTGCAACTTGTGCATTTATTTAATTTATCTAGGTTGCTATTGAGTTTCACCATTTGGTTTGTTTATTTTCATTTCTATTTTTAACTTTTATGTTGCTACTTTCTGCTAGTGTCCTTGGGTAGCTCAAAGAACAATAATTTAAAATTGATAGATTCCAAGTGATTATTTGTGAAAGTGGCATGCGAGGTTCTTGATAGACCTTGCAGTCTTCAATGTATTCAAAATGGACTATACTACTTTATTTGATTCTATAAAATGTGAGAAAATGTTTTTGCTGTTTATTGAAACATGCTCATCTGCTATTCTAATGATATGCATGAGAAGCACTGTTATCATCTGTGAGGTTGATTAATTTTTTATGATTAATTGTGTAAAGGAATTTAGTAATACAACTTGCTTTGCTTTTTAGACTGAACGCTGCAGCTAGCATGCTTAAAGCTCTTGATCATATATTTTTACCCTTCTATTTTCTTAAATTCTTACGCATCCTACTTGTCAGCATATTCATGTAATGTTTACTACTTTTGTAATACATCTGCGTTTGTCTTACTGCATTGTTTAAAGTGATTAGTGAATGTAACATCATTTGCATTTTTTACAACTTTTAGTGGTTCCCTTGGCTCATTATGATAGGCAATAAACAAATCTTTCCTACTTCACAAATTTAGTAGACACTTATTCATGTGTCATGCTATTCGATTACCGTGTATTTTTTGTCATGCTATTCGATTGCCGTGTATTTTTGCTATGTAAAACACTTCACTTTTGAACTTAATAATGATTTTTTTCCTAGTGCAGAAGCTCAAAATAGTCACCTAACTATAATTAAATGCCAATTTAGCCTCATACTTTGATAATGACCCACCCAATATAGTCTCCTAACTATTACAAAATGCTGCAATTTCATCCCAATGCCAAAGTAATAATTTGAGTTAATCCTAATAGTTAAATGTGAGGCAATTTTAGATATTAGAGTGTATATGAGATTATATTATTATTTTGTATATTTTGTCCATTATTATATTAAGATAAACATAAAAATTATAATGAAATTTAACCAACTAAATAATACAAGTGGATAAATAATAAAATATTTTAATAGTATAAATGATTTTTGTATTTATTTTAATATGATACAACAACAACAACAACATCAAGCCTTTATCCCACTACGTGGGGTCGGCTACATGAATCCTTTTTCTCCATTGTGTCCTATTAAAGGTCAAATTCTCGTTTAAATCTAATAAAGAAAGGTCATTCTTAATATTTTCTAACCAAGTCTTTTTAGGTCTGCCTCTACCTTTCTTAACATAAGTCAAATCTAATACCTCTACTCTCCTAACCGGGTCATTGGAAGACCGCCGTTTTATGTGACCAAACCATCTAAGACGACTCTCTCTAATCTTATCTTCTACTGGAGCTACTCCAACCTTTTCACGTATATGCTCATTTCGTGTCTTATCTCTAAGGGTAAAGCCACTCATCCACCTGAGCATCCTCATCTCTGGCTCTCTGCCACACTTAACTTAGTATTATGCTTCTCTTTTAATGGCCAACATTCAGCACCATAAAGCATTGCAGGCCTCACTAACATCTTATAAAGTTTTCCCTTAAGTTTGAGGGGTACTTTTCTATCACACAACAAGCCCGATGCATTCCTCCACTTCAACCATCCAACTTGAATTCTGCTGATAATATCCCCACCTATTTCATCATCACTCTGAATAATAGATCCAAGATATCTAAAACGTGTACTCTTATTAATGACTTGATCGCCCAAAGTCATAATCCCCTCACTAGGTCTATTACTACTAAAATTACACTCCATATATTTTGTTTTAGATCTACTCAAGCGAAAACCTTTAGTCTCTAATGTTGACCTCCATAATTCAAGTTTACTTTCAACTCCCTCTCTAGTCTTATCAACAAGAAGAATATCATCAGCAAAACGCATACACCAATGTACATCCTCTTGCAAATGTCTAGTGAGAACATCCATGACTAAAGCAAAAAGATATGGGCTTAAGGCTGATCCTTGATGTAACCCAACCGAAATAGGGAAATACTTGGTCAAACCACCTTGTGTTTGAACACAAGTAATAGCTCCTGCATACATATCTTTAATGATTTGAATATAAGCATTATTAACTCATTTCTTTTCAAGAACTCTCCATAGCACTTCTTTTGAAACTTTATCATATGCTTTTTCTAAATCAATAAATATCATATGTAGATCCTCCTTATTTTCTCTATACTTCTTCATCAAACCTCTTAATAAATGTATGACTTACATAGTCGACCTACCCGGCATGAATCCAAATTGATTTTGAGAAACATTAGTATCACGCCGAAACCTATGCTCCATAACTCGCTCCCATAGTATTAAAGTATGACAAATTAACTTAATTCCTCTATAATTCGCACAATCTTGTGCATAACCTTTATTCTTAAAAATAGGAATTAACACACTCATTATCTACTCATCTGACATCTTTTTAGTCTTCAAAATAGTATTAAAAAGTTTAGTAAGACAAGAAATTCCTTCATCTCCTAAGCATTTCCACACCTCTATTGGAATATCATTAGGTCCAACAGCTTTTCCACCCTTCATTTTCTTTAAAGCCTCTCTAATTTCAGTTTTATTAATACGCCGATAAAAACAAAAATCTTTATTTTCATTTAGGGTGCTAAGGTCACTATAGTCAATCTTATTTTCACAATTTTCATTAAAAAGTTTAGCAAAATATCTCATCCACCTTTGTTGAATATCATATTCTAAGAAAAGTATTTTTTGATCTTCATCCTTAATACACTCCACTTGAACTAAATCCTTACTACTCCTATCTCTTTGCTTGGCTAACTTATACATATATCTTTCTCCCTCCTTAGTATCTAATATATTATATAAATTACTAAAAGCTAAGGTCTTTGCATCGCATATTGCTTTATTTTAATATGATAAATGATAAAATATAAAAAAATAATATAATCTCTTATACACTCTAATATCAAAGATACTCTCACATTTAACTGTTGGGGTTAACTATAAGTATTACTTTTGGCATTTGGACCAAACCGGGACATTGTCTAATACTTGAGAAACTGTATTGGGTCATCATGTAAGTTTGAGACAAAATTAGGCACTTGCTAATAATCAGGAGACTATTTTGGACTTTTGCTCATATTCGCATAACAATTGCAAGATGGAGCCATCAAGTTGCAAAGTATTTTGGTAAGGGACACAAATTAATAAATATTTCATAAGACGCTCTTTTTGTCGATAGATGTTTCATAATATACTCCTTTGCCGATAAATATTTCATGCATAACCAGACCACCTTCTGTTGCCAAATAACTACTATCGAGCTTATCAACATTCTTCTAATCCTGAACATATCTCAACAAAAATTTCTCTATCTTATAAACTTTCTTTTACAACATTTGAAACAAAATTGCATCATGTTTGATTTAGTTGTATGATTATTTGCTTTACTGAACTGTTTTGGTGATTATGATTGTCTTGTCAGCAATGTGTTTTGTTATCTTGTATTGCCATTACCTTGTTATAGTTTATTGATTTTTTTTTTCTTTTTGAGAGAACTTGATTGTTTTCAATGGTTTTGTTGTAGATATTATATGTATGTCATCTTGATTTTTTAAGGAAGGATTCCTTTTAGTATGAGTGCTCATCAACGAGACAGTTTGAATGAATCGAAACATGGGTTTTGGGGTGTTCTTGCTAGAAAAGCTAAATTACTTAAATACCTTCTTGAAGATGATAATGCATCTCAGAAGTTTGAAACATTTGGAAGGGAGCAAACCAAGATGGTTGATCAAAAGTCTGCTAAGCAGGTAAGAATTTCATGACCTTATCAGCTATTGAGTTTTTATAGGGAACTTTCTTGACAAATGATGAATGACCAATTAAAGGGTTCAGTTGTTAGCATTACTTCTGCTCGAATAGTGCTATGAAGGGATATAACTATTTAACAAGTTTAATTTATTATTCATTTGAGTTTATTTGTTTTAAGTTTTGATGGTTGTCCTTTTGAATGGCGAAGGCATCTAATTTAGGACTTTTCATAGGTTAAACTAGCTGTCCAATTCCATTATTTACCAATTGTTATCCTATCATAATTACTAGCGGCTTCATTTTCCATTCAGTTTGAACCATCTGCTTTCTCAATTCTTTGCCCACTGTTTGCCACCATATGCATAGTAAGCAAAGAGAACATGATGAGGACATCCATAGAAGATTCCGGCACACGTACCATCGGAGGGGTCGTCGATCGACGGCCATGATTCAGAGTCTTTATTTTGCTGTTTTATTTTATTCATATCATTTATATTTCATGTTTTTCCATTTGTACCCCTATGAGGGAGTTAGTGCTTGTTGTAGCCCAAGGGCAATGTCGTCTTTATGCTTTTTTATTTTTGTATGGCCTATATAAAGGCTTTGTCATTGTATTTGGGATTAGTTTTTGATGAATGAAAAATATTACTCTTTGTGAGTGCACTTCTCCTAGATCTCTTAGTGAGTTCGATGGAGAAACTAGATCTCTTTGTGAGTTCTAGCTTTCGTCCAAGTTTATTGTGTGGAAATCTGGATTGAAGACAATTGAGGTTAGTGAATTCATCGGCACTTGATTCCTTGGAAATTTCCCTATTTTCCTCCCCTTGGTCTTGCCGCCGCCTACCCCTCCCCACCGGCGGCAGCATACCCTCCACCGCCGGCCTCCCTTGGCCGGCCCAGTTACCCACGGCCCTCCCAGCCATCAAGCCGGCAGCATTCCTTCCACCGTTTCCATAGCCTCCCCCACTCTATTCTGCCGACCACCTTGCTCCCAGAAATTGAAATCCAATTTCAAAACGTCTCAAATACCTTCCTAAGTTGCATCCTGATTACTTTGGAAAGTGCATGTTTTATTTTATTCTTTTACCTGTTGAAATGCAACGGATCCAAAGGCTCAAGGCCAATTCTGGAAACTTTCTTAGCAAAGCAAATCTGAAAATCAAATTTCAGATTTACTTCCACCGTGAGTTAATACCTAGCGGGCCCACCTAATTAACACTAATGGCTCTCTCTCAACTATTCATGGCCGGTCCCCTAATTAGCTCTCCTCTCTCTCCAAATTAAATTAAATGCTTCCCTAAATCAGCCCCAAAACCCTCCCTTTTCGTCGCCCATCTACTCTCCTTGGATTGATTTGAATTTTCAAATCAAATCTCTCCTCTAACCACTTAAAGTCTGAAATTATTTCAGACTTCCTGCAATTAACTATTGCTCTCCCATCCTAGCCAAGCCCTCAATACATCTTGCCGACCACACCTCTTCTCCTCCTCGTCGTGTTGTTGAGATCCACCAAGAGAAGACTATTCTTCCACCAAACTCGTTCGCAAAGCATCTCATAATCATGAATGGCGGATCCCGAGCTTGAAGGAGGACTTATGTTTGATGTCTACGGGGACATTCACCTACCTCCACATCCTACGCCTCCCTCTCCATCACTACGGATCGCCGGCACCGTCTACCCCGGAGTGGTCTCGTCCCTTGTGTGGTTCTTCTTCCTCCGACAACCCTAGACGTAGAAGAGTGATTTTAAGCCTCAAGGTGAGACCATCGCTTTGCTAACCGCCGGATTCTAGTTGGCCATTCATTTTCATTACTTGTTATTGAGGTTGTTATTTTATAAATCTTGCAAACTTAGTTGTAACGACTTGCCTAGACTTTGTTAACTTCTAAGATCTTCTTTGAATTGTCAAATTTGAGAAGCATTGAATTGTATTATCATTACTCTAACCAAATTCTATTAATTTCTAAGAAACAATTCCTGGTTTCACATCATTTTGGTATCAGAGCATGGTAAGCATGCATGACATGTTAGAAAAACATCCTAGGGTCTAACCGTTCATTCTAGCTTTAAAATTGCATGCATATCATTGCGTAGTTTCAATTTACTCACTATTTTAACTGCTGTCCATGCATTTCCTGCACACTTTCATCAGCATTTAAGCCATCCTAACTTGTGTCATATTGCTGCCATTGAATTTGTAGCCTTTCTAAATGCATAGGACAACTAAACTTTGAATTTTGACTGCTGTACTCACTGTTCCAGCAGCGTGTAACCATCGTTTAGTGAACTTTTAGTCTTCGTATGGGTGCTGTCCACTCCCTCGGAACCTTCCATACACCTAGACAACTTAGGCAACGACTGAGCCTTGCTGTTCAGAAATTTGCTGCACCTTTTAGTAGCCATTAGGTGACATTAAACTTGTGATAACTTGCTGTCCACACCCTAGAGTCCATCTAAATTGCTTAGATAACGTCGTTCATCACTTTAGTTTGCTGTCCTGTTCCCCCAGCTGCTGTAGGTTGCTGTCCACAGCACTCCTGTACTCATTTAGTGGACTTTTAGGCTAGTTTCTTAAGTGTTTAGACGCTGTCCTCAACCTAACAACCTTCCTAAGTGCCTAGGTTACTTAACCCACTAGTGTAGCCTTCTGTCCGAACATTTTCGACACCTTGTAGTAAGTATAAGTGAGCCTAACTTAGTGTCTAAATGACGTCCCTTACACCCAATCATCCTTGAGTGTTGCTTGACGCTTCCCAATGGACCGGATAAGACTCCAAAAGAGTTTAGATGACATCGTTAACCTAGTGGGCAATATGACTAGAATTATGACGGAGAAACCCATTGACTATTCTCACTCTAATTACATGCCCCACTCAGCTTATCACCCTAGACCTGAGCCTAGCCTCCACGACCTCACTTAGAGTCACCTTATCGTCTGCCTACCTTTGATGGTTCCTCGGATCCTTACCACTTTAGGGAATGGGCTAGACAACTAGATGACTATTTTGAATCATGTCATATCCCTGAATCCCACCAGGTTAGCATCGCTAGGTCTCACCTTAAAGGACGAGCTCTTCAATTTTGGGCAAGATTGGAAGATCATAAAGAGTCTCGCGGTGAGTACACTACTTGGAAAGACATGAGGCGAGATCTTAATTTAAAATACCGACCCTCTACTAGTGACCGTCATCTAGAGCATCACCCTACCTCTTTCGTTGGGACAACCCGTAGACCTTACTGTGGTCAAGACCACCCACCCCTTAGTAACATCCGGGTTGCTGCCCCACCCTGTAGGTCTTCACTTAGTCTTGATGAGCGACCCTTTAGTAGGTCTTCTGTTGGACCAATCTCTTATGACTCCCCACTTAGACCTACTTCTAACCATCACAGTCAACCTTTAGCCTCCCCAGTCCTTGACCCTGCAAGTATGATTATAATAAAGGAAGATATTAAGAAGAAGAGGTTCCCTGAACCTGAGACTGAGTGCATCCATTTCGTGGATGCTAGTGATGTCACTAATGACGAGGACTTCTTTGAGGATGGAACAAAAGAGATTGAATCAGACTCCCAGAATGTCTTAAACCCTGAGTTAGGAAAGTTAGAACCTGTAAACGTCGACACCTTAACCCACCCCGATCCTAGTCTCCTCGAGGATAAGTCGTTGGACAAAGTATGCCTGGACGATAGGAATATGATCTTGAAAGAAGCCAATCTGGCCTTGGACACATTGAATTTAAATTCGGAAGATCCTGATTTAGTTGTATTACCTACCGAGTCGACTTTGGGTAATTGTGATGGTAATAGTCTCGAGTCGGAAGTGGTTCAACGACACTTACTACCTGATTTAATTGACCTTAAACCCATTTATCCTGATTCTATTAAGCATAGTACTATGAGTTCGGAAGATACTGATTTCGGTCTGAAAGTTTTTGAGCCTGATTTAAGCAATGAGCCTCCTCTTGTTTCATTAGAGTCTAAGTTTAGAGCTGCTCATTTAGATTTATACTTAGCAAAGTGTGTCATTCCCGATTTGACTTACCTCACCGCTCCTTGTACCAACTTTAATATTCGACAGAGCGTGAGTCCCATACCTTCTGACGAATATTTGGGCTTTCCCCTTATAGATGTGAGTCAGAAACCTTCATCCTATCTTGTTCCCGATTCATTCATTTTGCCCGTTATAGCCTCGTCCTACTATGTTAAGGACCATATCTCTCCTAGTTGGATGAATTTGCTCTCTTACACTACTACCACTAGGAGACTGCTGACGACCCTAACAGAAACTACATATAGAAGTGCTCTGGTAGCTAAGAATGTCTTCATTTCTCCCCCTACACCAGTTCCCTTAGACCGAACACTTTAGACCCCTCTTTTCGTGACTCGTCCATCTTTATTCCAGCTGTGTTCGTAGGAGTTAGTGTTGTGTGTGTCTTTTGTAGTCTGTTGTTTTTCAAAGTTATTTATGTTTAAAACTTTTTGTGTAAGCCCAAAGTTTATGCCAATCACCATGCACACTCAGTCGCTTGCATCACATCATTTTATTTTGTTGAGTCTTGAAGTTACCTCGCATAAAACATACTGCATTTGCATCTCATCTCCAGGAATTACATCAAGAGATTAATAAAAGAATTGTACAAAATAATGAAAATTACAAACTTAATGCTGATCTTAAGCGACGCTTCAAGGAGTTCGGAGTTGGAGACTATGTCGTGGTTCGGATTCGTCCGGAACGGTTCCCACCAGAGGCTGTTAAGAAATTACATGATAAAAGCGCAGACCCCTTTAAAATAACTTCTAAAATAAACAATAATGCCTATGTTTTGGACCTTCTTGAAGGTTTTGACATGAATCCACGTTTAACATTGAGGATTTAGTAGCCTTTGATGACCCTGATTTTAACCCTGAAATCCACTAAATATTGAGCCTTGTGAGTCCATACCCAGTGAGATCCCAAGCCTACCTCCACTTCCCAAAATGCCTAATCTATCTAATACGGAGAAGATTGAAACCACACTCAGTGATGAGATCATTTCCACCAGGGATGGCGGGCGCCAAAGATACTTAGTTCGTTGGAGAGGAAGCCGGAGACGGAGTATACATGGCGGGAGCGTGATGAGATACAGAGACTGGACCCCGACCTTCTAGAGCTGTACGAGAGTTCTCAGGACCCTTGCTCGACAGGGTTGAGCTTCCTCCCACCTGGGGAGAGTGATGAGGACATCCATAGAAGATTCCGGCACACGTACCATCGGAGGGGTCGTCGAGCGACGGCCATGATTCAGAGTCTTTATTTTGTTGTTTTATTTTATTCATATCATTTATATTTCATGTTTTTCCATTTGTACCCCTATGAGGGAGTTAGTGCTTGTTGTAGCCCAAGGGCAATGTCGTCTTTATGCTTTTTTTATTTTCGTATGGCCTATATAAAGGCTTTGTCATTGTATTTGGGATTAGTTTTTGATGAATGAAAAATATTACTCTTTGTGAGTGCACTTCTCCTAGATCTCTTAGTGAGTTCGATGGAGAAACTAGATCTCTTTGTGAGTTCTAGCTTTCGTCCAAGTTTATTGTTTGGAAATCCGGATTGAAGACAATTGAGGTTAGTGAATTCATCGCCACTTGATTCCTTGGAAATTTCCCTATTTTCCTCCCCTTGGTCTTGCCGCCGCCTACCCCTCCCCACCTTTCCACCGGCGGCAGCATACCCTCCACCGCCGGCCTCCCTTGGCCGGCCCAGTTACCCACGGCCCTCCCAGCCATCAAGCCGACAGCCTTCCTTCCACCGTTTCCATAGCCTCCCCCACTCTATTCTGCCGACCACCTTGCTCCCAGAAATTGAAATCCAATTTCAAAACGTCTCAAATACCTTCCTAAGTTGCATCCTGATTACTTTGGAAAGTGCATGTTTTATTTTATTCTTTTACCAAATTTCAGAATTACTTCCACCGTGAGTTAATACCTAGCGGGCCCACCTAATTAACACTAATGGCTCTCTCTCAACTATTCATGGCCGGTCCCCTAATTAGCTCTCCTCTCTCTCCAAATTAAATTAAATGCTCCCCTAAATCAGCCCCAAAACCCTCCCTTTTCGTCGCCCATCTACTCTCCTTGGATTGATTTGAATTTTCAAATCAAATCTCTCCTCTAACCACTTAAAGTCTGAAATTAATTCAGACTTCCTGCAATTAACTATTGCTCGCCCATCCTAGCCAAGCCCTCAATACATCTTGCCGACCACACCTCTTCTCCTCCTCGTCGTGTTGTTGAGATCCACCAAGAGAAGCCTATTCTTCCACCAAACTCGTTCGCAAAGCATCTCATAATCATGAATGGCGGATCCCGAGCTTGAAGGAGGACTTGTGTTTGACGTCTACGGGGACATTCACCTACCTCCACATCCTACGCCTCCCTCTCCATCACTACGGATCGCCGGCACCGTCTACCCCGGAGTGGTCTCGTCCCTTGTGTGGTTCTTCTTCCTCCGACAACCCTAGACGTAGAAGAGTGATTTTAAGCCTCAAGGTGAGACCATCGCTTTGTTAACCGCCGGATTCTAGTTGGCCATTCATTTTCATTACTTGTTATTGAGGTTGTTATTTTATAAATCTTGCAAACTTAGTTGTAACGACTTGCCTAGACTTTGTTAACTTCTAAGATCTTCTTTGAATTGTCAAATTTGAGAAGCATTGAATTGTATTATCATTACTCTAACAAAATTCTATTAATTTCTAAGAAACAATTCCTGGTTTCACATCAGAACAATCATTTGTTAAACTTATGCACTATTTGCAACTTTGACAGCAAAACCGTCATACTATGTTCTACTGGTATTTATGAAATAGTCCTGGTCAAACTTAGGCTTAATCTCATGATATTATGCTATGTTGTGGGAAATAAATTGACTTACTCCTTTGCAAAGATGGACAAGCTATTTTGCAAGTGTTCTTCCTATGTTGTGAAAACTGGGAGGCGCAAATATAGTATATGGTTTTTCGTTTCATACTTTCATTTGCTAAGTTATTGTACGTCAAACCAAAAGAAAAGCATTACCAAATTTATGTTTAATGAATTTCAACCTTAAGATTTCTAGTTATCATGTTGTATTTGTGAATCACAGCTTTCATTAGTGTTTTTTGGGTACTACAATGGATATGAGTATATGACTATCAATTTTTTTTCTTTGGCTCTTTTCCATCTCTTTTAAACTTAAATTCTATCATTATTTTATTTTGTTTTTATTTGAAGATTTATTTACTCTAAACAATCAGGGCTGTGATTAGAAAGAGAGAGGAATGATTTGTGGGAATGGAAGCTCTAGAAATAATCAAACTAATATGGAAGAGGATAGAATGGGAGGTGTTCTTGGGGATGTTGGAGGAGATGCCGCCAAAATGTCTTTGGCTTGGTGACTCCTCTCTTCCCTGATTTCACTTCTTTATCTGCATCTGTTCTATGGTTGATTGTTGGGGTTTCTTCCACAATGATTGTTTCTTTTAAAAGATACACTTGATATGAGCCCACTCCCTCTGTTGTTGTTTTATGGACAGAATATTGAAATGTTGATTATCAGATTATGATATGCCAATGATTTCAAAGTCATGCCAAATGAAAAGCATTACCAAAAGAAAGTTTTATTCATAATTTTGAAAATGTTACAACTTTCAAATATATAGTTTCCATGTGGCTTCTACGGGATGGATTTTTGCAAGCTTTGCATTTCAATTGAAGATCTTTAGTTTATCCTTCAACAACACTTCAACTCTCTAGAGCAAGTCCTTTACATACTAGGGAATTGATGTGAGATGATTATTATCCATTACATATATGTTCATCATGTTTAACATGTTTCATAAATCTGATAATGTCATATTATTTTGTTTCTTAATAGTATTAATGCATTTTAGGTATGTATTATGAGCCTTGACTTTATATAAAGGATTATAATATTGCACTAAGGAACCTGATCTATGATATGATGGTTTCTCTGCCTCTGAGGCATTCACTTGTTTGTTTCCTCAACCCCATTTCGTTTCTATCTCACTGGTTCTATTATATTAGGTTCTTCTAATTTAGCAGCACGGCTTCGTTACATTTTCTTTAACTTTGATTCATTTATTTGCGTTCTTTCAGGGTTTATTCTTGGGATTTCCAGTACTATTATGGTTTCCGCCAAGGTTACATTGTATTTAGGTAACTGCATTTATGACCTAATTGTAACCAATTCCTTCATTTTGTTCGAACTCATTGTTTTAGTCATTCATTTCATTAAGAATGTTCATATATGGCCTCTTTCTGTGTGCAAAACCATTAAAATATGTTGGAAATGCTCAGTATGCTCTCTCTCTCTCTCTCTCTTCTTGATTGACTCCTTCAGCAACTCCTCAATTCTCTTGTTCGGGGGATTTTGCTACAATTTTGATGGCTGATAATGCAATACCATATTACCATGCAAAATCAAACTAAAAAACTTCAGTTATAGTGTGATTATGAAGTCCTGAGAATCATAGTTTGTATTCATTCAATCCCATCTATTATAGATTATCCCTGTAAAAACTCTTTTTCCTTTAAAAAAATCTCCTTAGAGGGAATTTTTTTTTTTTAAATTTTAAAGTTGAGATAGGGAGTTTCCATGGAAAGGGCAAGTGGTACGTACGGTCGTCACCTCTATTATCATCTTAAGCGCTTGTTCCTCCACCAAAATTCGTCTCATTCTCCACAAACAATACCAGTGGAAATGTGGAATGATAGTGTTGTGGAAAAGTGGTTTCACTATGTAAATGGTTGTAAATGATAATATGCATGAACTTTGGGAATTTAGGCAAAGGGCTAGAAAATTCATCTGGTGAAGAATGGTCTATTTATAATTTTTTTTTTGGTTATCACTAGTAAATAGTTAGAAGATCAGGTGCATGTTGGGAGTGTTTTTGATAAATGACTGATATTGATCATAGACCGTTTATCAAGCATTTGATTGCCTTATTGATGCCATAATTCGATGATCTTGGGTTCGTTGGATTTGTCTCATCGAGCTGCTCGATTCAATTATAAGCATGCCACATTTGGTAATCATCTGGTTATCTAATTTATGCATTGAACCTTCTAAACCCGCATCGGACTCTTGAGTTGGACCCATTGGGCTCGGGTTGGATCTGATTTGGTGTCGTTGGGTTTTGTCTCTTCGATGCGGTCAATTTGACTATAAATTTGCTGAAATCAGAGTTCAAATGGCTTCGGATTTAATTTCAGAAGTTTCAAATGCGTAAAAGTAAAATATTAATTTCCTTTAGTTTTACTCTTTTTTAACCATTCCCCGCGAACTGTCTTTATGTGTTGGAATGGCATAATAAGCATTTTTGTCAGGTCTTGACATTTTCTTACCTGCTGATCAATCAATGTTCTCGGCAACCCGAGCAGGTCAACATCTTGTTCTCTTAATTACATTGGCGGCACAATTAAAAATGCTATTTTGTGTCATATATATCATAAATCTTTCTTTCAAAGAAAGAATATTAGTTACTGCCATTTCTTTTTCTCATGTGGTTATTCCCGTTGGTTTTGAGGTAAGGTTGCAGTTGGAGTCTTTCTTGGGACAGATTATTACGTGCGGAGTCCGGATATAGAGAATCGTTTGGTTTTGTGATTGCGCTTTTATTGTTCATAGTCATAAAATTGAACGATAATTTGTGTCCGGTCTCCGCATATAATAATCTCTCCTTTGTTGGCTAAGAAGAGAAGACTTGCTTGCCAGCTCACAATGCATGATGATGAGTACATGGATCAGGGGCATTGATGAGTGCATGTCCCTGCCTTAAACTTTATGAATCGAGAACTTGCCTCTGTCACGTACAGCTCACCTTGGCCTGTTGGTTGAGAGCTTAAGCTTCCAACTAAGAGGTATTGGGTACCAAGGAAAGAAAATTGAGAACACTTTTTTATTTTTTATTTTTAATGATTTTAGAATCAAGACTATAGTATTTAAGATTTATTGTTGTATGTCTAACAATAAATACCTATAATTGAAACAATATTTTTTTTACTTAATGAATAAATTTTATTATGGAAAATGACGGTTTTTTTACCATTCAAAGATGGATATTTTTAATGACTTGTTTGGCATATGCAGAAAATTTTATTTAAAAAAACAGGTGCTTTTGAGAATTTTTTTTAAAAGAATTCATCCTGGGTTTTCTTGTTCATTGGAGATAAGGGAAAATAAATAAATAAGTACTATGCTTAGCATGAAAGAACAAGAAGGGTGCCAAGTTAGATTCATAGTAAGATTCAAATTTGACAGAAAAATAATCCTATACGAATATAATCAACCTGAAACTAGCTCAGAGAAAAATCTCCACCCATGCCTAACCTGACATGATAAAAATATATATTTAAATCTGATAAACTAGCGTCTACGCAACTCAAAATGAACATAATTACCTAATTTGGATACATATAGGCGTGTCAAATTCAGGTTTGCGGTAGGATATGGGTCGAATCTGGAACTGACATGGTTTCAAATGGGTTGATTCAAACCCAATCATATTTTACAGACGGGTCAAAAACACGAATTCGTACCCAACCTGTCGGGTTATCAAGTTGACCTGACCCGACATGATTTTGTAAACCCAAGTAGCTTTACGCGAAAACGTGTGGGGCTCGCATTGGCAGCGGAATAGCAAGGCGGGACTCGACGCTGATGTGACTCGTCAGAGCGTTTTTCCCGGGTTAACCCAAGTTGAGTTCGGGTTGCTGGGTCAACCCAAATCGGACCCATTTTTCTGAACATGTTGAATCCAGAAACCCGAATCCGACCCCTTTTTAAATCTGGTCGGGTTCGAGTTGGATCTTCATGTCGATTTAAATATTGACACCCCTAGATACATTCATCTCAATAAAAATAACTGAAAATAACAATCTAATTTGAATTTCCCATTAAAATAAATCAAATTATCAAATCATTATTTTCAAATTGATATCAATCTAACCCAACCCAATTTGTTCCACTTCATATGCATGTATGTGTATGTATGTATACATACATACATAGCTATATGGGTGTATGTATAGTGGGGTTCAACAACTACTCAATGTCACATTTATTTCATCCATCAATTAATGGGATCTAAGAGAACATGTGCTTTCTTAACCTATTTCAATCATAATCAATACAAAGCACGAATTTGATTCAAATAGCATGTCGACAAGAATTTTGTTTGCTCAATAAGTTATAAGGATCTGCAACTTCTAATACTGTGTTCCATTATATGTCAATGCAAATTAATTATATCATTTATTTGCTGCAAATTCATTCTACTGTAAATGTTAGTCTCATGAATAATAGAAAAAGTGTATAAATGAGTACAAATGACTTAGAAGAGATGCGGTAAATAGAAATGAGAAAACATTAGCTCAAAATTCTTAATTATAACTTGTTTTAACTACTCTTCCTCTCCCAGACCATAATACTCCTTCAGAAGCTTTGCACAGGAAGGAAGAGGCTCATTCCTAAGGAAGCCAAGTGAGTTTGCATGCCTTGCCTTGCCACTTATGCCACCATCATTCGCGAGTAATACTTGCACCCTATCTCTGCCAATCTCGATCTCCTTGCAATTTTCGAGGGAGCTATCGACAAGCACGACCTCACAAATCTCATCTTCGTGATCATCTACCACATTAATCTTGTAGGAGCCGGTGGAATCTGTTACACCTTCATTATAATGTTCAACTTTATTTGTAGTAAAATGCGTGCACTCGACCTTAACTTTAGCACCTACCATCATAAACAGCACAGATCTATAATGCTCAATTACTCATTACTCAATTGATGTCTTTCAGTTGATTATGTATATGTGAGTACCTGAGACGTATTCGGTGATGTTAGTTTCAAAGCCAACACGACAAGTATCGCAATAGACACGGCCTTGAACGGAGAAGTTGTCACTAGAGGAGACTAGAGCAATAGAAGAAATGAGGCAGAGAGTGCCAATGAGTTCGAACTTTGTCATCGTCGTGATCGGCTTTTCTGTTTCTCTTCTCTCTCTTTATTTTGATTGATTTATCTTCCCCTTCTGAGATGGAGAAAGGACATGGATGCTGGTTTATATAAAGGGAAATTTGTTAGGTATGTGTGGTTTCCTTTGCTTTCTATTTTTGGATAAAGAGAGCTGGAAAATTGAGAGGTGAGGGATGGACACTTGACCGAGTTTGTTGCTATTCATCTTCCTAATTTAGAAAGCTTGAGTGGTTCTCAGAATTTGAGCTTCTATGAAGCGATATTTTGGTTAATTTTGAGCTATAATTCTCAAATTGATTTAAATTTCAGGGTTTCCAATTATAGCCATATTGTCATTGTTAAAATGGAATAAACTATTCTTTGATCATTTGTAGATATATGCAAAATAAGCTTATTTAAATGATCATAAAATGATGAAATTTATTTATTAGAAATCTAAGATTTTTTTAAAATTTTTTTATAAGAATTGTTTGATTTTTTTGCTTGAATTTTAAAAATATGTTTCATAAAATGGATGAAATTTATTAAATTTAATAATTTGATTGAATGTATTTAAAAACTAAATATAGATTATAAATTCATCAAATTTTTTTTCAAAATTCTGTATATATACTAATCTCATTTTAAAACATAAATTTGCTGAGAATAAAATCAAGATGTTATATTTTTGTTTACAAACAATAAATATTAGCTTTAATTAGAAATCTAAGATTTTATTAAAAAAAAAGATTTTATTTGAGATAATTTTCATACTGCTTTATAAAACAGCTTCAAAATTTTTTTCTTGTTAAAAAATCAAACCTTAGCTTTCTCAAACTCTAGAAGATGTTATAAAACTCCTCTCCATAAAAAAAATTAAAAATCAGAAAACAACATTGTTAAAACTTCTCTGAAACACGAATTTTTATCAGGTCCGGTGTCCTGACGTAGCTCTACGTTCAAATGCCAATAACATGTCGCCACGTGCTTTTATTCTTTACTACGTGGCCCGACGACTCGATCTGGACCGGAACCTAGGATTGCTATGTTCGTGTATTGCTAGGTATTGCTTTGCAATAAAGAGAAATACCGCTATGTGAAGACCAATACCGAGCAATGCCTAGCAAAACCGGGGTATTGCTCAGTATTGCTCGGTATTGGTCTTCACAGAATGATATTTCTCATTATTGCCGAGCAATATCGAGCAATACCTAACAATATCACAATCTGCACAAATCAGCTAATACATAGCAATCCCAAGTCCGATCCGAGTCGGGTCGTCGGGCCGCGCGATAAAGAGTAAGAGCACGTGACACAATTTTACTGGCGTCCGAATGTAAAGCTACGTCATGACACCGGACCTAATAAAAATTCCTGAAACACACCCTTAAATATTGGGCAATTAGGTAGAATAGATGCAAGCTACAAGCCGCATAGCTCAATTTGTGCTGTCATCATCACCATTCACTCCATTGTAGTTCTTCTTTTTTTTACAACTTCTAATATGTGCTAGGTAATTTCAATCCTGTTCCTACCGATTGGATGCAACACCGGTTTTTAAAGCTACCACGACTGTTCAATTGACCGATTCATGGCCGAATAGGTCACATCATAAACCAAAAACCAAAAAATAGGGAAAATAGCATAATTTATTTCTCGTCCTTGTACCAACATCTGTAGGATTGAAAGTGCAAAAGCATGTGATTATGTCTAATATTACTTATTTTAGAGACAGGACTCCCTATCCACAAACAGCTAGGGTTTAGGCTAATGCATCGATGCCACATTGATAAGACTAACCTGATCGAGATTCTGATTCCAGTCAACCTCTCCAGTTATCCTTCAGCCTTCTAAGTTCCCTCAGAGCTTCAACTGCAGATTGACAGCCTACTTTGGCCTGCAATATCAGAAGTTTAGGCCGTTTCACTAAAACAGACAAAGTCAAAAAGTCTCAATTTCTTTATAAAATAAAATCATTTAACAAAGAGATTATGGTTCAGATAATTGCATGTGTTTTATTGTTCTTCATCAAGTAGGCTGTACGAAGTTAAGAAGGTTAGCTAGACAGAGGGCGAGGCGAGCTTAATAGAGAAGTAACAAAGAGATTTAAGAAAAATATTATTTAGTCTAAGAAAACCTATAAAATAAACTTGTGCTCGTTGACCAGATTTTATGAAGAATCACTCTGTATAAAATTAGCTAGAGAGTAATTACAAAAGATAGAAGACCAGGATGAATACTAATGAGAATAGAGAGTTCATGGTCTAGTTTGTTGTTCATATTTTTTATATTGTTCTTAAACAAATAGGTAATATGAAGTTGAGAACTTAATGGAGAAGTAAACTTTGACTTCAGAAAACTGATATTTATTCTGGGAAAGCCCGTTGAACTATTACCCAATCCCATTAAACTACACTCTTGTGCCTAGTACAGGCATCAATGAGAATCTTGAATAGGCCGGCCTGCAGTGTCGGAGTATGCCAGCCTTCATCTATACTTTTTACAGCCCAAAAGGTGGAGTGATTATTCCGTCAGGTTACCGAATGCATCCAATACAACACGCCACATCAGTGCTCGGTATAGGCGCTCGGTACAATCTCGGTATACTCGGTATGCTCGGTATTTCTTACCGGACGCAATAAAAATTCCAAAAGGTGAGCACTAAAAGTGAAGTTGTGAAAACGGATGGATTGTACATAGAACTGAAAGAAAAAAGATGTTCAAGATTTCGAACGGGAGGAATATTAAAATTAATTAAATTTGATCTAAATGATATAACAATGATGCAAATATTTGACTAAAAATAAACAGAACTCATATACAAATAATATCTATAATAATTATAAATAAAAAAATAATACAAAATACAAAGTGAAGGAACAAAAACGTTGTGGTTCAAACATGCTGCACGTCGGATCTCCGACAACGAGAGAGGCAGAGGATAGCCTATGAGGGGAAAGAGCAAGGGAGAATGAAATCGCATATGAGGGAGGGCAACTGGTTTTAATTTCGGTGATTTGTGGGAATAGGGTTGTGGGGTTTTGAAATTAACCTATTACAACTCAATAAATTTTATATATTTAAACTTTATGATAAAAAATTCAGGTATTAGAACATCAATCAACAATGTTTAATATGGCATCATTTGAACCGACCGATTCTATATAACCAGGATAGTTCATCGATTGCTCACTTGAACCGCCAATTCAATCCTGTTCCTACCGATTGGATGTAACACAGGTTTTTAAAGCTACCATGACTATTCAATTGACCGGTTCATGGCTGAATAGGTCAAATCAGATGGTTTGGTTCGATTTACTAAATGTTGCTAAAGAGTTAATATTATAAAAAAACTCAGTTAATAAATGTATTAAGGAATGAAATGACAGTCAAATCTCTTTGTTACATGCCTAAATTTCAAATGTTGGCCATTAAAAGAGAAGCATAAAGTTAAGTGTCGCAGAGATGATGATGCTCAAGTGGATGAGTGGCTTTAAACTTAAAGACTGAATGTGAAGGAGTATACAAGTGAAACGGTCGGAAGAGCTCTAGTGAAAAATAAAGAGTTGTCTTAGATGGTTTGGTCACATAAAACTTTTCAATGACCTTGTTAGGAGAGTAGATATGCTAAATCTAGCCTATGCTAAGAAAAGTAGAGGTAGACCTAAATAGACTTGGTTATAAAGTATTAAACATAGCATTTTTTATTACGTTTAAATGAGAATTTAACTCTTAATAGGACATAATAAAAAAAATGATTCATATAGCCGAACCCACAAAATGGGATAAAAAATTTGTTGTTGGTCTTTTTAAAGGTTAAAGCTTTAATAGGAATTTTGCATACTCAACAACCAAAGAATCATTAGTTGGAACATATACACTCACACATACATAAAAACTAGTAAAATTGCACGAAAATAGAGTGCACTAGAATAAAATTTAAAATTTCTAAAATTATATTAAAAAAATTGTAAGTCAAATTATTTAGTTAATTTTTATTAGAGATCAATTTAATAAATTTATCATTACAAACAATTGTAATTAACAATGATTAAATTAATGAAAATTTGAAAAAATACTCTTAAAATTACAGTTGATAAATATTTTAAGATAATTATAATTGTTAAAAAAGTCATATTATAAAAATTAGGATTATTGAAGGAATTTAATACTTATTTAAAATATACTTACTCTAAAGCACATGGATAGAATTAAATTAACTAAAAATTTAACACAAGGCTTAATCCTCAAGGCAACCAAAATAAGAAATAAATCCTATGATCATGTCTGCCAACTATTTGTAGTTATTTTTTAACCAACTATATAAATCTATCATTTGAAGTTCAAAAAAACAGGTGAAATCATAAGATCATTTTCATCAATAATATTCAACAACTTATTTTCATTTTTAACATGAATGTTCGTGATTTTCAACTCCTTCAATCTATATAATAATATAAAAAAAGCCAAAAGGATAGTTAGATATGGTTATGTAAACGGGTAAAATAGAGAAAAGAAAATAAAAATATAAAAGAATAATTAATTTGAATCTCTACATTGTTATTTATTCTTCGATTAGTGCAGGCAAAAAACAATCAACCATACATCATACAAGAGGTAAAAGAAATAAAGCGGTGGCAATCGTTGGCATTGATATTTTTAGAGAAAAATAAAATATTTATAAAATGCACAAAAGAAATATGTTTATATATATATATATATATATATATATATAAGTGATCCCAATCAACCGCCAATTTTTTGGAGATTTATTTTATCTTTTAATTTCAATAACTCATTTTCTATATTCTTATATAATGAAATGTTCATTATAACTAAATTAAAAATAGAAAATGTGTTATTTGGAGAAGAATAAAAGAGGATAAGTACAGCAATTTTTTTACTCTCCCCTGCTATAAATACAAGATCATCCAATAAGCACCCCCTCAATACATCTACATTGAGGCCTGTTCCTCTAAATATTCATCTAACCATTAATGTTTCAGCTTTTTTAATTGCTCTCTTTATAACACAACAAAGCATGACATACCAAACGACTGAAGGAAAATGTCGATCAAAATAGTTGCTTGAAGTTAATTATCCCAACTTTAATTCACAACAAAAGGAATAACTATGTGAAGAAAAAAAATCACGCAAATATTCCAGTACCTGTAGTTGGGGTAAATCAACACGCATGAATGGATTAGTTTCAAACTCCTCTCCAATGGTCGAGGGGATTGTTGGCAAATTTGCTTTTCTTTGCTGCTGAGACCATTGAAGCTTCTGAGATATTTCCTTATTATCTGGCTCCACAGTTAATGCAAACCTCAAGTTCTTCTCTGTGTACTGGACATCTCTAAAATGTTACCACTTATGAAATTTTTAAGAATAGAATAGCAACTGTAACCACAAAATATGAACAACCACTATAACAACTATTAATTTTGATAAATTCTACAAGGATAAGGAAAAAAAAATTGTATTTATTTTTTCTTTCTAAGATCAATTATTGGCCATCATCCTCATTATGTAAAGTTACAAACCGCAAACATGCTGCTAGGAAGTTACTGTTTATGTTACTCATTAAGTAGCTAGGAGACAGAAAAAATGCATCCATCCAATATCCATTTCCTAGAAATGCACACAAAAATAGTAGCATAAGCCGGATTATCTATTCTACATTTTTTTCCCTTAAAGTGCACTAAAGTACACAAGCCTATGCCGCAAACTGATTTCACATAGCACAACCAAAGCATGCCAATGTTACACTATCTCTGCAATGATAATAATGATGAAATGGAAGCAGAAATGTCTTTCAGCTAAAATTGTTCAGAGCATCAAATCTTTAGTGGGCAAACTGCAGGACCAACCAATTACAGAAGTCCATTTTGAACAAAGTGAAGTCATGCACACCAAACTAAGGACCATTTAAGGTAACCTCTTCGGAAAAGAGCATATAGTTTAATCCATCGAATACTAATTTCCTAATTTAGTTGTCATCAGTATTGGCATTATTCAAACTACTCAGACACAGCTTTATCTTATATTCAATGTATACTACTCTCATAATTTTTTTAATAAAATCATTCAACAACTAGTGTTTTAATTTGTTCACACATTCATCTTAAACTTCTCATTTCTATCATAATTAATTTGGCTATCAATGATCTCTTTGCCAACACTCAGATGCATACAAAACAATTGGCCTAATTATATCTCAAAATTTACCTTTAAAGTTCCATGATTTGCTCTAAGTGCATCATGCTCATAAAACACTTCCCTATTTTAGAAATCAAATCTTAACTCTAAAAATTATGTCCATATTTATATCCCTATTCTTCTACAAAACAAAACCAAGATACTTATATCTATCACATCTAAATATCATTTCATTTTCTAGTAATAATGACAAATAATTATTAATATCACACCAACTAAAATTGCATACCATATAGTCAATTCTTTGTTCATTTAATCCTAAGGCCTTAGTCTTCTATAACACTTCTTCATTGTCTTAACTTTTTACTTATTTTATTATATATCTAAACAATTAGAATTATCTTCTAAAAACATATACTAATGCACCTCAATTTGAAAATCATTTGTAAGCATATTTAACCAATACAAAAAGCTCTAGATTTGATGTTGATCATTGACTATAATTAAAAATTATTTGGTCGCTTAGCTAGCTTAATAGTAATCAATATTCTATCATATATATCTTCAAGAACTTTAACATGTCTTTGGAAAACACATTTTTTCTTATACAAACCAAATCAAATCTCAGGCTTTTCAATTATAAACCTTCTTTAAGATCAATAAAAACGGCATGAAAACCATTTTTCTACTCTCTAAACTTTTCCAATAGTTATCTTGGCATTAAAATAACTTCTATAATGGATATTTTTTATATAAAATCAAATTAATTCTCCAATACCAATGTATTTTTTAAGTCTATCTTCCATTACCTATTATCAAAATTTTAAATATATATTTTCTTCACAAATATTAATGTTAAAATGCTTCTTCTCCGCTCATTTGGCATCCACTTAATATTAAAATTTCTATAGAAAATATTTGTTAACCAAACCAGTACAATATCATTCCTAACTCTTCAAATCCCAATAGGTATCTAACATGGCCTTTAGAGCTAAATCTACTTCATTTTTCGGATCAGTCTACAATAAAAAATTGCATATTATGCTCTTCAATAAAATTATCATTTAATAATTTCTTAAATTAGTATTTTTATCTTTCATTCATATCTTCATCATTAACTAAGATCTAATTATCTTCACTTTTAATGTATCAAGCATCTAACTTGATAAAATCCTTAGATCTCTTCTTTCTAAACTTAGCTATTCATATATCTTATTTTCGCCCTTTTTTAAGCTCCCAACCTATCATTAAGTGCTGAAGGTTATATTTTTTGCTTTGCTCATCAACATCTTTGCAAGACTTCAAGCTTTCTTATAAAAGTTATACGCATTAGAAGTATTCATCTTTTGCCACTCTTTTAAACCATACTTCTTTTCCTAAACAGCCTTTTGTACCTTAATCCACAATCAAATCTACTTATTAATGAACGATCTATTATTAGAATCACCCGAGACCTCTACAACAAGTTTCTTAATAAAACTACACATCTAATCCCATAATAGATTAGGTTCAACTAAAGAACTCTAATTTTAGTTAACTATCTTGAAAGACCTTTCAATAATCTTACATTCTTACCCTAGGGGAAATATTTTTTTTTAACATTTTCTTTATATTATTAAGATATACATCCTATGCTATGTGAACAAACTTCCTCCCGGAATATTTCCCTTTTTTTTAATAAAATAAATCTGTTTGAACAAGTTAAAAAATGAAACAAAGAATAAGCACATCATTAATGAAAATCAACAAAAATCACAAAGAATCAGAGAATTACCTCATGCCCACAAAATACTCTAGTAGGTTTTGGCAATGAACCTAATGTCACAGATAATGATTGGTACATATCTTCAGCAGTTCCTTCAAAGAACTTTCCACAACCAGCAATAAACTATAAATCAGTAGAAAAAAGGCGTTGAGCCTTCTGTTGCTAAAAATGCTAATATATTAGAATTCTAAAAAATAAAATGGTAAAAATTACCAATGTGTCTCCAGTAAAAACAGCAGGATCTTCTTCTTCTTTACTCGTGACATAATAACTTATATGACCTTTTGTATGGCTGACAGGAACATCCCAAACAAATCAAAGTTTGATCTTGAAACATTTTTTTAGATTCTAAGCATAAAATTAAAGTTAGAAAGGCTGGGTAGTTTAATAGGGATAAAACTCAATATTACATATGCATGCCTTCAAATGGGGGGCAAGGAGGGAAGGTAAGCATATTAGTAATGTTTAAATCACGCATAGTAGCGACACTAACAAAATCTTTCTCTATAATTTGATATAAAACCCTTTTTGAAGCAGTTTAAAGCATTAAAGACATCTTTTAATTTTTCAAAAAATTAAGGTAAAAGACCAATCTTTTTAGGAATTCCTAATCAAAATGGTTCATGCAATCACAAAACAGTCCAATAAATAATATACTCATTTTGTACAGCAAGAACACCAAAATCAAACGGAGGCTTCTAAGCACGCATCTTATAGCATCTAAAATCATTTCAACAATCTGTTTCAAAATGAACAAATAAAGTAGTGTTTTGAGGAATGAAATTGAAAACCACATATTTCTTCTTTATATTTGATCTATGGCAACTTCATATAGATAGACCAACTCAATAACCGAGTTGTTCTTATGTCATGATACTCTTATCTTGATCTTAAATTTGAATGTTGATAGAAAAACTCAATCATGCATAAATAGTCAAATGGCATATAACTTCATTTAATTTTGAGTAACAAGCCGGCAATTGATATTTGAATTTTTCCATTGTCATATTACAAGCATAGCAAATCAAACTTATTAATGAGGAGAGCAATTCTTAGCTTATTATCTTGAGTTTTCAAACACAGTTTAAGAGAAATTAGAAGTCCTAGAAAAATTTAATTTTCTTTAAAAATTTTAACACTTGTAGAAATACTCATTTCCAGTGAAAACCCCATTTCCAGACGAACACGGTGTAATTTCAAATACAACTCAGATTCCATAAGATCATAAACAACCAGCAAACAATTCAAACGAATCGCATTAAGGAAATCCATGCACAAGATGACCAACAAGGAGAAGTTAAATATCCATATCACATAACTTTCGGCTTAGTTCCTTCAACTTCAATCAATTATTCTAACACGAAAAAAGTTTCATACAATAAATAAAACTTATGCGGCCCTAGAAACAAAATAAAAAAGGAGATTTATTACAACTGAATGAAGTATTACCAAAACAAAGATAATGCATAATACCAGGGAGTGTGAAGACACAATATATTGACATCTGAGCCCAAAGTAAGCTTATCCCCGTTATCCACTTTGTTGGTGCATCCTTTGACGCTATCAAGTGAACCACCGAAAACTTTGATTCCAGGCACCAAATCCTTGATCTTCTCATTCCCACCAGCATGATCCCTATCGAAAATAATGAATACAAAATAAGCATAAATTAAACAAGCTACCCAAAAAACAATCGTAGTTTCAGACTTGTCCATGGCACTTATGGTAGCCGTTTTAAAACAATAATAAGAAAATCAAAAGGGTGACAAAGAAGGAGGAGAGAACCAATGATGGTGTGTTGTGAGAACGAGCTTGAGGTCGGCGCCGATTTCACTCGCCTTGCGGATTATCTTCTCTGGCTCGACGGGATCGACGGCGGCCGCCTCCTTCGTGCTCTCATCTACGATTCTGTGATTGAAAAGCATGGATTGAGGAAAGCAAATGGAACAAAGATAAAATTAGGGTTTTCGGAAGAGGATACAATACAAGTAGGCGTAGTTGTCTTCGAGGCAAGGGACATGGAAAATCTTCATCCTCGCTCTCCCTTTCTCAGCCCCCTCAACTAGTCAACTCCTCTATGGAGATCAGATTACAACAGGGGTCCGGAGGGATCTTATACAAGGCCGCCAACCTTCTGCGCTTATCTATCAAACCATCTGATCTCTGAAGCGGACGGCTGACTGTAAAATCATCCTTCGGTGCGGTCAGGCGAATGAGGCGCGTGCTTTACACAGCCGAAGCGCAGGGCTTGTCGTATGTGAGGTGTGAATTTATAATAATTAGCCCAAAAGTTAAAAAAAAAAATTGTTATTTATATTTATTATTTTTATAATATCATTAATGTAAAATGGATTTCTATAGAACCAACATAAAACAGCAGCAACATACATGCTTGGCTTATTTAGCTTATCCTGAGCTTTTATATAGGCATATAGCCCTTATTTCATTCATCCTTCTCATTAGTTATGATAAATCTTAAAAAAAAAAATTTGCTTGATGAATATGAATTTCGATGCAACATTTGAATTGAAAGCTTTTAGAATTTAATTCATGATCATCGAAGTCCGATTTCAGTAAACTTATATTTGAACTGAACATCTCTACAAGTCAATACATTGGCACTCAAAATGATTCAATTTGATTCCAAATGTGCTTTAATCAAGCATGTGAAACATATTTGAGAACTTTTGAATATTAATTGAGGTATAAAATAGTCTCCATATATCACATGCTTATGATCAAATTAAGCATCTCGGCGAGACTAATCTAACAAACTTAGGATAATTTGGTTTTGACATCATTAAGACTATTGCGGGCAGAAAATTTTTCAGCATTAGAGTGAAAATACTTTATCTTAGCAATGTATGAAAGTCTAAGCACATAGATGATAAAGAATATACCTAAGATTTTTATTTGAAAAATCCTAAGAAAATAAAAACCCATGGGGCCTTGCCCAGTTGAAACTATTCCACAAGTATTTGAATATATTATAGAAGTCAATACGTCCTTTACTCCAAGGACAAGGAGAATACAATGCATTGTATAGTTTTGTTAATCTTCAGACAGATATTCTGTCACGACCCAACCCGACCGGGACGGATCCCGCTCGCATCGGATCGTGCCCAAACTCAAACTGATTGAACTGATTCCATGATCTAGCTTTGAAATTTGTTTCAGAACTTTCTTCCAAACATTTATACACAGAAACAGACACACAGAGCTACTATAAACATCAAATGCAGCGGAACAGATCATCTATCTTTTTCTTCCCCAAAAAGAATCATATATAAATACAGCTCATGGCTTTCAGACAGAAAGAAAAACAGAACAGAAAAGTCATGACTGTACAAAAATCAAAAGTACAAAATACCTATAACATATCAGACTCTGAACTCCTACTCCAAGACTTCCTTCCCTCTCCCAGAACCTGAAAACCACGTAGAAAAATAAGGATGAGCTACAACAGCTCAGCAAGACATCAAACCTCCAATCAAAATCCTCAGAATCCACATCAAACACACCAGACAAAAATCCATACAGAAATCAGATCAATAGAATCGTATATCGAATCAGAACAGAACCATACAGATCAGATCAAATCAGAACAGAACAGAAACATATCAGAATCATAAATCATATCCAAATCGTACGGAAATCAGAAATCATATCAATTCAGAACATATCAAAAATCGGAACAGATTCCCTGACTCTGACAGAATCTCAACGGATTCTGGCCCCTTATACCTCCCTTCCCAGACACTGACAGAATCTCTCAGATTCTGGCCCCTTATGCCTCCCTTTGTGCTCATGGCACCAGAACAGATGTGCTTATAGCACCAGAATAGAACTTATCATCGGATCCGGAACAGAACTTGTTTTCAGATTTCAGAGCTCATTTCAGATTTCCCTGACCCAAACAGGATCTCACAGGATCCTGACCCCTTATAACTCTCTTTTCATAGCACACAATCATATCATGTCATTTCAGAACAAATCCGGACAATTTTAGAAATCGTACAAAAATCCAGCGGCATAACGGTAGTATACGGAATTTACACAAAAATTCATAATTTCACAAATTACCAAATTAGCATAGAATATTCACAACAACATTGCAAGACTTTTATTATACTGCCCAGACAATTTCAGACTTCATCAGAAATTACAGTCAAAATAAAACACTGCCGAATCAAAACTATCCGGTCAAAATTCTCCAGAAAATACTTAAAATGTGCGCACTCGGCACCTCAGAAACATATCAAAAGTTACGCGGTAAAAACTGAACCAATCGGAAAATACGGACGAAATTCGCTAACGAAAAAGAAATCCGGACAGAAAAATCGTTCAAACTTCACCGTTCTGAAAATTGAGAAAGGCGGAATGTGCATTACCTTACGTACACCAATTTCTTGAACTGTCTCGACGGATAAAAACGGACCGGCGTTGTCCAAAAATTAACTTTTTCTCTTTTGCCCTTGACTTTCTCTCTCCTCAGAATTTCAGATATTTTATTTTGATTTTTCTCTCTCTTCAAAATGACTGATTTTCATTAAATAACCTTCTGATCGGCCCGGCCGATCGCACGATCGTCCAGGACGATCTGAACCAATTCACTTCGTCCTAGAACGATTTCTCAGGACGATAATTAATTTTCTTGGATGATAAATGTAATATCAAGATCTGCTCCAGTATCGTCCAGGACGATCTGGGATCGTCCTGGGACGATCAGTGGAATTCAGCTCCAGTTTTAGCCCAGTTTTGCTCCAGGTGATTTTCTACATGCATCGTCCAGGCCGATTGGAGACATCGGCCAGGCCGATTGGAGACATCGGCCAGGCCGATCGGCACTGTAGAAAATATCGTCCATGCAATAGCCCTGAAGGGAGACCAGGCCGATCCTTTTGGTCGGATCGTCCCGGGACGATGCTGCGATCGGCCGGGCCGATCTGTGTATTATAAAGCTGATTTCAAGTCATTTTGAGGAGAGAGAAAATCATTAAAAACGAAAATATCAGCCGAGGAGAGAGAAAGTCGTGAACTTTTGTGCAAAAGTGGATTTTCGGACGACGCGGAGCCGTTTTCGATCGAAGTGACTGTTGAGGAAATTGCTGTGCTCGAGGTAAGGCACATTCCGCCTTTCTCAATTTTCAGAACCGTCGTGTTTGGCGGTATATTCTGTCCGGATTTCGTTTTCGTTAATGATTTTTGTCCGTATCTGTTGATTGGCTCAGTTTTTACCGCGTAACTTTCTGTATATTGTTGACGTGCCGAGTGTGCACATTTTGGTTATTTTCTGAAGATTTTCGTCCGGGTATTTTTGATTCGACTGTGTTTTTAGTCGACCGGATTTTTCTGTGAAATTGGAATTTATCTGTGCAGTAGAATAAAGGTTCTGAAATGTTGATATCTGTATTCTGTGCGAATTCGGTAAATTTTCTTTGCAGGAATTTTTGTGTAAATTCCGTATACTGCCGTTGTGCTGCCCGATTTTTGGGTAATTTCTGATTTGTCTGGATTTTTTCTGAAATGAAATGCTATGTGTATAAGCTATAAAAAGGGAGCTATAAGGGGTCTGGATCCTATGAGATTCAGTTAGTGAAACGGGAAATCTGAAATGAGCTCAATCTGAAATCTGATATCTGTTCTGTTCCGGATCCGATGAATTCTGTTTTGGTGCTATAAGCACATCTGTTTTGGTGCCGTGAGCACAAAGGGAGACATAAGGGGCCTGGATCCTATGAGATTCAGTCAGTGTCTGGGAAGGGAGGCATAAGGGGCCGGAATCCGTAGAGATTCCGTCAGTGTCAGGGCATTTAGCTATATGTATCTGTACCACTTTCTGTATCTGTTCTGTTCTGTACGAAATTGTGATTATGATATGATATGATCCGTACGATTCTGATTTCTGTTTCTGACTCTGTTGATTTGTTCTGTTCTGATACGATCTGTACGAATCTGATTCTGTTGATCTGATATGTCTGATCTGTTCTGTTTCTGATTTGATACGACTTCTGTTTCCGTACAGTTCTGTTTGATTTGATATCTGTCCGATTCCGTTCTGATTTCTGTACGGATTTGTCTGCTGTGTTGGTTTTGAGTTTCTGAGAATTTAGATTGGTGGTTTGTTGCTTTGCTGAGCTGTTGAGCTCACCCTTGCTTTCTAGTGGTTTTCAGGTTCTGGGAAGGGCAAGGAAGTTCAGGGCTAGGTTTCAGAGTCTGATCAGATTAGGTACTTTTGTACTTTTGATTTTTGTACAGTCATGGCTTTCCTGTTCTGTCTTTCTTTCTGTTGAAAGCCATGTACTGTTCTGTAGATGATTATTCTGAGGAAATGAATTAAGATAGATGTTTTGTTCCGCTGCATTTGATGTTTTTAGTAGCTCTGTTGTTCTGTGTGCTTCTGTTGAGTTAAGAATTTGGAAGATCAGTTCAGTAACCTAATCCAAAGCCAGATCCTGGTTAGCTATTCTCCGTCGCGATCCGGCGCGGGCGGGATCCGTCTCGTCTCGGGTCGGGTCGTGACAAGCTTTTTTGGTATCAGAGCGCTGGTTTTGGAAACAGGTTGGATTGTAAAACAGAGCTCTAGGAAGTGATCAGTGAGTCTGTCTGGGAGGTAGTTTTGGGTCGTTTGGCTTTTTATTGTGTTATTTTGTGTTGTTTTGTGATAGTTTTCCGGATTTTTCTGGATTTTCTGTATGGATCAGCCAGACCCAGACATGACAGACGGTCAGAGTGACGATCAGGCAGCACCAGTGGGGAGTACAGCCCCAGTGGTCGGTGCTGATACACTTTCACAGTTTGCTTCACTTGTTGCTCAGATGATGAGCGAGACTCAGAGCAGAGCTTCGACTGTTAGATCTGAGGACATTGATCGACACCTGCAGTTATTTTTGAGGTTGAAGCCTCCGAGGTTTGAGGGCGCTGTTGAGCCCAGAGCTGCTGAGGAGTGGCTGAGGAGATTGGAGAAGACTTTTGACGGGATGCAGTGTCCTGCAGACAGGAAAGTTCCGTTAGCTATTTTTCTGTTGGACGGAGAGGCTGAGCACTGGTGGGATGGCCAGCAAGCAGCCAGATTTCAGGGCAGATTGAACTCTTTGATCACTTGGGAAGAGTTCACTGAAGTATTTCGGGACTGGTTTGTTCCCCCTTCTGCACGACAGCAGATGCAGGAGAGTTTTCTGAGACTTGTTCAGGGGAGCAAGACGGTGATGCAGTACGAGGCTGAGTTTACTGCATTAGCCAGGTACGCTCCGCAGCTGGTTAGCACGTCTGCTGAGAGGTGCTACAGATTTCTGAGAGGCTTACGAGACACTTTGAGGCAGCCTCTGATACCGTTCCGGATTACTGATTTCTCTGAGCTTGTGGAGCGAGCTCGTCTGATTGAGAACGACTTGACGGCTACTCAGCAGCGGTGGACTGCGAGTAGGAAGAGGTTTGGAGGAGAGACATCTGGCAGTGGTTCCTCTGGGAAGAGGAGATTTGTTCCTGGATCTGGATCTGGAGATTCCAGGAAGAGCGGAGGATCGTCTGGTACTGCTACCAGTACGACTAGTTCTGGATCTGTCAGTTCGGCACCTGTGTGCCAGAGTTGTGGACGGCGACACCATGGCCAGTGCTACAGGATAGCTGGTCTTTGTTTCAGATGTGGTCAGCCGGGACATCGGATTGCAGAATGTCCACAGATGGGATATGAGCAGCGATCTGAGGGCTTTGTCAGACCTGTTGGTTCAGCAGCAGGAAGACCGAGGACTGTTCCTCCTCGCCCTGAGGGATTTGCTGGTAGAGGCGGTGGTTCTAGTTCTGCACCACGGAGACCACCTACGATTCAGAGGGAGCAGAGTAGTTCTGTTGCTTCAGCTCCTGTTCCAGTTCAGCCACGAGTTTACAGTCTGAGTCAGCAGGAGGCTCGTGATGCTCCGGATGTTGTGACAGGTACGGTTTACATTTCTGATCAGCCCTGTCGTGTTTTGTTTGACTCTGGAGCGAGTCATTCTTTTCTGTCCGAGCATTGTTTTGAGATTTTACATTTGGATTCGATGGTTTTACCGGTTTCTTTGTCTGTGATTTTACCGGCTGGGAATCCATTGATTGCTCGACAGTTTTGTTTGTGTGAGATCGAGATTTCTGGCAAGAAGTGGAAATCGAGTTTGATTCGATTGCCGATTTCTTCGTATGATGTGATTCTGGGCATGGATTGGCTGAGTCAGTATGAGGCTCAGATTGACTGTCTGAAGAAGCAAGTGAGTTTGCTTGTGGCTGGAGAGAGAGTTGTATTTCAGGGATTACGAGGTGTTCTCTCCAGTCTGGTTTCTGCGTTGGAGGTGAGCAGGATGTGGAAGAAAGGATGTCCGGTATTTTTGGCTTCGGTGCGGGATCTGAACCTAGAGGTTGGTTCTGTTTCTGAGATCCCTGTGGTACGGGAGTTTGCCGATATTTTTCCTGAGGAGTTGGTTGGTTTACCTCCGGATAGAGATGTGGAGTTCTCTATCGATGTTTTTCCGGGTACCGCTCCGATATCGAAAGCTCCGTACAGGATGGCACCGAAAGAACTTTCTGAGTTGAAAGTTCAGCTCCAGGAGTTGGTTGACAGAGGTTTTGTACGTCCTAGTGTTTCGCCCTGGGGAGCACCTGTTCTGTTTGTGAAGAAGAAGGACGGTACACTCCGTATGTGTATTGATTACAGAGATTTGAACAAGGTCACGATCAAGAACAAGTATCCTTTGCCTCGGATAGACGACTTGTTTGATCAGCTTTCCGGATCTTCGGTATTTTCGAAGATTGATTTGAGATCCGGATACTATCAGGTGAAGGTGAAGGAAACTGATGTGGTGAAGACTGCTTTCAGTACTCGGTACGGGCACTACGAGTTTTTGGTTATGCCTTTTGGGGTAACCAATGCGCCTGCGATTTTTATGGATCTGATGAACCGAGTATTCAGGGAGTATTTGGATCAGTTTGTGATCGTCTTCATTGACGATATTCTGGTATATTCTGCATCTGAGGATGAGCATGCCAGACATTTGAGGATTGTGTTGGAGACTTTGAGGAGGCATCAGCTGTATGCCAAGTTCTCCAAGTGTGAATTCTGGCTGAAGAGCATTTCATTTTTGGGGCACGTGGTTAGCGGAGAAGGCATTTCTGTAGATCCCCAGAAGATTCAGGCTGTTGCTGATTGGCCAAGGCCGACTACGGTATTTGAGGTACGTAGTTTCTTGGGCATGGCCGGGTATTATAGGAAGTTTGTGAAAGGATTTTCACAGATTTCGACTCCTCTGACGAGACTGACTCAGAAGTCAGTACCTTTTGTTTGGACACCGGAGTGTGAAGCTAGTTTTCAGAGATTGAAGGAGTGTTTGACTTCAGCTCCAGTGTTGGCACTTCCGTCAGGAACGGAGGGTTTTCAGGTGTTCAGTGATGCTTCACTGAAAGGATTGGGTTGTGTTCTGATGCAGCATGGTCAGGTAATTGCTTATGCTTCGAGACAGTTAAAACCACATGAGAAGAATTACCCGACGCATGATCTGGAGTTAGCTGCAGTTGTTTTTGCTTTGAAGATTTGACGTCATTACCTGTATGGCGTCAGATGTGAGATCTTTACTGATCATAAGAGCCTGAAGTACATTTTTACTCAGAAGGATCTGAATCTGAGACAGAGGAGGTGGCTCGAGTTGATCAAGGACTACGATTTGACTATTCAGTATCAGCCTGGGAAGGCGAATGTGGTAGCGGACGCTCTGAGCAGGAAGTCTTCTGGATTCTCAGGTATTCAGCTTACCTGTGATGACTTTCTGATTCGTGATTTGGAGAGATTGCAGTTGGAGGTGGTTTCCTCCAGTGATTTGGAGTTGGCTCAGATGAGTATTCAGTCTTCTTTGGAAGCACGGATTCAAGAAGCCCAGAAGTCAGATTCTGATTATTCGAAGTTGATAGCTCAGATTGGATCTGGTAAGACTCCTGAACTTCGAATTTCTGATTCTGGTGTTATTTTCTGTAAGAACAGGTTGTGGGTACCTGTGTTTGGAGACTTGAGGCAAGAGATTCTGTACGAATCTCATCTTTCTGGCTACACTGTTCATCCAGGCAGTGGTAAGATGTACGCTGATATGAAGCTTTTGTTTTGGTGGCCTGGGATGAAGAAGGATGTAGCAGAGTTTGTGTCGAGATGCGAAGCCTGTCAGTTGGTGAAGGCAGAGCATCAGCGACCAGGTGGACTGTTGCAGTCGTTGCCTATCCCTGAGTGGAAATGGGAGGAGGTAACGATGGATTTTGCGATGGGTTTTCCTCGATCTAGACAAGGACATGATGCCATTTGGGTGGTTGTAGATCGATTGACCAAGTCAGCCCATTTTCTTCCGATCAGACAGACGGATTCAGTTGATCGCTTGGCACAGATTTATGTGAAGGAAATAGTCAGATTGCACGGTGTGCCTCGTGTGATCGTATCTGATCGAGATGGACGCTTTACTTCCAGACTTTGGAAAGGCATTCAGCAAGGCTTGGGTACGAAACTGCATTTCAGTACAGCCTTTCATCCTCAGACCGACGGACAGTCTGAGAGGACGATTCAGGTACTGGAAGATCTGTTGAGGCTTTGTGTTCTGGACTTTAGCGGAAGTTGGGAGGATCATATTCCGCTGATTGAGTTTGCTTATAACAACAGTTTTCAGTCCAGTATCGGTATGGCACCGTACGAGGCTTTGTATGGCAGGAAGTGTCGTACTCCTTTGACTCTGACGGAGGTCGGAGATAGACAGGCTTTGGGGGCCACTTTTGCTGATGAAACTGCTCAGAAGATCAATTTGATAAGAGAAAGATTGAAAGCCGCTCAAGATCGTCAGCAGAAGTATTACAATCAGAAGCACAGATTTGTTGAGTTTCAGGTTGGTGACTTTGTGTATGTCAAAGTCAGCCCGATGAAAGGTGTGAGCAGATTTGGTCAGGTAAGCAAGCTTAGTCCAAGGTATGTTGGACCATTTGAGATTTTGGAAAGAATTGGAAAATCTGCTTATCGCCTATTGCTTTCTGATTCTATGCCGGATGTGCATAATGTGTTTCACGTATCCACTCTGAGGAAGTGGGTTTCAGACTCTGGGAAGAAGTTGTCAGCTGATGAGGTGGAGATTCAGGAGAATCTGGCGTACAAGGAAGAGCCAGAGCTTATTTTGGCGTACGACGTCCGAAAGTTAAGAAATAAAGAGATTCCGATGGTTAAAGTCCAGTGGAAGCACCGGACTGCACGGGAAGCAACTTGGGAGAAGGAGTCTGATATGAGACGGTCGTACCCGTACATGTTTTGACTGAGTTTGGACTGGATAATGTCGAGGACGACATTTTTCTGAGTTGGGGAGATTGTAATATCAAGATCTGCTCCAGTATCGTCGAGGACGATCTGGGATCGTCCTGGGACGATCAGTGGAATTCAGCTCCAGTTTTAGCCCAATTTTGCTCCAGGTGATTTTCTGCATGCATCGTCCAGGCCGATTGGAGACATCGGCCAGGCCGATCGGCACTGTAGAAAATATCGTCCATGCAATAGCCCTGAAGGGAGACCAGGCCGATCCTTTTGGTCGGATCGTCCCGGGACGATGCTGCGATCGGCCGGGCCGATCTGTGTATTATAAAGCTGATTTCAAGTCATTTTGAGGAGAGAGAAAATCATTAAAAACGAAAATATCAGCCGAGGAGAGAGAAAGTCGTGGACTTTTGTGCAAAAGTGGATTTTCGGACGACGCGGAGCCGTTTTCGATCGAAGTGACTGTTGAGGAAATTGCTGTGCTCGAGGTAAGGCACATTCCGCCTTTCTCAATTTTCAGAACCGTCGTGTTTGGCGGTATATTCTGTCCGGATTTCGTTTTCGTTAATGATTTTTGTCCGTATCTGTTGATTGGCTCAGTTTTTACCGCGTAACTTTCTGTATATTGTTGACGTGCCGAGTGTGCACATTTTGGTTATTTTCTGAAGATTTTCGTCCGGGTATTTTTGATTCGACTGTGTTTTTAGTCGACCGGATTTTTCTGTGAAATTGGAATTTATCTGTGCAGTAGAATAAAGGTTCTGAAATGTTGATATCTGTATTCTGTGCGAATTCGGTAAATTTTCTTTGCAGGAATTTTTGTGTAAATTCCGTATACTGCCGTTGTGCTGCCCGATTTTTGGGTAATTTCTGATTTGTCCGGATTTTTTCTGAAATGAAATGCTATGTGTATAAGCTATAAAAAGGGAGCTATAAGGGGCCTGGATCCTATGAGATTCAGTTAGTGAAACGGGAAATCTGAAATGAGCTCAATCTGAAATCTGATATCTGTTCTGTTCCGGATCCGATGAATTCTGTTTTGGTGCTATAAGCACATCTGTTTTGGTGCCGTGAGCACAAAGGGAGACATAAGGGGCCTGGATCCTATGAGATTCAGTCAGTGTCTGGGAAGGGAGGCATAAGGGGCCGGAATCCGTAGAGATTCCGTCAGTGTCAGGGCATTTAGCTATATGTATCTGTACCACTTTCTGTATCTGTTCTGTTCTGTACGAAATTGTGATTATGATATGATATGATCCGTACGATTCTGATTTCTGTTTCTGACTCTGTTGATTTGTTCTGTTCTGATACGATCTGTACGAATCTGATTCTGTTGATCTGATATGTCTGATCTGTTCTGTTTCTGATTTGATACGACTTCTGTTTCCGTACAGTTCTGTTTGATTTGATATCTGTCCGATTCCGTTCTGATTTCTGTACGGATTTGTCTGCTGTGTTGGTTTTGAGTTTCTGAGGATTTAGATTGGTGGTTTGTTGCTTTGCTGAGCTGTTGAGCTCACCCTTGCTTTCTGGTGGTTTTCAGGTTCTGGGAAGGGCAAGGAAGTTCAGGGCTAGGTTTCAGAGTCTGATCAGATTAGGTACTTTTGTACTTTTGATTTTTGTACAGTCATGGCTTTCCTGTTCTGTCTTTCTTTCTGTTGAAAGCCATGTACTGTTCTGTAGATGATTATTCTGAGGAAATGAATTAAGATAGATGTTTTGTTCCGCTGCATTTGATGTTTTTAGTAGCTCTGTTGTTCTGTGTGCTTCTGTTGAGTTAAGAATTTGGAAGATCAGTTCAGTAACCTAATCCAAAGCCAGATCCTGGTTAGCTATTCTCCGTCGCGATCCGGCGCGGGCGGGATCCGTCTCGTCTCGGGTCGGGTCGTGACAATAAAAACCCCTACTCTCTGACTTTTGCCTTGCTCTGATTGTCCTGGGATGATCCCCGATCGGCCCAGACGATCCCGGGAGAAAAACTTTCTTGTAACTTCTGTACACATTCTGGAACAAAATTTCAACTGATCGTCCCGGGACGATCCACGATCGGCCCGGACGATACTGGAGCAAAACTGATGTTACATATTCTTAGTATAAAGATTTGGTGAATGTCTAAGAATGAAAACAAAGTTCACCAACAGTCGATGGTTGGGAAGAAATCTGGCGGCGACCAATGAACATGTAGAAGTCTAACAACGGTCAGTGGTCGAGAAGAACGTCAGTGATCGAGAAAAATGTTGGTGGTCCGGAAGAATATTGATTGTTATTAGTGGCAAGAGAACTCTCAAGTTTTCTCCTCCTTTCTTCATTTGAAGAATGTGGGGCTATTTATAATTATTTTTGAGTGACATGTCTTGTAAATATTGAGAAGATCAAGTGCATATATGGAGTGTTCCATCAGATGACTGATAGTGATCCTTTAATCATAAAGCATTTATCAAACATTTATGTGCTTTAATGATGTCAGAATTAACTTATCTTAGGTTCATTGAAATCATCTCGTCGAGCCGCTCAATTTTTCTATAAGCATGTCATATTCGACAATCAACTGGTTGTCTAATTAATACTTAAAACCCTTCAAATATGCTTTGGACCTTTGATTTGGGTTCATTTGGGGTTGTATTGAATTGATTTTGGTATTGTTGGGTTCATCTCGTCGAGATTTTCAATTCGACCAAAAGTTTATTGAAATCAAAGCTTGGATGATTCCTATTTTAATTTAAGAAATTCCAATTCATATTTACATCAAGATTCGTGTCGATCAAGGCAATTTTTTGGTGGCATATTAGTTGTCCCCCTATTTTTGGACGACAAAGCTTACAAAGTCCAAAAATATATCTCAAAGCTTTTGAAAAATAGTAGGTACAACTTTCAGCATCAGACATATTATGAGGTGCGATTGTTCCCTGGACATCAATATAGACTGCCCGATAGAGCCTTGAACCAAGTAAAACACTATTGATAATAATTTTAGCATGCACTAAAGTCAGCATGCCGATCGAAAAACATCCAAACTGTATCGTTTGAACTGAAAATCTAGCCCGAAAAAGGTTTGGCAGCCAAACAGGCTGGCGGTGCCGACAAACCTCCCCTGCGTTGGTTGGCACGCATGCCTTACACTCGAATGGGGCATGTACATCGCCCCATTAGATTTTTTTTTTTAAATTACAGAGTAATTTGACCTTTCAAATTCTAAAAATTCAAAACTTCTAAAAAATATCAAAAATTTCTAGAATAACTTTTCATGTACCCTAGTGCCTCCTCGATATGAATAAAATTTTAATTTTATATTGTTAATATATAATTTTGATAAAAATAATTGAGTTTTGGCTTTTAAAATTCCAAAACATATATTAAAAATTTTCAGAATATCCTGGAATATTTCCTGCATCTCCTCCTCTCTTCCACCTATAAATATTCCCCTTGGGGGTGGGGGCAAATTTTCTTCCAAACTTTTTTTTTCTTCTTCTATTCTTCTTATATTAGAGGCATTCCACTATCATGGATAAATGACATCTCCTATCAAGTTTTAGTACCCCTTATTGTGTAGGAGTAACCATTACATTTCGTCTTACAATAGAGACATTCCCCTATCATGGATAGGTGGCATCCCCTATCAAGCTCCAGTGCCCCTCTTTGTGTTGAAGGAGTAACCTTTGCATTTCTTCTCCTTCTTTCCTGCACTTCTTTTTACATTAGATACATTCTATTATCTTGGACAGGTGGCGCTTCTTATCAAACTTTAGTGCCCCTCATTGTGTAGAAGGAATGACCTTACATTTCTTCTTATATTAGATTTATTCCATTATTTTAGATAGGCGACATCCCCTATTAAGCTATAGTACCCCTCTTTGTGTAGAAGTTCTGATGGATAATAATTCTACGCTCAACTACCAATGACTTGAAGAATATTAGCCACAATCTTCTATGTTGAATAATGATACAAAGAGATATCGAGGTAGTAACTCCTGAGAGGATAACCAGTGTTAATCAGGGGATGGGCATAATATTGAAGATGATTGATGGTCGAGCTACATTTTTTTGGAGATAGTAAGTGTGTATCCCGATGTTGACAGATAGTAGAAAACTTGAGATGAATGAGAATTTTGCTACATTTTTTTGGAGATAGTATGTATCCTGATGTAGATAAATAGTAGATAACTTGAGATGAATGGGAACGAAAAATGTGTCAACTGTAACAACTTAGCATTAAACTTATGTTGCTAATTAAGTGGAGGTCTAATTTTTTTTTTGAGGTGATTTGCAAGGCGTTATGTGCTCATCCACAATGATTTAATAGAGTGCACAAGATGATGTTGATGGAAGCACTTTACTTCATATATTTTTATTCTAGCTTCTTGTATTAGAGATATTCCATTATTTTGAATAGATGACATCCCCTATCAAGCTATATTACCCCTCTTTGTGTAGAAGTTCTGATGGATGATAATTCTCCCCTCAACTACCGATGACTTGAAGAATATTAGCCATAGTATTCTATGTTGATTAATGATACAAAGAGATATGGAGGTAGTAACTCCCGGGAGGATAACCGGTGATAATCAAGGGATGAGCATAATATTGAAGATGATTGATGGTCGAGCTACGTTTTTTTGGAGATAGTAAGTATGTATCATGATGTAGACATATAGTAGATAACTTGAGATGAATGGGAATTTAGCTACATTTTTTTGGAGATAGTAAGTATGTATCCTAATGTAGATAGATAGTAGATAACTTGAGATGAATGGGAACAAAAATTGTGTCAACTGTAACAACCTAGCATTAAACTTATGTTGCTAATTAAGTGTAGGTCTACTTTTTTGGAGGTGATTTGCAAGGCGTTATGTGATGCGTTGAGTATTGCCCTAGAAAGGTCCAATCGGACATGTGCTCATCCACCGTGATTTAATAGAGTGCACGAGATGATGTTGACGAAAGCACTTTACTTCATATAATTTAATTCTAGCTTCTTACGAAAATGATTATGTGCTCGAACCTGAAATAATTTTTATTAGGTAATTTCTAGGACATTGCATATGGCTTTGATACATTTAGATTTACTTTTGAAGTAAGAAGATCACATATTCACATAAGAATATTTTTTGTTTGTTAATTTTCCTCCTAGTTAAAGCAACTCGATTATAGATATTTATTCATTCTACATCTTTTAACTTTGAGGATTTGAAAAAATATATATATTTTTGAGGCTTTAATTTTTTGATATTTTTAAATGAGTTGTGACCCTATCAACCACTTTCATTCATGAAATCATTTAGTAAGGATCATGTCTATTAATAATTATCCTTTGAGGTTACCCTATGGGTTCTCCTTTCCGAGGTTATTTGTCACAGCGTTACTCTATGCGTTAACCTGTATGGAAGAGACTAAGAAAATCTATCAAAGATGTTTAACTTATTCAAGATTGTTTATCAGAGCGTTGCTCGATGAAGTTAACCTGTATGGAAGAGTCCGAGAAAATCCACCAAGGATATTTGATCTATCTAAAGTTGTTTCTCAAAGTGTTGCTCAATGACATTAACTTGTGTAGAAGAGGCCAAGAGAGTCTACCAAGGATGTTTGATATATCCTAGGTTATTTTTGTCAGAGTGTTGCTCGATGATATTAACATGTGTGAAAAAGGTAAGATCGAATCCCCCTGCGATTGATCATCTATTGATTGAATTACAATGAATATTGTGTATTTATCGAATAAATGTTATATTTTATATTTTATTTAGGACCATTATTGTGATCTTATTTGGAGATGAAGATAATGATAATAATAGTCCTATGAAGTCTTACTATATTAAAAAAGACAATACAACCATGATTTAACTTAAATCCAGAAAACATATAGGCTATAGAGTAAGTAATTTTAATAGCATCTACTGATAATATTTCTGAATGTCGGTGGTGGGGCAGAGGTGAAGCTTCAAGATTCTTTTAAACTCAATAGCTCTCTTGATCTTTAGCCCAAAGTTCGGGCACTCAAAGGCCCTCCACGGGGGAAGCCCTTTGAGTGACATCTTCATTCTAGAGATCATAATTTTTTATGCTTAAGATAATAGATGGGCGTGGTTCAATTTTTTTAAGATAGAAAGATTGTGTCACTTGTTGATTTCCTTGCACTTCGTCAATTCCAGTTGGAGTTGGGAATTTTAACTTTAGGTGTGTCACTGAAGTGATAACGTCAAAAATTGACTGCAAAGGTCTTCTAAAGATACCATTGTACGTCGATTCTGACTTGACAACAACAAATTGAATAATATGTGTTGTTTATTGAGGGAATCCACACAAAAAAAAAATTGAGGGAATCCATCCAAATTAATAGGGAGTGTGATTGTTCCTTCAACTCTTATTGGTCGATTATCAAAGCCATATAATGATCCTACAATTGGTTGGAGTTCTTCTCTAACTAAACCTAGGTTGAGAAATGTAGAGTAGAACAAAACATCAATTAAACTTTCATTATCAATAAAGATTCAATTAACATTATTGCAAGGATCTTCAATGCTAACATTGATAACAAGTGGATCTTGGTGAGGATTCTAGATCTCTTCCATGTCAGAATCATTAAAAATGATGGATTAATATTTTCGAGATTTCTTCATTGCTGATTCTTCTGGGGTAGTGAAGAGAACCTTAGAGGTCCTCCAAAAAATAGTTTTAATTTTTCAAATCATTTGACGATTATTTTGTTGTTGTTTCTACCCACAGTAGTCTTAGTTTCATTTCAATTAAGTGGATTTTGAGTGAATTGATGAAGATATCCCTATTGAATTAACCTTTTAATTTTTTCTTTCAACTGCATGCAAACTTCAGTAGTATATCCCCGGCTTTGATGAAAGTGACAATAAAAAACTTGATTGTCAGTGTTTGGTTTCAATGGATTGGGCCATTTAACTATTCTTTCATTTGTATAGCAATGAGAATATTAACACATGATGTATTCAATGGAGTATATTCATTCTTCAGAATATATTGATGATCTTGGCGAGGGGGTCGAGGTGAAAGATCTTGAATTTTTTTTAAAGATTTATAATATATAATTAAATATATAAATAAAATAAATATATATTATCATATAAATCATATATATATAAAATAAATAGATAAAAATTAATATAATAGTTTATATATGGATTCATTTTATATATTATAAAGTTAATGGAATCCACATAAACTTTATAATATATTAAATATATATAATATCAGATAGTTTATAAACTAAAAAAATAAACGAAATTGATATCAGCTAGTTTTTGCACGAGTGGCTTGACGAGCAAAAATGAATCAAGATAAACTTTATAATATATAATAAACAATATAAAAAAATTATATATTATCAACTAAAAAATAAATAATATTCATATTATAAAAATTAATTAAAAACCATTAAAACAAAGTGTTGTATAGTGTATACATAAAACTAAAGATTGATTTTTGCTTTGTATGATTTAGGTTTGGGAGGACTTTTTACTGCTTCTTAAAGCAATTTATAGTACAAAAATAAAAAAATTTTGAATTAAAAAGCTGCTTTAAGAAGTAAAAAAGCCGTCCCAAACAAAGAATTAGTCTCACATCACTTGTGCAATTTTGCTTTATATAGTTTATATAGAATTTTGTTTTTACTCATGATAAAAAATTTGTTTAATTGTTTAAATTCAAAAAACTTGAACCGGCCGGTTTTAGAAAATCGGGACCAGTTCGCCGGTTCACCGGCGATTCTAGCTGAAACCGGCCAGTTTGAAGCAAAGTTGGTTTTCAAGTTGAACCAGATCGGCCTTCAGATCAGTTCACGGTTGAACTGATCATACTGTCCGGTTCAGTCCGGTTTTTAAAGCCCTGCACTTTTAAACATTCAAATTAAAAAAAAATAAATAAAAATTCTAACGGTCATTTGAGCCTACTCGTAAGTCGAGCCTCATCAAGCTCGAACTCGAGCTCACGAGCTTATTATGGAGTCGAGTTAGAATTGGCTTGTGAGCCGGCTCGTCTCACTTATACCCTAACAGCATTACTCTATCTAGCGTTGCCAAGCAAGATATTAATTAACCAAAACACATGAACCTGGATGCTTACTCGATCCAATAATAATCTGATACCGACCTTCTGGCATCGACAATCAAGATAAAAGACTACCAAATATATTATCTATTGAATTGCAGAATGCAGACCTACATGACTCTGGAGGTTATACGATTTTTTTGCTTTTATCAGAATATAGAAAAAAAGAAGAAAGAAAGAACAGCTATGTCAATATTTGACACGACCCGAAAATCTGACTCAAATCCGACCCGAAAATTTTGGGTTATGGTCAACCGAACCCGAAATTCGTCGGATTCGAGTTCAACATTTTGACCCGTTTCAAAAATCGGGTCGGGTTCGGTTTAACCCTTTGACCCAAAATTGACCCATTTTGACCCGAAAATCCGATTTTGACCCGGCAACCGAGATTGACCCGATTTTGACCCTTTTTGACCCGAAAAAGAGGAAATAGATCTGTTTTTGACTCGAAAAAGAGGAGATAGACCCGTTTTGACCCGAAAACTAGATTTTTTTTTTGTTGGAAACGGGTCATTCGGGTCGTGTCGGGTAGACCCAGACCCGAAGCAAGTCGGGTTCGGTTCAGGAAAACTAACCCATTTTTAAAAATGGGTTAGGTTCGGGTTAAACCAAATAGTATTGTGTCAATTTCAGGTTCGAGCCGAACCAACCCGAAATTGACACCCCTAGCTATAAATATATGATGCCAAATTTCTCTAAATGGAAGTAATTGAAACTCATATGCAGTGTTGATAATCAAGGAGGGAATAATATTCTTCCAGATGATTGTAGGAACTATCCTGAGAAAAATAATTTTTTGTAATTAACTTCCAAATGCCACAATCTTGTAGATTTAGATTTCATTTAGGATAATTTTCTTACTACTCTCTAAAACTATTTTCTAGCATAAAAATTTTTAATTAAAAAAAATTTTATTCTAAAAAATGCTTTAGAAAGCAACAAAAAAAATTGTCTCAAACAAAGCCACGGCTTTCTTCCTGCTTCTTAAAATAATTTTTTAATAAAAAATTTTAACTTTTATACTAAAAAATTATTTTAAGAAGTAATAAGAAAACCATCTCAGAAGAAATCTTAGAAGAAGCAACTTCTTATTATAATTTTTTTAAAAAAAATATTAAGAAAATATTAACTAAATAGATGTGTGGGAGAAATCTAAAAAACAAATTAGTGCAAAAATTACCTCAAACATATCTCAAAATAGTGAAATGAATTCATGATTCATCCATATCTTTATGAGATAATTTTATATCAAGATGTTTTGATGTGAAATTGATCCGTATAACTGTCAAAATACTTCAAAGTTATTTTAACATAAATTATAATATATGAAAAATTAATATTACTCTAATCTTAAAATAAATTCAATAAATTTAAAATTCATCGTGATCAAAAGATTAGTACGTTCTCAAAGAACTTGAGCTGTGAATGTGATTCCCTGCAACTATTCATAATGTGTAAAATCATGAATTATCATTTTGCATATAAAACAAAAGTGGCATCAAGAATAGGACAACAATCTTCAAACAAAGATTTAAAATAAGGCTTTGTTTCGGATGACTTTTTTACTACTTCTTAAAGCAGCTTTTTAGTACAAAATTTTTAATTTTTTTACTAAAAAGTTACTTTAAGAAGCTATAAAAAAATAATCTCAAACGAAGCCTAAAACATTCTACACGAATTGAATTGAATATCTCATGATTGATAGGCAATGCCAGAAGAAAGCAGGGCCGGAATCAACCTTAGTTCTCAGGGGATAAATGACAAACTTTAAAAAAAATATATATATATATATATATATATATATATATATATATATATATATATATATATATATATAATTTATTTTGCATATAATTATTTTTCACAGACTTATTTGTTCATGTTAGAAAAGCTCAACAGAATCGAGCGCATAACGGTCATAAAACTAAAATATACTGAAATAAGTGCAAGCTCTACATATTGCATCAAACATGCCATAAAGGTGATAGCCGAATCCTTTTATTTTAAGATTAGAAGAAAAAATCCATTCAGATCAATAATATTCATAAGAGTTTTTCATATATATTCATTTCATCGAGGTATATGAAACTAATCTAATTGTAAATGAGAATTAACTACTAAGCCAAACCATCATCCTTATCTCAATCAACTAAGCTGCCATTCTTTCCCTTTAAAACAATCTAATCTAAATTCATCCTTCCAAGCCCTGCTAATATTCAATGGGATCAAGTACTTTAGAAATCGAGATGGAACCCTCCAAACCTACAGATTTATGTGACAGCTTCAGGGGCCGAGTTGCAGTAAGGAGTGTGTAGGCAGACAAGTCTTGTGGACATCAAACATAAACATGCAAATCCAAGCCCTATCATAAGCCCATAAATGCTTTTGGGTTTATCTAACCTTAGAGCTCGCTTACACACAATTCCGAAGCTTGGAATCAAGGTTCCACAGGCAAAAACCATCCAGTGATCAAGCCCGTTGTAGTTGATTCCAGCAAGTATAGCACAAATAGCAGAGATAGGTCCTGCAAGACCAGTCATAGCTGCAGCAATAAGGGCACCCCTCCAACTATCAGTGGCACCAAAAATGCAACTTGCCACTGCTGCTCCTCGTGGGAGACCATGGAGAGAAACCGGGAGTACCAAGTGTCGCCCAAGCCCATAAGCTTTTGGAGCAGCTACACCAAGTGCCAGCCCTTCAGCAAAGGCATGTAATGAGATGGCAACACAGGCAAATATAGATTGAAGGGTTAGGGCGCTCAGAGAAAGGCCAGAAGTTTGGAGATTATTGACTGAAGATTTCTTATGGCGCCCCAACTTCAAGAGCGTTGAAGTGGACACATGGAAGAAACCAGAACCAGCGGCAAGAAGCAGAGCAAGTGTGAAAAAACTCATCTTTGATGATAGAAGTAACTGCAGGGGTCTCCAAGCAGCAATGAGCAACGCAATGCCGGAGGAGATACCTGATAGTAGAGGGTGTGGAAGGCGAAAGAAAAGAGAAAAATTGATGAGAATGATGCCTCCGATTAATGGGCCGAGGCCAAATAATAGTGACACCAGGAAGCCAGAAGCATCTGCCAAACTGCAAGTGGGAAAATTTAAAATCATAATCAGGTAAACAAAGAAAAATAGATGAGCAAAATTTCTAACGAATAAAAAGCAAAGGGAACAGGAATGGATGGTACTTGTTGCCGCCAGTGAAAGCTTGGAGCACTGTGCTAAGGGTTTCCATGAATGCTACAGCAAGTGTACCAGATGAAGCTACTTTTGATGGGGAGGCTTCCTGGAAATAAAACAAAAGAAAAAGGATGGGAATAAGTAGAATCATAAGAAGGAATTAAGCTGTATGAAGAAACTCCTGGACGGTTCAAAGGCTTCAGTTATTTTTTAAAAAAATGCTTCATAGAAGAATGAGGGATCTTATTAACTCGTGTTTAGAAAAGGCTGGTTTTATAATTATACCTTGAAAGCATCCGGAAGAACTTCTGCAATCACCATCCATATCATGCACCCAGCAGCAAAACCAGTACAGAATGGTAGAACTTTGTGGAAAGCATCAGCACAAAGAAAAGATGGAATTGCAACAATGGGCTAAGTTAAAAAAAGTGCAAACTGTCACTATAGATATCAAGCAAGGTACTAAAGAAGGGATATTTAGTACTCTTAGCAAACAATAAATACATAAATAAAACATTATACTATGCATATGATTTAATCATTGTTTCGAACAACATTTTTGCAGAAATAAACATTTCTTCAAATAAAACCAAATATCAAATTCCTCGTGTTTGTATCAATGAGGAGAGAGAGGGGGGTTGACAGTAGAGCCACATTAATACACACAAACAACTCATTACTGATGCAAGCAAAAATTAGGATTTCTCCTAATTTTTGCAAGCAAAAGTTACTCCTCATAGGATAATAATAAATAACACGAAATACTCAAAATACACCTTTGATATCATAAAAAGACGCTTACAACTTTTGACGCTTACAAACACAAACATAAACAACACCTAAAAGAGCTCTTCTTTGCTTGAGACAAAAGATACATATGGGGTGGTCAGTTGCGACGAGAAGAAAGATGTTAGAAGCCGAGACGAAGAAAGGACAAGCTCGCAAGCTTTCCCAAGAAGGAGAGGAAGCACGGAACAAGCTCGCAAGCTTTTCCAAAGAAGGAAGAAAAACCCTCAGGTTTTTTACTCCAAAAATAACATCATAATCTCTCATGACACCAAGACTCACTCGACAAACCTGCTCTGATACCAAATTGATGCATGCAAACTAGAAAGAAAGAGTCAATAGAGGAGAACACTAGGACTAGAAGAACAAAACTCGATTCAAACTAGAAAGCTGACATCTAAACAAAACACCAAAACAAACTAAAGTCGAACAAATGAAACAAAGTTTAAAAATAAAAACACTATCCTCAGAATAACCGGCAAGCGGGTTCCTCACATGCAGCAAAAAGTAGGTAAAATAAGATAAGTGCTAAGGGCTTGCAAACTAATGGTCCACCACAGCAACAAGGTCCAACATCCAACAAAACTCCTCCAGCAAATGTCACCAAATTCTGCCAACAAACACCTCCAATAATGAGCTAAAACATCAGCTCAAGCAATAATGAGCTAGAACCCGACCCGTTTTTGTAAACGGGTCGATTTTCCAAACCCAAAGTGACCCAACCCGTTTAGGGATAGCACGATAGGCGGGCAGCGGCAGTTGCAACAGTGCCGATGGCAGAGGGGGCAGCGAGCGTGGGGCAGCAGGGCAGTTGGCATGGGGCAATGGGGAAGCTGGCGCGGGGCAACGAGGCAGCTGGGTTTTCGGGTCATTCCTAAGTTCCCGGTCAACCCGACCCGGTTTTGCAAAGGGGTTGGTTTTCAGGATTTGAACCCGACTCGCTTCGGGTTCGGGTCAACCCAAACCAAAAATTTTTGGGTCGGGTCCAATGTTGACACCCCTAATGCTTATATTCAAGTCATTAAGGAAATGTATGCAGGAGCTATTACTTGTGTTCAAACACAAGGTGGTTTGACCAAGTATTTTCCTATTTCAGTTGGATTACATCAAGGATCAGCCTTAAGCCCATATTTTTTAGCTTTAGTCATGAATGTTCTCACTAGACATTTGCAAGAGGTTGTACCCTAGTGTATACTTTTTGCTAATGATATTCTTCTTGTTGATAAGACTAGAGAGGGAGTTGAAGGTAAACTTGAATTATGGAGGTCAACCTTAGAGTCTAAAGGCTTTCTTTTGAGTATATGTGTAATTTTAAAAATAATAGATCTAGTGGAGGATTGTGACTTTAGGCGATCAAGTCATAAGTAAGAGTACACAATTTAGATATCTTGGATTTATTGTTCAGTGTGATGGTGAAATAGATTGGGATATTATTAGTAGAATTCAAGTTGGATGGTTAAAGTGGAGGAATGCATCGAGCTTGTTGTGTGATAGAAAAGTCCCACTCAAACTTAAGGAAAAATTCTATAAAATGGTAGTGAGACCTATAATGCTTTATGGTGTAGAGGCTATTAGAAGAGAAGCACGGTATTAAGTTAAGTGTTGCAAAGATGAGGATGCTCAAGTGGATGAGTGGTTTTACTCTTCAAGACATGATACAAAATGAGCATATAGGTGAAAAGGTTGGAGTAACTCCAGTGGAAGATAAGATTAGAGAGTCGTCTGAGATGGTTTGGTCACATAAAACGGTAGCCTTCCAATGACCCGGTTAAGGAAGTAGATGTATTGGATTTGACTTATGTTAAGAAAGGTAGAGGTAGACCTAAAAAGACTTGGTTAACAAATATTAGAAATAGACTTTCTTTATTAGATTTAGATGAAAATTTAACTATTAACAAGACTCAATGGAGGAAAGAGATTCATATAGCCGATCCCACATAGTGGGATAAAGGTTTGTGGTTGTTCATGTTGTTTAATGATATGCCTACAACCATGTGCAAACCAATATAACTCGTACATTATTTTAAAAAAAACTGCAATTTATAATTCACTAAATAAATTTATTTAGATTTATAATTAAAGGTCTTTGAGAAATTATGGTCTAAAATAACATATCAAAATTGAAATTTAACTTAAGCACTGGCTTCATATTTAATTAAAATATTTAGTAGAACCAAATATTCACATATCAAATTAATTAGTTTCAGTGAGTTGTCATTTAAAAAAATAAAATAAAATAAGAGGTATATTGAATCAGCTAACACATTAAATTAAAAAAAAATAAAAAAAAATAAATAATCTGATGACTCCCCGCTCCCCTATCTACTTCTTAGCTTTTCAATTGTGCGGAACGGCCCACCCAATTAACTACCCACTCGCTTAACCCACTTAATCCGCTCTCCTAAATCGGTCCGCTTGTCAAATCAGGTACCAAAACACTGGTTCGCTGGCCAACCCAACTACCAAAATAGTTGGGTGGGTGTGGAGAGATAGGTCAGCAAGCCACTCGTTACCAAGTTTAATGGCAGGCATAAGAAAAAAATTTCATTCACCTTATTAAAATAATCAACGGCTCTTTTTTAAAAAATTGCCCCAATGTTAATAGGTCAGCAATCTGTGGGGTGTAATCGTGGGCAACAGTCTGAGATTTCCTCTTCTGACATCAAGATCCGTGGGATTGATTCCAAGAACTGTGGGATATAATTATTAGAATCAATTAGATTAAATATCATTCGTGTTCTATTTATTAGAATCAATAAAACTAGCCCATAATCTCTTAATTTCTATCGTGTTTTCTCTTCGTTATTGATATTTTTGCTATGTGGAGATAGGATTCTTATAAGTTTCTAAGTGTAAAGCCACTCATCCACCTAAGCATCCTCATCTCTGCAACATTTAACTTAATTGACCAACATTCTAGTCCATAAAGCATTGCAGGTGTCACTATCGTCTCATAAAATTTTTACTTAAGTTTGAGAGTACTTTTCTATTACACAACATGCCCGATGCATTCATCCACTCCAACTATTCAACTTGAAGTCTACTAATAATATCTTCATCTATTTGAACAATAAACCCGATATATCTAAAATATGCACTCTTTTTTATGGCTTAATCACCCAATGTCACCATCCCACCACTAAATCTAAAATATAATAGATCTGGAATGCCAATGTCTATAATACAAAGGTACCAGTCAGTCTTCTAATATTATTGATTCATAATTATTAGTATCACAGCCATTAAAATGTTATAACATAAATTAAATCTTTGTTCTACTAATTCATCTAAATATTTTCTCCATTACTCAATTTTCAAATCGTTTTGAAAAATGTTTCGTTGATTAAACCTATATTATCTATAAAAAACATATACTAAGACACCTCACTTTGAATATACTTTTAAGTGCATTCATAATCAATACAAAAATAGATGAATTCAATGTTGGTCATGAATCTAATTTTAATATAATTAGAAACATTTTGGTCAATTCATGACTACTTTAAATACTAATTAATGCTCCATCCTACATATATTTAATAGCTTTAACAAACCTTTAATCGGTACCTTTCTTCCTTAGTGTGCACCAAATAAATTCTAGAGGGTTCTCACTTCTCAATCATATTTTCTAAAGATCAATACAAATCATATCCAGTAATTGGCTATCATAAATATTGCTTCCATTATAGGTTTTCTTGACACGAAAAAAAAATTCTATGAAACTGACATAGTTTTCCAAGTCAATCTTCCATTATCGATGTAGGATGAGCCTAATTTAATGATTATGAATCATTCAACGACATCTTATTACCACTCTCATGTCTCCATTGTATGACTCAAAAGTTTGATTCTTCTGTAATCATCACACTCTTGAACAAACATTTTTGCTCTTGGATATTACCAAAATATTGTATCTCCAATCATTTGAGATTATTTTATCCTCCAAAATATTATTGAAAATATTTGTTAAACAAAACATATATCCTCAATAACTCACAAAATTTTAATAAGTATCTAATTTGAACCAAAAATTTTACATATATAAATCTTTTTCAAAGCTAACTCCACTTTACTTTTTTGGATCAATTTATAATATGCCTTCTTATGTTCATTCATTCATTGTGCTCATTATTGAATTCAAATTAAATCAAATTCTCATTTTGCTCTTAAATTCACACTCCTTTTCCTAACAACAATCTCTCTCCATTGAGAATCTCATACCTTCGTCCTCATCTATATGACCTTTCCAATCCCCCATTCTCTCTTGTATACAATTTCCAAATATCAATAACCTTGGAATCGAGAAATTACCCCTCATAAAAGATTCCTTGCCATTAAGAGTTAAGTTGCAGTGTGTCATTAAAGGGCCTAGGCCTAAAACGGAGATAAATTTTGCTAAATGAAATTTGGGTATTTTGAATGAAAATATAAAAGGATTGGTTGGCACAGTGATCATAAGAAGAATAGCTACTGTTTTTTTATAAGAAAGAAATAGAATAGAGAAAAATCCAAAGATATTGAAAAAAATCATAAGAAGAATAGCTGCTGTGCATTAGAAAGGCTAACAATATGATAAAAATTGGGATAATAAAGGATAAAGTGTTAAAAAATAAAATTGCCGATGGAATAAGGCTAATGATAGGATGATTTCTATTAAGATAATTACCAACAATGATATCATCAATCATGCTAGTGGTCACGCTCATCAACTTATATTAGAAGTTAGTTTGCAAAATTAATTTTGGGAATAGATGGAAGAAATATTACAATATACACTTGATGATGAAATGATAATTATTAGAAGTGCTTTAATGATATATATGTTCTAGTAGGATGTGCTATGAGAGGATTAATGGTGGCTAAAGAATACGAGATATAAAATCAATCGAATAAGCTATATTTTATATCACAGTAGCCTATGATCTTGCAATAGCAAACACATACTTTAAGAAATAAAAGGAACACTTAATTACGTACAAACATGAAGCCAATAAATCACAAATAGATTTTTTTCTTACTTTGAAGGAAAGAAAAATTCTCTTGCAATAAGTATAAGGTGATTCTTAAAGGTCATTTCACATGTGGTAGCATGGCGATGAAGCAAATGACAATCAACACCCATAAATCTCATTTATTCATTCATAAATTAAGAGTAGGAATAGAACCGTGAACATTTACCTGAGGCAAAGATGTAATGAAACTCCACAGCATGGCATTATGTGGGGAAATCCCTCGTGATGCAAGAACCATACTCACAGCTAAACCTTCAGGTATGTTATGCACAGCTATTGCTAGAGTCACAAAAAGGCCTTGGTTAACTCCTTTTGATCCAGCAAATGATACCCCAACGCCTGAACCTTCGCCAAAGGAATGCAATGTCATTATTCCGATTACCAGTATAGCCTTACTTGCATCAGCACCTTTTAGATCTAACATGCTTACTTCGCCATATCTTTCGAGAACCTGAAAAAGAAAATTATATGTGATTAGCACACTTTCATAATGCCCATAGTTCTCAGAGGAAGATGCATTCCATGACTCAAGTAAAACATGACAGTCACATGCAACATTGCAACAAATATAAGTGCAATAAGGTCTCATAATCACAAAAGAATAAAATTATACTAGCAATTAAAACATTCCCAATGGAATCTTTCCAAAAAAAAAAAAAACCATGACGTCTGATACTCAAAAGAACAACTCATTATACCTCTCATAGAAACTAAAGTGATTTTCAAGAACTCCTTGAGGAAATAAATGGATTTAAGAAACAATCATTACTGCTCTGTTCATTTAAATTTGTATTCTAAACAGAGGAATTCCTTAGAGAGAGAGAAATGCGGAGGGCGGGGGTGGAGTAGGATAAAATTTAAAATAATATAATAACACCTGCATTATCAAATGAGCAATCCTGCAAAAGCAGGGAAAGGCAATAAGATATGCGCAAGATCAAATTTGAAAAAATAACATTAATGAGATTGACTGAAATATATATTGTTCTTATGAGACAAAAGCTATAGGTGTAAGACCCCTCATCAATTTGGCAGTTTAGAGACAATTTTGAACGTGTAGTTAATATAAGTTACGCTTGAAAACTAATCAATCCATATGATAGGATATATCAACGCTTTGGAAAAACTTAAAGAAACTGAGAAACAAATTTGCAAAGAAATAGTCCACAAAGTTTAAAATTAAAAAAAAAACACCAGACTAAAAAAACAAAGTAGATAACACGGGTAAATACCTTCTTACAAAGTAAAATAAAAACTGCTCCACTCATAATTCCAATAACCACTAAATTGCCACCACCATAGCTTTGCCCTTCCTGTACCAAATCAAAGCTAGCAGCCAGCATCACTCCGGCAGCCAAACCATTGCACACACCTGCCCATTCAGGCTCTAGTTCCACAAAGAAAAAAGGAACTGCACCCAAGCCAGTTGCAGCAGCCATAGCAAGAGTAAGCCATGCAACTGTAAATAGTGAAACTTTGTTGCTACCAACTTTCCTCTCATCAAATCCCTCGAAAATAACCCCGGGACTATGAAGTCCAACCTCTTGGCCTGAACCATCAATGACCGTGCTCTCTAAATCTCTCCGAGGAGCACTTATCGTCCTTTGAACAATTATGTTGTCTGATTTTGCAGTAGTAGCAGAACCATTCCACAAAAAAATAATAAGCAATGACAGTATAAGAACTTGCAACTTTAAGGCCATTTCTTTAGATTTAACAAATAATGTGTATGCCAAAACCCAGCCCTGGATGAAATTAGATGCCAGCCTTCATGTTAAAACCCTGATCTCATAAAATAACCATAAGATAAATAAACCAATCTTTGTTTAAGAAGCCAAATAGGTCAACAAAGCACTATATGATCCTCACATGGCTACTTTCATATCTGAAAAAAGTATATTCTTCTGAATCTGTCCTCTCTGATGTTGATGCCAGGAATACCGCCTGGTGAAATACAACACTATATATGGGAACGCAATGTGCCAGATGATTTATATAAATTTAGCACAAATGGTACATTCATTTGTAGAGAGATTAAATTCCAACTCAGCCTTTATGCATTGACTGCAGCCTTTGAGCAAATTAGAGCAGAAGGAACCAAGAATGAACACTTAAATACCCAAAAATTGGGACCTTCTACTATAGGAGATTTTGAAAAAAAAATGTGGATTCCGAATCCAAACCAAACCATGAAGTTCCTCAACCTGATAAGAAATGCAGCAGCAAAAAATTACTCTTATCGAATTAGCCACAAAATTGATAAGGAAAGAAAAGACAGTGTTAGAAATAAATACAACACATCATTATAGATTTAAAGAGCATAACAAATCAAATAATACATCAAAAAAATATACAGTAACTAGTAATCTAATAAAAAGCCCTTCAAAACAAAAAAGATGCACAGAAGAAATTCAGATCTTCGCAACTAAAATGTGAAAACTAAAAGCAATCCTCTTCAATCAAATCAATCATGAGAAGACACAACAAATGAATTTCACAAGACAACCTGCCAAAATCCTACCTTCTAAATATCTACGACTACTATAGCACCTTCAAACCCTGCCAAACAGGATTTAGGGAACTGTTGAATCCAACAGCGAATTAAATCCTCCGATTCCCTCTTTTTGGCGGGATATCGGCGGATTTACGGGATTTGGCCGAAGAAACGCGCGAAAGGAAGAAAGATGGCTACTTTCGCAACGAGCAAGCTCCCGTCGTCGTCCTTCCTTCCGATCCAACAGAAGAACGGAGAGGAGGTGTGACTTCTGATCCGACAGGAAGGAACGTCGTGGAAGCAGACGAAGTCGAATAGCAACGAACAGCCGGAGAAGAGGAAAAGCAACCCAATGAACAAGAATTGCCAGAGAACAAAGGAATAAATTAACTAGGTTAATTAAAATTAATTAAGAATATAATTTAATTAACAAATAATCATACTTGTTGCCAAACAGCCCCTAAAACAACAAGATACCTCGAACTAGCTTTCCAAAGATCACCACAATGATCGACTAATCCGATCCGTTACGGAACAAATTCAGACATCAAAAGAAGAACCTACTCCAAAAGCCTATAATTACTCTACGCTGTACAGGAAAAGCAAAATATCCTACAAATTCAGCTTCAAGGATTTGACTTCACGTCCCCGTGATGTAGATATATTCCCCGATTAAACCCTAAAATACGGAGAAAGTAACGGCCAAATATAATATCAATCGGTTGAGAATTAAAATAAATTAGTGGAGCACGCGTAATCGGAAGGAAAGAAAGAGAAATGAAAACAGGCGTAAAACAAGGTTCTTTGAAAACCACCTACCTTGAGAGAATCAGTCTGGTTAAGCGGTTTTTGTAGCGAAGATTGAAGAAGACTGCCGAAGAGGAATCGAGCTTGGTTGCGGGAGTCGGCCGGAATTGTTAATGGCGACCTGGGTTTGAATTTAACAGGACGTATGGTTGAGATAACATTTGGTGAATAAGTCAAAATGGACGGTAACGTTCTTAAGGCTCAATTTGACGTTATCTTAAATAGTTGTATGATGCCGCAGACTGCGGGGGATAAAGGTCTAAGAGACGAACTTTTATTTGGTCCGGTGCAAGGACCTAGAGGAAGGTTCGGTTTTGCCTAAAAAAGTGCAAATACCGAGTTTTTTGAAAAAATACCGAGTTTTTCAAAAAACTCGGTATTTGCACTTTTTGACCTATTTTTGCCTAAAACCGAACCTTCCTCTACATCCAGTGAAAGGACCTAATAATTGCTCCTAAGAGACAGTAGTTGGAAGACTAAGGTAAATGGGATCATTGTCGGGTGAAGTAGATTGTTATCGTGTAATTATGATTGGAGGGACTGTAGTGGATGAGAGATTATGGTTGGATGAACTGTAATTGAGGAGTTTTTATTTCGTTCGGTCGACCGAATGAGAGAAACATTCGGTCGCAGGCAAAAATCGCGCGGTACCGAGGTGTACCGAGTTTTTTGAAAAACTCGGTACACCTCGGTACCGCGCGATTTTTGCCTGCAACCGGATGTTTCTCTGCATCCGGTCGGAGGACATAATAATTGTTCGTAATTGAGAGATGAAGGTCGGAGGGATCGTAGTCAGGCGACAATGGTCGAAAGGACAATAGTCGGGGAACTGAGGTTAAGGGGATATTTGTCATGTGATAGGGGTTGGAGGGAACATTTTTAGCAGGCAACAAAGATCAGAGAGATCATAATCGGTGGGCGATAGAGGTTGGACCTTAGTCGTCGGGTAACGAAGATCAAAGGGATTGTAGTTGGCTGGAGACGATAGTCAGGAGGAGACCCAATTGTGGTGGCCGAGTGGAGGTCCAACAGTGATGGGTAGGCAAAGGTTCAATAACGGCGGTCGGGCGGCAAGGTTTCCCTTGCGGTGGTGCCAAGGTGGAGCACTGAGACTCTTCAAGCCTCAGTGATCTCTTGAGTCTTTAGCCCAAGGTCCAAGCTTTTCAAAAATCCCCCTTCATGTTAAAAAATGAGTCTATTTATAGATTTTGAGAGTGTTATACTTTATAAACATGGAAAAGGTCAAGAGTAAATTTAGAGTGCTGCTTCAGACGTCCTATACTAATCAAGCAGCTCGATTTGACAATAAATATGTCATGTTTACGGATCATTTCAATGTCAAATTAATGTTTTGAAACTTTCATATATGCTTTGATCCCTTGATCTAGGCTTATTTGGGCTCGGAGTGGACAAATTTTGATATCATTAGATTTGCTTAGTTAAGGCATTAAATTTGACTATAAATTTGCTGAAATTAGAATTTGTATGGTCCAAATTTTAATTTCCAGCTTAAATATAAATCAAGATAAGTGCTTGATCAAGGTAACTTTGGGTGAGTATCAATTAAAAATCATACTACAGTATGAAATTTGATTAAATAAACATGATAAAATCCGAATTAAAAACGATGACATGAAAGAAAAAAAAAATTCCTAAACAAACTTCAAAGAAATATCTCTTCGGGAATAACATGGACATGAAATGAATTATGCATTGATCTCAGATGAAATTGATTTGGCTATGAAAAAAGATTCAAAAAATAAAACTTTAGCATGAGATAATTCATAACATTTGAACAGTTGTCAATGATGTTGAGATAATTTGATTAACAAAAATATTTAATAAAAATATTAAAATATATTTTATTACTAATGTTCAAAACAAAAAGTGTTCAAAAAAATTTTTTTTTTCACAAGAGAACCAAACTAATAAATCATGTAAAATCGAATTATAACATCCCGTAATACAATATAGACTTCATTTGGGATGATTTTCTTATTGCTTCTTAAAACAACTTTTAGTAAAAAAATTTTAATTTTTTACTAAAAAAATATTTTAAAAAGCAATAAGAAAACATTGGGACGAAGCCAGTCTTAACAAATTCATATTTGTACTGGAGAACCAATTTGCTTTTATCTAAAAAATTTCCATTTTACATGCCATTTTTATGCTATGTTCTTTATTGAAAAATATAGACAGCAAAGAAATAATTTTTATATATATTTATTGACCTTAAAAATATTATTAAATAGCAGGACAACTAGTTTGATAAGCATTAAAAAAATAATATGAAAATTATATTAAAATTGAATTTTAAATCACTCTTACATAGGATTAACATAACTATTTATCTTTATATATCAAAACGATTTAGAAATAAAAAAAATAAAGAATAAATATATGCTATGCAAATTTAAATTACAAATTATAAATTTATACAAGTTCATTGTTCTACCCAAAATTTCAAGAGAAAAAACTAGATAAAATTTCAACAAATCAACTTCATAAACACTTCAAAATCTAAACTCTGAGTACAAGAACATTTAGGCTTTGATGATCCAATGAAATAGGAAGGCAAAAAAACCTCAATAATAGATACAAAATACCAGTCCAAGTGATTTATTACAATAACACAAATTCTAAAAAAAATTGTGAGATGTGATTCTATGCTATGCCCAAAAGATTTCAACAACACAACAAAGGGTGCACAAAGAATGAACCTGATGCTAAGAAACTATATTTTCATTTTGACAGTCTTTAAGGCTTCATTTGGGATGGCTTTCTTACTGCTTCTTTAAGCTATTTTTTAGCATAAAAATTTCAATTTTTATACTAAGAAGTGCTTTAAGAAACAGTAAAAAAGTCGTCCCAAACGAAGCCTAAATATACACTCAGATGCATACATTCACCTAATTTATACAGGAAGAGATTACCTCATCAGCGAGGTGCAATGGAAGGCATCACATTACTGATAAGGTTGCTGCCGGCGACATCAGACGACAAGTAAGGCTGAGAGTCTACGAGCGACGATGATGTCGGTGTCTCATTCTTTAACTCTCCAACTACAGACTCTAATGGCGAAGTATAAGTTTCTGGACTCATACGCCATATGATCTCCAGCTCCCTGACTACTTCAGGCATTGAAGGCCTCGCATCTGTCTCATCTTGGCAGCACCGTAGAGCCAATGACGCAAACTTCTCAACACATTCTGAGGGATATGAGCCCATGCGGCTATCAATGGCTGAGAAAATCATGCCAGACTGATAAGCCGAGGTAACCTGCAATCAAAGGTGTTCATGTTGGTCTATGATTGTACTGAAGATACACTAAAAAGCTTCTATTTAGGCTTCATTTGGGGCGGCTTTCTTACTGCTTCTTAAAGCAGTTTTTTAGTACAAAAAATTTAATTTTTTACTAGAAAACTGCTTTAAGAAGCAGCAAGAAAGTCGTCCCAAATGAAGCCTTAGATTGAGCATGAAAAGTTAACAAAAGATATTCATTCATACCTCCCGAACTATGTTTTTTCCATGCAAAATTGGTTGTCTCCCAGTCAATAGTTCTAGAAACACAACTCCAAGACTATATACATCACTTTTGTCAGTAAGTTTATGAGTTAAGAAATATTCTGGGTCAAGGTAACCCTGCATAGAAATTGCAATTATAAGCACACAGTTGCAAGTAACTTTAAAAGAATATGAAGGTTAAGTAAAGATTTTACTTTCAACGATACTTTTTCCATTATAGCAACCAGAAAATATGCTAGCTTTGCAGCATTAGTTCAGTTTAAACCATGCATTTATCTGGAACTACTTAAACTAGAAGAAAGGAAGTTCCCTGAGTTGTCCTGATGAACTTTATCAGAAAGCTGTTATTCTTACTGACTTAACAGATTTTTATGCATATTAGTTTTAAAGGTTTTGATTTTTCATGTCTACAAAGTACCTTTGGACGAAGCAACCCATAGCTCCTGACAAGGATCATTAGGTAAGGTTGGGTCGACTGTCTCCTCTGACTAAGTAGATTAAGGATCATGTTGGCCCCGGTCGACTAAACCATGGGATCTTGATCGGGTTCATCATCATTCCCCATACCATCTGCTTTAAGTGTGCGGTGACAAATTCTCAATTTTCAATATCTAATTCTGCTGCTACTATATGCTTGATACTATGCATATGTTCAACAACTAGCATTAATCGAAAGTTCTCTCTCGTTATTGGGAGGGATAATTAACTATAGGGGCTTGAGCCTATAGAAAACCTGAACTCATATCATATAGTCCTCATAAAACGAGGGCAAAATCTCTGGATAGTGTCTCATCTAAAACCCAATCTTCCTTCTGAAAATTTATCTTAAAACCTAAACTCGTTAAAAATCTTCTCGACAAAAAAAAAAAAAAAAGAAAGAAAGGAGTCACGGAGAGTTCAGGGCGTGAATTTTCGGAGCCCACAATGAAAAAGTTGAAGAAGTTCAAGTAACTTAAGAACGTAGATGTATTAGATTTAGCCTATATTAAAAAAGGTAAACGTAGACCTAAAAAGATTTGGTTATAAAGTATTATAAATTACCTTTTTTATCAAATTTAAATGAGAATTTAACTCTTAACAAGATACAATGGATAAAAATGATTCATGTAGTTGACCCCACGTAGTGGGATAAAGGCTTGATGTTGTCATTATTGTTGTTGTCTCTTTCCAAATAACAATTTTCTTTCATTATTTGACATTGTACTCATTTTATTGATGGATTATAATTAAAAGAAAAAAGATTTGCATAACCGTGATAATTAAAGATATCAGAACAAAAATGTCAAGCTAATTTCAAAATGATAATTTAAATTGATAGCATATATAAAGCTATAATGAAATAGCTTACCGGGGTACCCTTGACTACAGTTGACACATGACCAGGCAGATCACCTTCAATATCAGGAACTGGTGCAAGGCGTGACAGTCCAAAATCTGCAACCTTGGCAACAAACCTCGAATCCAACAATATATTGCTTGCTTTTATATCTCGATGGAAAATAGGGGGATCTGCTTCTGTATGCAAGTATAATATGCCCCTCGCAGAGCCCAATGCAATGCTCAACCTCATTGAAAAGCTCAAAGCTTCCTTGGATTTAGCTGTTATATCACAAAAATTCAAGTCAGAAAAAAAAAACAGAGCTTTCTCAAAGAAAAATAGACGAGAATTTGTTTGGCATAGGTACATTTCTCCAAGCAAGTGATTCTCACCAGATAGATGATCACGCAATGTACCATTTGGCATGAACTCATACACCAACATCTGCCACAACAACTTTGAGTCAAATTGGGAACAATCTTAAAAAAAAAACAGTCCAGTGGTTCAAACCAACAAACATTGGCCATGATACTAAAGAATGAAAAAGAGTTAAAATTCAGTCAAGCATTGATAGCTACCTCTCTTACACTGCACAAAATTTCAGCAGTAAACTTTTACATAGTTGATAATTAAAAACCATCGAGCAAGCAACTCTTTGAAACCATAACAATATTTTACTGATATTTCAGCACACACATGCATGGACACACCAAGGCAACCAAGAATGCTGCTCTATCCAACTCAGAAGGGATATTCTTGACAGCAACTTGAAATAACAAAAAAAAAAATTCCTTAGGCAAATAGCTTCTTGAGCATAATCGAGTCAGCCTCCAAAGAACGAATGCTAATGTTTTGATATCAATAATTAAGAAAAAAAAAAAACAGTTATATCGATCGGGAATTCAGAAAAGAGCTCTAAATAATCAAGAGTTTAGCCAATGACATGTCAATCATATTAGATATCATTACTACTTCATCAGCACTTTGTACAACTAAAAGTTAAAGGCTTTCATCATTGATGCAGGACAAGGATTCTTGGATACTCTAAGACAAGAATGTTTAATATTTCAATATTTCATCTATACAAGTACATATCATCATTAAAAAGGGAAAATCATGTATAAAACATTTGGAATGAAACACCCTAGAAATCAAGTAATTGAGAAATTAAGAGAATGGATAAGTTGGGCAAGGGAACCGAGAAAGGGAGCAACCGGAAGCCTAGTCATGCTCAAATGGTATAAACCATGTCCCCTTTGTCACATTGACATCCTATATGTTTTTTCTTCTTAAATGTTGAACGAGAGGAATTGTATTGCATTTCGCGAGATCTCCGCCTCCTGCGGAGGTCGGGCATCCCGACCGCCCAAGCGGACCATTTTAGGAAGGATTTTTGAGAGATTTGAGAGGGAAATTTGAATGTAAGGACTGTTTAGGGATTTCCTTTTGATTTGTATGCATTAAATACTTTGTTTTCCTAGGGTTAGGGCATCTTGAATTTGGCTGAAATTTGAGATCTCTTAGATTTAGGTTTTCTTTGGGCTCTAGCGGCATCTAGAGATTTGGGAGGGATCGATCCTCCTCTCGAATAGAGGATCAATTGTATCTTGCTATTTTCCGTTTTCCTTTCATAAAAAATTACAAATTATCTACTGTTTTTGTGATGTTGTGCGGACTTTTGTGAATAATTTTTGCTGTTTTCCGAAGATTGATAGGAAATACTTGAGAACTACAAGTGTTTCCTATCAAATTGGTATCAGAGCAAGTCTTGGGACTGGTGGAGGGCTGTTTTGGGCAAATTCCAACAGCAGCTTTTTGCCCAGAAAAGGAGGTAGTTGCTGTTTTTTTACTCAAAAATCCAGATTTTGTGAATCTCCAAACTCCGGATTGTAATGGCGACCAAGAAAGTCGATGCTTTGGAGGAGAGACTCAGAGGAGAGATGAATCACATCAAAGAAACCATGGAGGAAAGAATTTCTTCCATGGAGGGGCAGGTGGCCGATCTCAGGGATATGATGAAAAGAATGCTGGAGCTTCAAGCACAAACGGCGGCATCCAAAGCGAAGGGCCCAGAAGCGAAGAACACCAATTCTGAAATCCGTAAGGAGGAAGAAGAGGTGGAAATCGTGGAAGGGGGAAGAATAAGACCCTATGTGGAGTCTTTCCATAGGGAGGAAAGAGAAGATCGACATGGAGAAAGGTATGGCTATGGGGGAGCGGAGCAAAGAGGTGCTGATTGGGAATGCCATGAGGGGTTTTACGGCTGTCGAGGTGCTGATTTTGAAGAAAGAAGGGAAGATCTCGAAGGGAGTTTGGGCTATGGAAGAGCAAGGGAAGATCAGGAAATATGGGGTGGACCTAGCACTTGGGAGAGGAGAAATTATGGGAGAATAAGGGGAAATGGTGGCGACTAGAAGGTGAGGAAGTCAAAGATGCCTATATTCGAAGGAGAAGATGCGTATGGGTGGATTTACAAGGTCAAGCGACACTTCGCCGTCAATGGGCTGACGGAGGAGGAGAAGCTGATAGCAGCGGGACTGTGCTTGGAAGGGAAAGCCCTGTCGTGGTTTCAGTGGAGAGACCAGAGGAGGCCGATCAGAAACTGGAGGGAATTTAAAGACTGCATAATAGAGCGTTTCCAAACCGATCGGGGAGGAGACTTCTATGAGCAGTTCTTTGCTCTAACATAAGAGGGATCGGTAGTAGATTACCGAGAGCAGTTTGAGCACCTAGCTAGCAAGGTGGAGCGACTCTTAGATATAGTGTTGGAGGGGAATTTCATGAAAGGGTTGAAGGTGGAGATCCGAGCAGCAGTGAAAGTGTTGATGCCCCGTGACTTGGGGGGGCGCATGAAGTTGGCACAGCTGGTGAAAAATCAGAAGAATCTGGAGAATGGAGCTAGGAGCAGCAGCTCAGGAGGCTCTTACAAGACTACGACCACTCTTCTAGCACCCAAGGGGCCTGCCTCAGGAAACATTTGAGACCACCAAGGAGAAGCCAGTAGAAGGAGAGAGTGGAAAAAATTTCAAGAGGCTGACAGAGAAGGAGATGCAAGAGAGGAGGGCAAATGGGTTGTGTTTCAGGTGCGAGGAGAAGTATACACCAGGGCATCGGTGCAAGGACCGAACTCTTCAGGTTCTTACCGTCTGCGATGATGAGAAAACTGAGGGAGGTGAGGAGACAGAGGAGGAGATGGAGGAGAAGTTACACTTGGATCTGGCTGAGGTTTCCCTGAACTTAGTGGTAGGATTCACTATGAATCATACCATGAAGGTGAAGGGGGAGATAGAGGGCAGGGAGGTGGTGGTGCTAATTGATAGTGGGGCTACCCACAATTTCATTTCCACTCAGGTCTTTGACCAATTGAGAGTGAAGTTGGCGGACACCGGTTGTTATGGAGTGATGATGGGTACAGGGAAGGTGGAGAAAGGTTAGGGGATCTGTAAAGAAGTGGTGTTGACCATCTAGGAGATTCAGGTAATGCAGGACTTTCTCCCACTAGAGTTAGGAAGTACTGATGTCATCATGGAGATGAAGTGGTTGCAAACCTTAGGGGAAACCAAGGACAATTGGTGAGCAATCACGATGGAATTAATGGAGGATGGGAGAAATGTGGTTATAAGGGGAGATGCAGGGCTATCCAAAGCTATGGTATCACTTAAGACCATGGTTAGGGGCCTAAAAGAGAAGGGGGAAGATTTTCTATTGGGACTACATAAGTTGGATATGATCAGGATGAAGGGAGGGGATGTTTCTCTTTCAGTGCAGCCCTCGATTCAGCAATTTAGTAAGGTTTGTCAGTCACCTCAAGGATGGCCACCTCCACGGGAACACTAGCATATTTCTACCTTGAGGACAAGGTGGATCTTTGGGAGGGGAGTACTGTTAGACCGGTCCAGCCGGTCCATACAGAACCAGCATTTCACAATCTCTCCGCCTCCTGCGGAGATCGGGCGTCCCGACCGCCCAAGCGGACCATTTTAGGAAGGATTTTTGAGAGATTTGAGAGGGAAATTTGAATGTAGGGACTGTTTAGGGATTTCCTTTTGATTTGTATGCATTAAATACTTTGTTTTCCTAGGGTTTGGGCATCTTGAATTTGGCTGAAATTTGAGATCTCTTAGATTTAGGTTTTCTTTGGGCTCTAGCGACATCTAGAGATTTGGGAGAGATCGATCCTCCTCTCGAATAGAGGATCAATTGTATCTTGCTATTTTCCGTTTTCCTTTCATAAAAAATTACAAATTATCTACTGTTTTTGTGATGTTGTGCGGAATTTTGTGAAGAATTCTCGTTGTTTTCCGAAGATTGATAGGAAATACTTGAGAACTACAAGTGTTTCCTATCAGGGTCCCTAAACAACTTGATCTTCTTTGAAAGAAGGCCTTGAAGCTAATCGTAGTACGTAAGCAGGAAAATCAAATACCATTGAGGAAATAAGGTTAATTCATGCATAATTTTTCTTGTTTACTTGTAATAATATTACTACACATTGTAAACTCCCATTTTTTGGATAATTTTTTTCGTGTATTCGTTTACCAAAGATTAACTTATACTCAATTTAATGGGCTTTATATTCCTCGGTGCTCTTCCTAAAACAGAAAAGATGAACTTAAGAGAATTTTAATAAAACCAAAATCCAATTCATTGCAGGTCCGTATGAAGTATGAAGTCAGATTATTCTATGCACAATTTGTGAATGTTGCAAGATTATTTCTGCACATTGTTAAACTCTAGCTTTTTGGATAAAATCTTTTTTCTTATATTTGTCTACCATAGCTTAATAACCTATGCTCAAGATATTGGAGTTTATACTCCTCAGTATTCTTCCTTTATCAAAATAAGGAGTACAAGTAAGAACAGAATTGTAATAAAACAAGCCAAACTCTAATTCTATCCATTTTGGGGTTCAAGTTGAAAATCTGAAAATAATGTACCAAATAACTACGTAAATTTGATGCTAGAACTGGAGGAGGTACATACCTGTTCACTCTCTTCATCACAGTAACCAACCAAAGAAACTAGGTTTCGATGATGCAACCTTGATAAAAGTTCTATCTCAGTGAAGAACTCTCTTGATCCCTGTAAGGAACCTTCTAGTGCCCGCTTTATCGCAACAACTGTTCCATCAGCTAAGATTCCTCTGTAGACCTTTCCATACCCACCTTGACCAACTTGAGAGGAGCTACTGAAACTGTTTGTTGCCAATGCCATTTCTTCAAATGTAAACCCTTTAACACCATCAACTTTTATGGGAATTTTTGATACTACACAAGGTGAAAATCATTGAGGATTAGAAGACTTTCAAAATCTATCAAGTTTATAAAAATTACTCAGATGGCTTAAGAATGCTTAAGCCACACCATCATAGAAAAGATTTTCTTTTATAGTGAAATGTGAATATGAGGAAGCTCTAGTCATTTAAACTTTGGCAATGACTACTTTTGAGCGCCTATGCTAGGCAAGACCATAATCATCTATCTTTCATCCAATAGATCCTCAAATCAAGACAAAAGGAAATCAAATTATTCTCTGAAGGAATTCTAAACTAATATTTGAAGTTTGACATTATGTTTTCTGCTAGATTAGATTTAACAATGTTTTAGAATTTTAATGACTTGTGACCTAAAAATAAGGGAATACACAGATTTCAATGGCGCAAAATAGCGCGCGCCATGGCGTATGGCGCGGCGCACCTACGGCGCCATGTGTAGCCAACATTATGGGAGGCCAAAAAAAAGCTGAATAATATTTATGAATAGAATTTCTAGGTTTTATTTTATTTTCTGTATTTTAATATTATATTTTTTGTAACCAAGAATGTTAATGATGGACTTATATTAGAAAATAAATAGCTAATTATTGTAAATGAATTTTTGGGAAATAAATATAAAATTGCAAGATGAAAATGATTTCTAGTTGTTTTTGCTAGACATATTTAAACTAGTAGATTATTAAAAGTTCTAATAAATTAATTAAGAGATAAAATAGTCCATTCTTCAGAATTTGAAGAATTAGATTCTTGGAGTTATAAAAGATTACTAAAAGAATATAACCAAATGGGTTAATATCCACAAAAACTTCAAACAGTTAAGATGTAAAAGCCCTTGATGTCAAGAGTCAATTCTTAAATCAATTAGAAAACTTTGATAGAAAGAAAAAAAAAAAGATTCAAAATCTCACTTTTTTAGCTACGTTAAAAAGTGAGAAAATAGTCTATTTGCTAGCCTGGGGCTGAGTGAGATAAAGATGACAGAACTTTTAGAGCAGTTGAAAATCTTTCTCGCCAAAAAGCCAAAAGACTGTTGTGTGAGGTAGGTCCCCACTCAACAGGCCTAATGATCGAGCTGGTATTCCAAAGATTCTTTAGTTTGACAAGCCATTATAAAGAAAAGCTAAAACAAACTCCTAGTAGTTCAAAAAGTCAATTATTGGGGTGAAGATATTCTAACAAGGAATCAAATCAAAATTTGACATTCTTACCCCGATGATGGATTCAGTTGTCAGAATATCATAACTAAAGGGATTCCTTACCCAAATCAAGCTCTCAACTATAAAGACAAATGCATCGAACCCTCACCTTGATGACTTTCAATTATCATAGAATTATAAGCAAAGGGTTAATACTTAATATATTTCTCTCAATTAAAAAGAAAATACTAAAGCAATAATCCACGATGACAGATATAGTCATCTAAAAAACTATAGCCAAAGGAATCTGATACATCAAGGGGCCCACCTTGTGGGGCACAGGTGAATTAATATTCATTATGTAAGGAGGAGGAATCAAGAGAGAGTTGTTTCATAAAGTTTTAATTAACATTGGGATGGAATTATAGGCTGATTTGAATTTAGATTGGGGAGGAAATTAGCAAAAGTTTATGTAATGAAAGATGACTAATTTGAATTAGATTTGGGAGGGAATTATGAAGGTTTTATTCAGGGAAAGAGGGATGATTTGAATCCAAATTTGAGAGGGAATTAGCAAAGTTTTATTAAGGGAAAAGGGCTAATTTTAATTCAGATTTGGGAGGAAAATATGATGGTTTATTTAAGAGTTATTATGTTGTTTAATTTTCATTATGTGATTGTGTTTGTTGTAGTTTTTCATAGGAGTTGCTCCTAGCAGCGTCTAGGATTTGTGGGAGAGCTGATCTACCTCTTGAATAGTAGATCAATTGTATTTTTCCTTAAGTATTAATCAAAATCAGACCCTATCTTCAATTTTTTAGAATTTTCTACTTGTTACCTTGTTGTTTTTACTTCCAAAACGCGTCAAATTGGTATCAGAGCGAGATTTTTTAGAGATGACAGCAAAGAAGGTGGATTCATTGCAAGGCAAATTAGAGCAAATCAAGTTTGGGATGGAGGAAAGGTTATCCACCATTGAAGGAAGATTTTCAGCCAAGGAGAATTGGATGGCAAGTCAATTTGGAAGGTTGGATGTGATGATGAGGAAGCTCATGGAGATGAAATCCAAAACTCCACTAATGGTTCCGATTGCAAACCCTAACCAAGATTTGACTAGGATTCTTTAGACCAAATCTAAGGGAAAGAAGATCGAACAGGAGTTAAACCAGGAGAGTTTCTTTCATCAAGATTCATCTCATAGGGCTGTGATAAGGGGCGAATAGGGGTTTCCGGATGGGGAGACGAGGAAATTTTGTGGTGGAGGTGATAGGGTGGTTGATCATTATGGAGGCATTTTGGGCAAGGAGAGTGAGCAGTCGAAGATGGAGGGGGTCAAACCGAGCCAGGGGGATCGGGTCATGCAAGGAGGATGGAAGAAAGGGGAGAGTCTCACCCACGATGCACGAGGGAAGCTATTGGAGGGAGAGGAAGATGGAGTGGAGATGCTATGATGAGGACGTTGAAGAAGTCAATATTTGAAGAGGTGGATGCCCATGGGTGGGTGTACCGGGTGGAAACAGATGCATCAGGATACGGCCTAGGTGCAATACTCATGCAAGATCATCGACTCATTGCTTATTTCGGCCAGGTGCTCACAACCAGTGCGATGTTCAATTCCGTATACGAGCTAGAGTTGATGGTGATTGTCTTGGCTATCAAAAGGTGGCAACCCTATTTGTTGGGACGACACTTTATCATCAGGACAGACCAAAGGGATCTAAAGTTTCTACTGGAGCACAGGATGATGATTGTGGAGTATCAGAGGTGGTTATCCAAATTACTTGGATATGATTGCCCAGGACTAGACAGTTCTCATCCTTCCACCTTAAAATAAGGTGTGTTTTTTGGGGGAGTATTGATACGTCAAGGGGCCCACCTTATGGGGCGCAGGGGAGTTACTATTCATTATGTAAGGAGGAGGAATCAAGAGGGAGTTATTTTAAAAAGTTTTAAATTGGGGGGAATTATTTAAGGAAAGGAGACTGATTTGAATTTAGAATTGGGAGGAAATTAAGGTTTATTTAAGGAAATATGGCTATTTTGAATTCAGATTTGGGAGGAAATTAGGAAGATTTTATTTAAAAAAAGATGACTGATTTGAATTCAAATTTGGGAGGGAATTGGAAAGGTTTTATTCAGGGAAAGAGGAATGATTTTAATTCAGATTTGGTAGGGCAATATGATGGTTTATTTAAGGGTAATTAGGTTGTTTCATTTTCATGATGTGATTGTTTGATATAGTTTTTCTTAGAAGTTGCTCCTAGCAGCGTCTAGGATTTGTGGGAGAATTGATCTGACTCTCGAATAGTAGATCAATTATATATTTTATTATTGTTGAAGTATTAATCAAAATCAACCCCCTATCTTCAAATTTCTAAAATTTTCTACTTGTTACCTTGCTGTATTTTCTTCCAAAATGCATCAAAATCTACCATCAAAATCGAACTCTTGATTGTAAAGATAAAAGTTTTCAGCCTTGCCCCTATGATGAGTACAATTATCACCATGAAAAAAACATCTAGAACTCCAAGCTAAATATATCTTAGACTCATTGTCTGATGATAGGCACAATCAATAATCAAAAAATTTGAGCAATAATCAGATGCTTCATGCATAGAACAATCATTGATCACCCTCCACACTAGTTTGTCAGGGATGCTAGATATACGTTTGACCAAAGCTCATAAAAAGACAATGTTATATCAAATATATTCATCTACCCCACTAAAAAAATCTCACGTAGATAAAAATGTGACATATGCCCTCTAATTGGGAGATCAGCCCAAATCTGATCAAACCATTATATTACATTTATGGTCTATGATAGGATGTTCCCCAATGGATAATTCTATGAGTGTGAATCATAGGACAAACTTGATAGCACATAAATCCATATGTTAACTAAGTTCAACAAAAAAATGACCCCTTTAATAAGTGTTCACCCCAAGCCTATCGACTCCCCTTAGATAAGATAATTCATGGTTTTCGATATTAAGTAAACCAAATTTAATAAAATAATGAAATTTTTATCGAGTTTGTTGTTATCCCTTCATTATTTCTCTTTGAGCAAACTATAATTTATTCTTTCTTCTAATCCAAATTACTTCTATAAAAGTAAAACATTATAAAGTTTATACAATACTTTAATCAAAAGCTCTATCGCAATCGAGAAATGTAATTAATCATAGGGGATTACGCCTCTATGAGACCTCAAAGCATATTATGACGTTCACACAAAAGGTAGGAATCACTAAGTTGTTACTTATCTAATATCCAATTTGACTTGTAAAAAATCAATCCAAGATCCCTCAAATAGCAATAGAAACAAAGTGAGAGGTTTTCACAGCCCACACATGAAATGAATCAAACACATGATTAAAAACACAAATATTAACCTAGTATATTAGATCACATTTCCTTGCTCTAAGGATTTAGAAAGTACAAGTGTAATGCTAAATAGTTGACACTAATTCAAAGAGGCCTCAATTAAGACTTAAACCCATACTACGGTTCCCATAAAGATCAATGATTGAAAATGTAAATATTAACTTCAGAAGTTAAATATACTTGAGAAATATGCCAGCAAAGTTATAAAAAAAAAATTGACAAGATATATTGAGAAAAAGAACCAACAGATAGGGAATTATTAATTAAAATTTATATGAATATGCATCTAATTTCAGTTAGGATTTGATGATCCTTTAAGCTTTCAATATTTCATGTAGTGAACCTCGAAGTGTGTTTTTAAAAAATGCTACATAAAAAGCACAAAAATTACTTGATCGCTTTTTTGACATTGCATGGTATTTTGAACGACGCCTCACTATAAGAATCGTTATCAGAGTTGATAGAGCAACTGCCACTGCCACTGATGCTAATACAATGCCCACTACAGCACCAGCTCTTAAGCCTGAACTTCCTCTATTTGGAATCACTGAAACAGAAAAATGAATCAATGACTATCTAATACAGTATGATTTTACTCAATAGCTTCATTGTAAGTAGAGAGCAGGGAAGTGCAAGCATTTTTTTCCTTCAAGACATACCATTAGAATAAAATCCCAAAGTGAAGTTAAGGAGTTCATATGGTCCAAAAATATCTGAATCTGGAATCAGCCATCCTGTGAACATTCCTCTGATTCGTAGGACCTCACTGTCACTGAATAAACTAGTATTATTTGGAAATAATTTCAGCTTCATCCTCAATCTTGGACCTTCTTCCCAGATGAATGAATCAATGAACAGTTGATAAAGAGACAATTCAAGACCGGATGACAAGTAAAGCTGAAAGCTATCACTGTATGGACGGAAATCGGAAAATCCTGGACTTTTTAACCGATAGCCAACTTCAAGCGGGATGGCACACATGCAAAGGATAGGAGACAAAGGATTGTATTCATAACCTGAATCACTGGGGCATGGGTTACAGTTTGTTTTGGAGTTCCCTGAGCCTCCAGGTGATGGGTTTACTGACTGATTCTGACAGTATTGCTCGATGTTAAGTTGGTTTGCACTTGAACATACAGGATTGCCATATAACCTGAAAATAATTCAACACCGAACCAAAAACAATGATAAACATTGCCTAAATTCCAAAACAATAGAGAAAAATTAAGGAACTGCAGCTAAAACATGGTTTAGGGCAGAAGACACAAGTAAACCACCAACAACAGCAATACAATATCAAGCCTTTATCCTTCGAGGGATCGGCTACATGAATCATTTTTCTTTATTGTGTCCTATTAAGAGTCAAATTCTCATTTAAATGTAATAAAGAAATATCATTTCTAAAAGTTCTAACCAAATCTTTTTAGATCTACCTCTACCTTTCTTAATATAAGCCAAATAATACATCTACTCTCCTAACCAGGTCATCGGAAGGCCGACAATTATGTGACCAAACCATCTAAGGCGACTCTCTCTAATTTTAACTACCACAGAAGCGACTACAACTTTTTCACATATATACTCATTTCGCATTTTATCTCTAAGAGTAAAGCCACTCATCCACCTGAGCATCTTCATCTTTGCAACACTTAACTTAATTTTATGCTTCTCTTTTAATGGCCAACATGCTGCGCCATAAAGCATTGCAGGTCTCACCACCATCTCATAAAATTTTCCCTTAAGTTCGAGGATACTTTTCTATCACCCAACAGACCCAATGCATTCCTCCACTTCAACCATCCAACTTGAATTCTACTAATAATATCCCCATCTATTTTACCATCACTTTGAACAACAGACCCGAGATATCTAAAACATGTACTCAAATAAATGACTTGAAAAGTCAAAATCCCCCACAAGATCTTGGGGTCAATTTTAATTAATTTAGTTGGTCGGTCAATTTTAATGTTTGGGATAATATTCTCTAAAATTTAAGTTCAATAAGAGAATTTTGGAATGCTCGGGGTTATCCTATCTACTAGATCAAAGGGGTCCAAAGTTGACTTTTAAAATCCAACTGAGTTCTGTGGTCCTAGTATTCTTAATAAATATTAGACCTTTTGGGGAGTAATTAGACTATGAGTTTGCTGGATTTAGAGTTTTTTACACAAAGTTATGATTTTAGAAGTTCGGGCCTAGTTATTGAACTACGGTTGACCAAAGAGTTGACTTTTTTATTTATGCTGATTTCTTGAATGTTCATATTTTTAATAATTACTATATTTTAATTAGAGTTAAATGCCTTTTAGTTTGGTCAATTTAGATTTTTTTTTAATTAGTTATGATTTTTCAAAGTTTGGGTATTTAGTGATTTATTAAAATTACTTAATTAAGGGTATTTTGGGAATTTTTGGGGATTTTCATTTAAATGAAGTTCAAACCTCTTGGGATCACCTCTAAAGGTCATGACTGACCTAAGAAAGTATTTCCAAGTGTTTGTGAAATTTTTGAAAATTTTTAATAATTATTAATTGATTAATTTAACTTAAAGTGATTTTTAATCAAAATTAAATTAGTGTTTAAATTATGGTCCAATTAAGGGGCTTCTAATTTTCTTAGATTAATAATTCAATTATGAGGAGTTTGATATATTATTTGCAATTTTTTGGTTAAATTTGGGTTCATTACAATTTTCTGAAATTTTTAGGGTTTAATTAAAAGGGTAAAATAGGGTTAATTAATTAAGTGACTTAAAGGGTCCTAAAATTTTTTAGAAAATTCTCGGGGGTTTGAAATGTCACTAAGTTTAAATGGTTTAAGTTTCATGTCATTTGAAGGTGTATCCTAATCCCTAGAACTTCTCTAAGTTCTCTAGACGAGTCTTGAAGTAGAAAGGGAGGAGAGGGGTCATATGAATTTGATATTTCAAATTAATTGGAAAAGAGAAGGAAGGGGTTAATTAATCCCTTAAATGGAGTTCCAATTTTGTGAAGGAATTAATTAAAATAGAGAAGGGAAGAGAATAAGGGGGGCCGACCATATGAGGAGGAAGGAGAAGAGTCCACATAAAATGTATGTGGACCCAAGCAATAAATGTGATTAGAGAATTAAATCTGATTTTATATCATATTTGAGAGATTTGGGGGTTTCCTAAAAGAGATTTACTAATTAGAAAAATTAATTTAAATCAAATCCAATTAGAAATTTAATTAGATCTAATTTAAGCAACATTCCTAAAATAGGATCCTCATTTAGGAAACAAATTCAAATTCAAATTAATTTGAATTTTGAATTCAATTTTGTTACTAAAGGGGGCTAGAATAGGAAAGACTTACTTTCCTAAAATATGAATCATTAATTAGGAAACAAATTCAAATTCAATTTGATTTGAATTTTAAATTCGAATTCATTGTCAAATTAAGAGAGCTAAAATATGAAAGGCTTTGAATGCAAGATGAAATTTATAGAGCCAAGGGAAGAGAGATGTAGATTTCGGTGGGGAAGGGGACCGGCGCTTAATGGAGGGGATGGGGTTGCGGGCTAGGAGGAGGTGGTGGAGTAGCCGACGAGTGGAGGGGAAGAGGGTGGCTTAGCCGGCGGTCAAGGGAGAAAGAGAATCGGCTAGGGGAGGAGGGGGTAGAGCGGCAATTAGAAGAAAGAAAAGGGGAATTAGAGAAGGAGAAAGAAAGTATAGGGAAAGAAAGATAAACCATGAGCCCCGACACATCCTACGACTGATGGGTGGTGCACTGCCCTCACTTAGAGACTTCAAATCACGAGCCCAGACACATCCTGTGACTGGTGGATACTACGCTTCCCTCACATAGGGATCTCACCAAAATTCTTCCCAAAGAACAAGAGTGTAGAAATTTTTTTATTAATAATCCATCATCGATCTAATACAAGAGCAAGAGTCTCTACATATAGGTCTTAAAAGAAACTAAAAGACAACTTTGCCCTTTGGGCTTACATAAGACAAGACCCTTAAGGGTAAAAACGAAAAATGCATAATTAAATAAAAAATGCAATTAATAAATTAAGATAAAATGTAGGGAACTAAGCAGTTGATCTTCATCTCTTTGATTGATTTACGTCCATCGTCAGATGTCTGCATCATTCTCCCGGGGAGGAAAAGAGCTCGAATCCGTCGAGTCTGCACCCCGGGTAACCATGCTCTGATACCAAACTGATGTAGAACAGGAGGGGAAGGGTCTTATGAATTTAATATTTCAAATTATTTTGAAAAGAGAGGGAAGGGGTTATTTAATTAATCCCTTAAATGGAGTTCCAATTTTGTGAAGGAATTAATTAAAATAGAGAAGGGAAGAGAATAAGGGGGCCAGTCATATGGGGAGGGAGGAGAAGTGTCCACATACAATGTATGTGGACCCAAGCAATAAATGTGATTAGGGAATTAAATCTGATTTTAATATCAGATTTGAGGGGTTTCCTAAAAAAGATTTACTGAATAGGAAAATTAATTTAAATCAAATTTAATTAGAAATTTAATTAGATCTAATTTAAGCAACTTTCCTAAAATAAATATCCTAATTTAAGAAACAAATTCAAATTCAGATAATTAGAGCTAATTTTAGCTACTTTCCTAAAATAGGAATCCTAATTTAGGAAACAAATTCAAATTCAAATTAATTTGAATTTTGAATTCAATTTGAATTTGAATTCAAATTAATTTGAATTTTGAATTCAAATTAATTTGAATTCAATTTGTTACTAAAGGGGGCTAGAATATGAAAGACTTAATTCCTTAATATAGGAATCTTTAATTAGGAAACAAATTCAAATTCAATTTGATTTGAATTTTGAATTCGAATTCATTGTCAAATTAAGAGGGCTAAAATAGGAAAGGCTTTGAATGCAAGATGGAATTTATGGAGCCAAGGGAATAGGGAGGAGACGTGGATTTCAGTGGGGAAGGGACCGGTGCTTAATGAAGGGGATGAGGTTGACGACTAGGAGGTGGTGGTGGAGTGGCCGATGGGTGGAGGGGGGAAAGACGGTGGCTTGGCCGGCGGCTATGGAGGGTTTGGCCAGCAATCAAGGGAGAAAGAGAATAGGCTAGAGGAGAAGGAGGGGGTAGAGCGGCGATTAGAAGAAAGACGAAGGGGAATTAGATAATGAGACAAAAAGCATAGGGAAAGAAAGATAAACCATGAGCCCAGCCACATCCTGCGACTGATGGGTGTTGTGCTGCCCTCACCTAGGGACTTCAAACCACGAGCCCGGACACATCCTGCGGCTGGTGGATACTACGCTTCTATCACATATGGATCTCATCAAAGTTCTTCCCAAAAAACAAGAGTGCAAAAAATTTTTTTATTAATAATCCATCATCGATCTAATACAATAGCAAGAGCCTTTATATATAGGTCTTAAAAGAAACTAACAGACAACTTTGCCCTTTTGGGCTTACATAAGACAAGACCCTACTTAAGGGTAAAAATGGAAAATGCATAATTAAATCAAAAATGCAATTAATAAATTAAGATAAAATGGAAGGATCTAAGTCATCGATCTTCGTCTCTTCGATTGATTAACGTCCACCGTCGGATATCTGCATCAGGTCCTTAATTATTGTCCTTAAGATGTCACTAGATTGAATGGGTTCAAATTAGGTGTCATGACTAACCCTTAGGTAACATAGATGCAACACACAATCACAAGAAATGTCTTTAGAATTAGGAGCCTAGGCTAAGCGCTTGTGCATCTTAAACATACAAAGATTAAATACTAATTAATAAGACTAATGATTTGATTAGTGAATAATTGGAGTTCAATTATTCACTAATCCTTCCCCATGAATTTTTCAAGCTCACTGTCTCACCTCATCTCAGGTGCTAAGGTCTTTAAAGTCAATCATATTCTCACAATCTTCATTGAAAAACTTTTCAAAATATCTCATCCACCTTTCTTGAATATTCTCTTCTACTAAAAGCCCTTTTCCTATATATCTGCTTGGCTAACTTATACATATATCTTTTGTCATCCTTAGTATCTAATCTATTATATAAATCATTAAAAACTAAATTCTTTGCATCACATATTACTTTCTTAGACTCCTTATAGGCTTTTTTATATCTCCCTCAATTTTTCAAGCTCTTACATCTAAATCAATCTATATAACAAAACTTCTTATTTTTTATTTTTTATTGCACATTTTAATTCCACCGCCAACTACTTTTACTATTAGAGATTTTTCTTTTTTATAATCCAAGCACATCTTGTGCAACATTCTTAATATCACTAGTTTTTTTTTTCACATAACATTAGCTTTCTCATGCAAGATAAAATCTTAAGATCATGAATCTTACTCTCAAAAATATTTTTGTTAGTACTTTTTAAATGCCACCAAAGAGGATAAAATACTGGTTCAAAGGAAGGTTGCTCAACATTTCCCCCTACACAAAATTCATTGATGCTATGCATGCAATTACAAAGTAGCATACATGATTTCCGTATAATCTAAGAAATAATGCAACATCAAACCAAGAATAATGAAAATGTTGACTAAATTCCAAAATAATAGAGAAAAATTAAGAAACTGAATCTAAAATATGGGTTAGGCCAGTAGACACAAGCATACCAAAGATGTAAAATTGCTAGTTCAAAGTAAGATTATGTGAGACCGGTCCAGCCGGTCCATGCGTGACCAGCCCAGACGCGAAACAGCGGAAGTTTTCCGCCTAGGCGGAGGCCGCGCGAGCCGCTCGCTTTGCGGGAGTTTTAGGAAAAATTTTTGAGGAAGATTAGGAAGGAATTTGAATGAAGGGACTGTTTAGGGATTTCCTTTTGATTTGTATGCATTAAATAGTTGATTTTCCTAGGGTTTGATCATCTTGAATTTGGTTGAAATTTGAGATCTCTTAGATTTAGGTTTTCTTTGGGCTCTTGGCGTTGCCAGAGATTTGGGAGAGATCGATCCTCCTCTCGAATCGAGGATCAATTGTATCTTGCTATTTTATTCATCTACTAGTGAAAAACAAATCTTGACTTTAGTTTTCTCTCAGTTTTCTCTCTAGTTCTTGCTGTTTTCCTGTGATCACCTGCTGTCCACTGCTGTAAACAACAGTTTTTCTTGCTGTTTTATTTCAGATTTGGCTAGGAACTACTTGAAATCAAGTATTTCCTATCAAATTACCTGAATTTTCTCCCTACACATAATTAAATGCATGCAATTACAAGGTAAATAAGTATATGTGCTCTATGAGCTCCACATACTCTTGTGGATAAATAATTCTAGATAGTAATTACATTCTAACCAGCAATTGCACCTGTCTAACATTTGGAGTTCCTCTTAGGAAGCCTTCTTATCTATTTTTGTATATTCACACACCAGTTAAACCAAAGGAAAAATATTACAATTGCTAGAAAGGAGATGATAAAAGATAATGGGGGGAAATTTTATAAAGAGGGCTCCCCATTATTAGAAGATGCATACTAAATTAAATATAACAGGAAAACACAACGCATACCTTCAGTTAATGTCAAAAATGAAAGAATCAAACTTAAAGTATAAACAATTTGAAAGAAGGCCAAGAAGTTTAGGCATTGTTCGCTCATGAAAGATGGCGCTCGCAAGCTTTAGGTCTCATTTTCTCCGAGGTAGATTAGAATTTAAACTAATCAGATTTCCCCAGATGATCGACATCATGGTTTATTTAGTTCAGGGGTTCCACTTCCAATGAGGGAAGCCGTCATAATTAATTACCCTCTTAACACATAGAAGAATACTCTCAATTAAGGATGAATTGACATTTAGACGTGCAACAATTTTAATTTTGGTTGTGGGTGATGAAGGTAAACCCGATCAATATCTCGTGATTTTTTTGTCCCATGTATACCGTAGGTTTCAGTCTACCAACACTAACAACTGTTGATTGTAATATCCAGGGAATCTGATTAACAACCATAGGTTGCTTCTCAGGGAACCCGAGTAAACTAAAGTGGTTGACTGTGGGTTTTGTTGGTTTGGGTTGGGACTTACAGGGCATGGGAGTTGCCCGCAGTTGAAATTTAGATTGGGTCTTACGGCTTCATTTAGAATTTGCCCATAATTTGATTTGGATTTGGAGTCAGTGCTTACGTCTCCTCTTGGGAGTTGCCCGTATGTTTAGAGATTTAATGCTTCACTTAGAAGTCTCCCAAATAACAAGGCTTACTGCTTCCCTTGGAAGTCGCCTGTAGTTTGCATTTAAGTGGGTCTTACTGCTTCTATTAGAAGTAGCCCATATGTTTGGGTTTTAGTTTGAGGGTTTTGATACTTCCCTTGGAAGTTCCTTAAATAACAGATCTTATGGCTTCCCTTGGAAGTAAATTGTAAGTTAGCTTTAGAGTTATGCGCCTCGCTTGGTAGTTTTAATAGCTCAATTGAAAGCGGGACTTATTGCTTCGCTTAGAAGTAGCCCATGAGTTTGAGAAGTTGGGTCTTACTACTTCCATTAAGTGTAGCCCGTGTAGCGGATTTTACGTTTGTCTTATGGCTTCCATTGAAAGTAGCATGTAGGTTTAGGTTTTTTCAATTAGAAGTTTCCCTGGCATGTGGGTATTTAAGGCTTCCATTGAAGTGTCCCGTAATTGGGATTTAAGGTTAGATTATTTTTATCTAGAGATTTCACCTAACGTGTTAACTAAAGTTGAACTTACGATCTTTATTAGAAGTTGCTAGTTGAACCTGGGTTAGCGGAGATTTAGTTTGGCGGGATTTTAGCAGTAGCTATGTAGTTTTACACACTTCATTGCTTCGACACTAACACTAATGTTTTGTATCAGTGGTAGCTTTTCTTGTTTTGTTCCATTACCCATCTGGCCTACAACATTTTGTTTTTTTTTTCCACTACTTGTTTCTACCTATTGCACTAGTGTTCTGCTTACAGTATTAATTTCATTTACCATCTTGCGCTAACTTTAGTTTACTTGCTTGCAAGTGTTCGTGGCTAGCATTTGCAAGAGCTGGAGCTTACAGCTGCCAAGAGCTAGGTTAGGTATACCTGAGTTTTTGGAGTTTTCTTTCATTTTTTGTTTTCTTAGTTTTAGGAGTTTGGATTATATTTAGTATGCGTTGTACTTAGGGTTGATAGTGGAAAATATTGATTTTTTTTTAACCAAAAATTTCACCAGAGTGGCTCCCCCTCAATATTTTCTAATTGCATTTTAAAATTTCTTTATTATTTTAGTTTAATTAAAAGTTTAAATTTTAAATTAAAATTAACCGCTCCGCTCGTTAATCAATTTAAATGTATTTTAAGTTTACTTAGTTAATTTAATTTAATTATCTAAAATTTAATTAAATTATTTTAAAAAATTAATTATGTCTTAAATTGAATTTTGATATTAATTAATCAATTGAGGCATTAATTAACTAAAAAGCGGGTTTATAATTTATTATTAATAAATTAATTCATTATATTTAAAGTTAATTAATTAAAGTGGATTTTTTTTAAAATTGATTAATCACTCAGCTCATTAGATTAATATCTAATTTGCTTAATTAACTGATTTTAGTTATTTAATTAGTTAATCAATTGGTTAATTAATATTTTTATTAGATTAATTAATGTATCTTATTAATTAAACCTTTTCTTGCTTAATTTAATTAGTTCAATTAAGTTTGGAGATTTAAATTTATTAACTAGTTATTAATTAAATTCAGTTTTGATTGTTTAATTAGATTTTAAATTAGGTTACTTAATCTAGAGTTTTAATTTAGAAATTTAATTGATCGTTAAATTGCAAAATTAAAATTGTTAAATTTAGTTTAATTGAATTTTTTAATTAAATTTTAACTAAAGCTCTTAGATTCCAAGCTCGATAGTTTTCCCTGGCATTTCGGCATCTTTATGGCGCCCCCTCCCCGCGAGGGAAGGTTGGGAGGGCACTTGCCCTTTCAAACCCGCTCGATTGGATTAAAATCGATGATCGAGGACTTTGGGGAAGCAAATCAAACCCGGCACCAATCTTTGAGCACATGTTTCTAATTCTGCATTTTCCCCAGCATTTCGGCAGCCTTACGGCTCCCCCTCCTCCCGAGGGGAGGTTGGGGAGAGCACTCTCCCTTTAGGTCTACTCATTTGGATCAAAATCGACGATAAGGGCTTCGGGGGAAGGATCGACCCCGGTATTGGTCTTTGAGCCTTCAATTTTCTCATACTGTAAAATTAATTAAAAATTGTATATATTTTATTCCCCTTAAAAATCCGGCAACCTTTCGACGCCCCCTCCTTGTGAGGGGAGTTTGGTGAGGACACTTTCCCTTTTATGTCTGTTCGATCGGATCAAAATAGATGATCGAGGTTTTGGGGAAGGATCGACCACAGTATTGTCTTTGACTCTCCAATTTGGAGATTACAACATTTTCCTCCTTTTTATTATTATTATTTATAATAATAATAATAGTAATTAATATTATTATTATTATTACATCTTCCTCTCTCACTCACGGTTTCAAACAATAGAGGGAGGCGTGGTGTGGGTTTGTTCAAGCAAGACAAACGACAGGATCAAGATTAAGGAAACGGGTTCGCAGAAGGGAGGTCGGCCTTGCCTGTGTGTGGGACGAACTGAGATCAGGTCAGGCGTCAGAGTCGGGATCCACCCGTGTAGCTTCGAATCATAATTACGCATAGGGAGGTTGTGCGGTTCGGGATGCAAACAACGGGCGGCGGGGGTCGTCACGGGGTCGAAGGTTTAAGTGCAGCTCTTGTGGTCAACTTTGGCTACAGATGGATAAAAGCAAGCTTAAATCCCAAAGGGTTATTCACGTGTGGGGGTCGGAAGCAGACGAAGGTACTAGGCGGAGTCGTTGGATTGCACGTATGTGGCATACGTGCATGCAGAGTGTGTAACGAGTCATTCGTGAGTGGAGCAAGCCGGAACGCCGAGCTACAAGACTGAGATTTGTTCGGTCGGAACACCTGATTGGTGCAGGATTGTGAAAACCGGACGTTGCAGGCTATTGCGGAGGACATAAGGCTAGAAGGTTGCTTACGCGATTAGAACAAGAGCCAAAAACTGAGAGTCAAACTAAATTTACGTAAGTCCCATTTTTCTGTTTATTCGCCATCTTATACGAATTGCACAAGTAGTTGCTTCAGCCACGACATGGACGACGTGGTTTGGTTATCCCTCTTTTTTTGTTTAATTATATTCGAACGGACATAAGTTTCTAGCAGCCCAATTAAGGAACAAGAAACTGTGAACAGAAACATGCGCACATGTATTTCAAAGCACATACAAAGAATCTTCTGCATAAGAAAAAACTATTACATCAGAGAGAGAGAGAGAGAGGAGAGGCATATTTATAGAATAAAATTATGGAAAAATGATAAAGCTAGATGATGAAGACAATGAACAAGCATAAGATAGCCCTGGTTTTCATAACTTTTACAAGAACGGGCCGATCTGTCATAACTTTCATGCAATGAAAGTTGTAAAATGATTAAAAAAAATAACATGAAATAAAACGTACAAGATGGAGACATTTGCAGGAGGATTTAGAGGAGAAGATAAGCTAGTGAGGTCATTATTCTGGAAATCCCTGCAACATAAACAGAAATCAGAACAAATTTATATAGCAAAAACTCCATGAAACAACTCAATAAAAAAAGTACACTATACTAGCTCTTACAGAAGAAGACTTCTATTTCCAGTGAAAACCATATTCTTCCATACAGCATTTGGAACAGAACCATTTAGATTATTGTTCTCGAGTGAACTGCAAAAAATGTGGAGCATGGAAAATTCAGTTAAAACTTGGTTCCATTACTTGGTTTCCTCTATAAAAACACCGTCATTGGAAGACTTGACATAAAATGCAAATACAAAAATAATTTCAACTTTCAAATTGTACAATTAGAACATAGAGAAAATATTGAACGAACTGAAATATAGGTCAATACCAAGGAGATGATATCAAAAAGAAGAAGCTGGAAATATAGATGGCAGCAGGCATGAAGAAAATAAGCAAGCATTGGTACACACTCACAACACGACGTAATGAAGATAAAATGCATAAATGGCTGCATCTATTATTAAGAAGAAACAAATTGATATTGACACTCAGATCAAGATCATTGAACGCCTCCTTACCTAGAGGAATTTCTTTTTTGGTACTAAATCAAGCCTAAGAAATGAAACAGCATAGTTTTTTATATGTGGACAAAATGAACCCTAAAACTCCATGAAAATAGAGTCCAACTGTTTGAATGTATATTTTATAAATCTTAAATGTCCCTTTCACTTCAATCACACATCCTGAGACAAATCAAAAGGGTTTAATCTACATATGACTTGGCTCGATTCAGCTGAATTGATGCCAAAAAAATCTCATAATGGTGTGTCAACCCCAAAAAGATATAAACAGTCGTACCTAGTCCATGGACAACTAGCCACACCTGGTTAGCTTGAGTCGAGGTTTGACCAAGCGGAACTAACCCAACCATCCAGCATCTTCCTTTAATGGTTTAATCAAGCTAAGGATCTTTTGCATTCCTAGCACAATCTAGTGGATGGCAAAGTTTCTCTAGACTGGCAACAAATTCTACCATGCTTCACAACAACTAAATTCTACTTACATTCATGTAAAAGCAAACAAACATTTTCATAATGAAACATTGGTTCAAACAACGGTTTCCAACATAGAGAGTTAAGGGTGGGTCAAGTCAAATAATAGAAGAGAAGAAGAATTGAGAGAATGAAAGCCACTATCCTTCATTGGAGGTTATACCATTCATATATATATATAATATCATATATATATTATATATATATATATATATATATATAATCCATCCAGTGGTTTAGGGATCTGCTTATCCTACCTAGTGACTGGTAAGGATCACCTAGTTCTTCAAGATGAACACTTTACATCTTTTTGCTATGAAATTCTATATTTATAAACTATCCTACGAATACCAAATATAAACAATTTGATGCCTTACTTAAGCCTACATGATATAACCGATCAATAGAAGCACTACAAAACCCCACCTCTTACAAAGATACAGCAACACAAATTGATAATATAATGAAACAAGTAAGAATATGCTCACAGTCTCTGGAGATTTGGAAGACCAGAAAAGTTTCCAGGAATGGGACCAGTTAGAGAGTTGCTCGACAGGTCACTGCAAAAGGCCATCAAAAATCTTTCAAATAAATGTGGCTCAAGACATATTCATTAATCCAAATAAACGATCACTTAAGAGAAGGGAATAAGGAGACTGATTTGAATTTAGAATTGGGAGGAAATTAAAGTTTATTTAAGGAAATATGGCTATTTTGAATTCAGATTTGGGAGGAAATTAGGAAGATTTTATTTAAAAAAAGATGACTGATTTGAATTCAAATTTGGGAGGGATTGGAAAGGTTTTATTCAGGGAAAGAGGAATGATTTTAATTCAAATTTGGTAGGGCAATATGTGGTTTATTTAAGGGTAATTAGGTTGTTTCATTTTTCATGATGTGATTGTTTGATATAGTTTTTCTTAGAAGTTGCTCTAGCAGCGTCTAGGATTTGTGGGGAGAATTGATCGACTCTCGAATAGTAGATCATTATATATTTTTTTTATTGTTGAGTATTAATCAAAATCAACCCCTATCTTCAATTTCTAAATTTTCTACTTGTTACCTTGCTGTATTTTCTTCCAAATGCATCAAAATATCCATCAAAATCGAACTCTTGATTGTAAAGAAAAGTTTTCAGCCTTGCCCATATGAGTGAGTCAATTATCACCATGAAAAAAACTCTAGACTCCAAGCTAAATATATCTTAGACTCATTGTCTGATGATAGGCACAAAATAATCAAAAAATTGAGCAATAATCAGATGCTTCATGTTAGAACAATCATTGATCACCCTCCACTAGTTTGTCAGGGATGCTAGAAATACGTTTGACCAAAGCTCATTAAAAAGACAATGTTATATCAAATATATTATCTACCCCACTAAAAAAATCTCACGTAGATAAAAATGTGACATATGCCCTTAATTGGGAGATCAGCCCAAATCTGATCAAACCTTATATTACATTTATGGTCTATGATTGGATGTTCCCCAATGGATAATTCTATGAGTGTGAATCATAGGACAACTTGATAGCACATAAATCCATATGTTAACTAAGTTCAACAAAAAAATGACCCCTTAATAAGTGTTCACCCCAAGCCTATCGACTCCCCTTAGATAAGATAATTCATGGTTTTCGATATTAAGTAAACCAAATTTAATAAAATAATGAAATTTTATCGAGTTTGTTGTTATCCCTTCATATATTTCTCTTTGAGCAAACTATAATTATTCTTTCTTCTAATCAAATTACTTCTATAAAAGTAAAACATTATAATGTTATACAATACTTTAATCAAAAGCTTATCGCAATCGGAAATGTAATTAATCATAGGGGATTACGCCTCTATGAGACCTCAAAGCATATTATGACGTTCACACAAGGTAGGAATCACTAAGTTGTTACTTATCTAATATCCAATTTGACTTGTAAAAATCAATCCAAGATCCTCAAATAGCAATAGAAACAAAGTGAGAGGTTTTCACAGCCCACACATGAAATGAATCAAAACACATGATTAAAAACACAAATATTAACCTAGTATATTAGATCACATTCCTTGCTCTAAGGATTTAGAAAGTACAAGTGTAATGCTAATAGTTGACACTAATTCAAAGAGGCCTCATTAAGACTTAAACCCTACATACGGTTCCCTAAAGATCAATGATTGAAAATGTAAATATTAACTTCAGAAGTTAAATTACTTGAGAATATGCCAGCAAAGTTATAAAAAAAAAATTGACAAGATATTTTGAGAAAAGAACCAACGATAGGGATTATTAATTAAAATTTATATGATATGCATCTAATTTCAGTTGGATTTGATGATCCTTTAAGCTTCAATATTTCATGTAGTGAACCTCGAAGTGTGTTTTTAAAAAATGCTACATAAAAAGCACAAAAATTACTTGATCGCTTTTTTGACATTGCATGGTATTTTGAACGACGCCCACTATAAGAATCGTTATCGAGTTGATAGAGCAACTGCCACTGCCACTGATGCTAATACAATGCCCACTACAGCACCAGCTCTTAAGCCTGAACTTCCTCTATTTGGAATCACTGAAACAGAAAAATGAATCAATGACTATCTAATACAGTATGATTTTACTCAATAGCTTCATTGTAAGTAGAGAGCAGGGGAGTGCAAGCATTTTTTTCCTTCAAGACATACCATTAGAATAAAATCCCAAAGTGAAGTTAAGGAGTTCATATGGTCCAAAAATATCTGAATCTGAATCAGCCATCCTGTGAACATTCCTCTGATTCGTAGGACCTCACTGTCACTGAATAAACTAGTATTATTTGGAATAATTTCAGCTTCATCCTCAATCTTGGACACTTCTTCCCGATGAATGAATCAAGAAACAGTTGATAAAGAGACAATTCAAGACCGGATGACAAGTAAAGCTGAAAGCTATCACTGTATGGACGGAAATCGGAAAATCCTGGACTTTTTAAAGATAGCCAACTTCAAGCGGGATGGCACACATGCAAAGGATAGGAGACAAAGGATTGTATTCTACTGAATCACTGGGGCATGGGTTACAGTTTGTTTTGGAGTTCCCTGAGCCTCCAGGTGAGGGTTTACTGACTGATTCTGACAGTATGCTCGATGTTAAGTTGGTTTGCACTTGAACATACAGGATTGCCATATAAACTGAAAATAATTCAAACCGAACCAAAAACAATGATAAACATTGCCTAAATTCCAAAACAATAGAGAAAAATTAAGGAACTGCAGCTAAAACATGGTTTAGGGCAGAAGAAACAAGTAAACCACCACACAGCAATACAATATCAAGCCTTTATCCTTCGAGGGATCGGCTACATGAATCATTTTTCTTTATTGTGTCCTATTAGAGTCAAATCTCATTTAAATGTAATAAGAAAATATCATTTCTAAAAGTTCTAACCAAATCTTTTTAGATCTACTCTACCTTTCTTAAATAAGCCAAATAATACATCTACTCTCCTAACCAGGTCATCGGAAGGCCGACAATTATGGGACCAAACCATCTAAGGCGACTCTCTCTAATTTTAACTACCACAGAAGCGACTACAACTTTTTCACATATATACTCATTTCGCATTTTATCTCTAATAGTAAAGCCACTCATCCACCTGAGCATCTTCATCTTTGCAACACTTAACTTAATTTTATGCTTCTCTTTTAATGGCCAACATGCTGCGCCATAAAGCATTGCAGGTCTCACCACCATCTCTAAAATTTTCCTTAAGTTCGAGGATACTTTTCTATCACCCAACGACCCAATGCATTCCTCCACTTCAACCATCCAACTTGATTCTACTATAATATCCCATCTATTTTTACCATCCTTTGAACAACAGACCCGAGATATCTAAAACAAGTACTCAAATAAATGACTTGAAAAGTCAAAATCCCCCACAAGACTTGGGGTCAATTTTAATTAATTTAGTTGGTCGGTCAATTTTAATGTTGGGATATATTCTCTAAAATTTAAGTTCAATAAGAGAATTTTGGAATGCTCGGGGTTATCCTATCTACTAGATCAAAGGGGTCCCAAGTTGACTTTTTAAATCCACTGAGTTCTGTGGTCCTAGTATCTTAATAAAATATTAGACCTTTTGGGGAGTAATTAGACATGGTTTGCTGGATTTATGAGTTTTTTACACAAAGTTAGATTTTAGAAGTTCGGGCCTAGTTATTGAAATACGGTTGACCAAAGAGTTGACTTTTTTATTTATGCTGATTTCTTGAATGTTCATATTTTTATAATTACTATTTTTAATTAGAGTTAAATGCCTTTTAGTTTGGTCAATTTAGATTTTTTTTTTATTAGTTATGATTTTTCAAGTTTGGGTATTTAGTGATTATTAAAATTACTTAATTAAGGGTATTTTGGGAATTTTTGGGGATTTCATTAAATGAAGTTCAAACCTCTTGGGATCCCTCTAAAGGTCATGACTGACCTAAGAAAGTATTTCCAAGTGTTTGTGAAAATTTTTAATAATTATTAATTGATTAATTTAACTTAAAGTGATTTTTAATCAAAAATTAAATTAGTGTTTAAATTATGGTCCAATTAAGGGGCTTCTAATTTTCTTAGATTATAATTCAATTATGAGGAGTTTGATTATTATTTGCATTTTTTGGTTAAATTTGGGTTCATTACAATTTTCTGAAATTTTTAGGGTTTAATTAAAAGGGTAAAATAGGGTTAATTAATTAAGTGACTTAAAGGGTCCTAAAATTTTTTAGAAAATTCTCGGGGGTTTGAAATGTCACTAAGTTTAAATGGTTTAAGTTTCATGTCATTTGAAGGTGTATCCTAATCCCTAGACTTCTCTAAGTTCTCTAGACGAGTCTTGAAGTAGAAAGGGAGGAGAGGGGTCATATGAATTTGATATTTCAAATTAATTGGAAAAGAGAAGGAAGGGGTTAATTAATCCCTTAAATGGAGTTCCAATTTTGTGAAGGAATTAATTAAAATAAGAGAAGGGAAGAGATAGGGGGGCCGACCATATGAGGAGGAAGGAGAGAGTCCACAAAAAATGTATGTGGACCCAAGCAATAAATGTGATTAGAGAATTAAATCTGATTTTATATCATATTTGAGGATTTGGGGGTTTCCTAAAAGAGTTTACTAATTAGAAAAATTAATTTAAATCAAATCCAATTAGAAATTTAATTAGATCTAATTTAAGCAACATTCCTAAATAGGATCCTCTTAGGAAACAAAATTCAAATTCAAATTAATTTGAATTTTGAATTCAATTTTGTTACTAAAGGGGGCTAGAATAGGAAAGACTTACTTTCCTAAAATATGAATCATTAATTAGGAAACAAATTCAAATTCAATTGATTTGAATTTTAAATTCGAATTCATTGTCAAATTAAGAGAGCTAAAATATGAAAGGCTTTGAATGCAAGATGAAATTTATAGAGCCAAGGGAAGGAGATGTAGATTTCGGTGGGGAAGGGGACCGGCGCTTAATGGAGGGTGGGGTTGCGGGCAGGAGGAGGTGGTGGAGTAGCCGACGAGTGGAGGGGAAGAGGGTGGCTTAGCCGGCCGTCAAGGGAGAAAGAGAATCGGCTAGGGGAGGAGGGGGTAGACGGCAATTAGAAGAAAGAAAAGGGGGAATTAGAGAGGAGAAAGAAAGTATAGGGAAAGAAAGATAAACCATGAGCCCGACACATCCTACGACTGATGGGTGGTGCACTGCCCTCACTTAGAGACTTCAAATCACGAGCCCAGACACATCCTGTGACTGGTGGATACTACGCTTCCCTCACATAGGGATCTCACCAAAATTCTTCCCAAAGAACAAGAGTGTAGAAATTTTTTTATTAATAATCCATCATCGATCTAATACAAGAGCAAGAGCTCTACTATAGGTTTTAAAAGAAACTAAAAGACAACTTTGCCCTTTGGGCTTACATAAGACAAGACCCTTAGGGTAAAAACGAAAAATGCATAATTAAATAAAAAAATGCAATTAATAATTAAGATAAAATGTAGGGAACTAAGCAAGTATCTTCATCTCTTTGATTGATTTACGTCCATCGTCAGATGTCTGCATCATTCTCCCGGGGAGGAAAAGAGCTCGAATCCGTCGAGTCTGCACCCAGGGTAACCATGCTCTGATACCAAACTGATGTAGACAGGAGGGAAGGGTCTTTTGAATTTAATATTTCAAATTATTTTGAAAAGAGAGGGAAGGGGTTATTTAATAATCCCTTAAATGGAGTTCCAATTTGTGAAGGAATTAATTAAAATAGAGAAGGGAAGAGAATAAGGGGCCAGTCATATGGGGAGGGAGGAGAAGTGTTCACATACAAGTATGTGGACCCAAGCAATAAATGTGATTAGGGAATTAAATCTGATTTTAATATCAGATTTGAGGGGTTTCCTAAAAAAGATTTACTGAATAGGAAAATTAATTTAAATCAAATTTAATTAGAAATTTATTAGATCTAATTTAAGCAACTTTCCTAAAATAAATATCCTAATTTAGAAAACAAATTCAAATTCAGATAATTAGAGCTAATTTTAGCTACTTTCCTAAAATAATCCAATAGGAAATCAATCAATTAAAAATTCAAATTAATTTGAATTTTGAATTCAAATTATTGAATTTGAATTCATATTTGATATTCATTTGTTACTAAAGGGGGCTAGAATATGAAAGACTTAATTCCTTAATATAGGAATCTTTAATTAGGAAACAAATTCATTCAATTTGATTTGAATTTTGAATTCGAATTCATTGTCAAATAAGAGGGCTAAAATAGGAAAGGCTTTGAATGCAAGATGGAATTTATGGAGCCAAGGGAATAGGGAGGAGACGTGGATTTCAGTGGGGAAGGGACCGGTGCTTAATGAAGGGGATGAGGTTGACGACTAGGAGGTGGTGGTGGAGTGGCCGATGGGTGGAGGGGGGAAAGACGGTGGCTTGGCGGCGGCTATGGAGGGTTTGGCCAGCGATCAAGAGGAGAAAGAGAATCGGCTAGAGGAGAAGGGGGGGGTAGAGCGGCGATTAGAAGAAAGACGAGGGGAATTAGATAATGAGACAAAAAGCATAGGGAAGAAAAGATAACCATGAGCCCAGACACATCCTGCGACTGATGGGTGTGTGTGCTGCCCTCACCTAGGGACTTCAAACCACGAGCCCGGAACATCCTGCGGCTGGTGGATACTACGCTTCTATCACATAGGGATCTCACTCAAAGTTCTTCCCAAAAAAAACAAGAGTGCAAAAAATTTTTTTTATTAATAATCCATCATCGATCTAATTACAATAGCAGAGCCTTTATTATAGGTCTTAAAGAAACTAACAGACAACTTTGCCCTTTGGGCTTACATAAGACAAGACCCTACTTAAGGGTAAAAATGGAAAATGCATAATTAAATCAAAATGCAATTAATAAATTAAGATAAAATGGAAGGATCTAAGTCATCGATCTTCGTCTCTTCGATTGATTAACGTCCACCGTCGGATATCTGCATCAGGTCCTTAATATTGTCCTTAAGATGTCACATGTTGAATGGGTTCAATTAGGTGTCATGACTAACCCTTAGGTAACATAGATGCAACACACAATCACAAGCAATGTCTTTAGAATTAGGAGCCTAGGCTAAGCGCTTGTGCATCTTAAAACTACAAAGATTAAATACTAATTAATAAGACTAATGATTTGATTAGTGAATAATTGGAGTTCAATTATTCACTAATCCTTCCCCATGAATTTTTCAAGCTCACTGTTCTCACCTCATCTCAGGTGCTAAGGTCTTTAAAGTCATCATATCTCATACAATCTTCATTGAAAAACTTTTCAAAATATCTCATCCACCTTTCTTGAGTATTCTCTTCTACTAAAAGCCCTTTTCCTATATATCTGCTTGGCTAACTTATACATATATCTTTTGTCATCTTAGTATCTAATCTATTATATAATCATTAAAAACTAAATTCTTTGCATCACATATTACTTTCTTAGACTCCTTATAGGCTTTTTTATATCTCCCTCAATTTTTCAAGCTCTTACATCTAAATCAATCTTTATAACAAAACTTCTTATTTTTTATTTTTATTGCACATTTTAATTCCACCGCAACTACTTTTACTATTAGAGATTTTTCTTTTTTATAATCCAAGCACATCTTGTGCAACATTTTTATCACTAGTTTTTTTTTTACATACATTAGCTTTCTCATGCAAGATAAAATCTTAAGATCATGAATCTTACTCTCAAAAATATTTTTGTTAGTACTTTTTAAATGCCACCAAAGAGGATAAAATACTGGTTCAAAGGAAGGTTGCTCAACATTTCCCCCTACACAAAATTCATTGATGCTATGCATGCAATTACAAGTAGCATACATGATTTCCGTATAATCTAAGAAATAATGCAACATCAACACAAGAAAATGAAAATGTTGACTAAATTCCAAAATAAAGAGAAAAATTAAGAAATGAATCTAAAATATGGGTTAGGCCAGTGAACAAGCATACCAAAGATGTAAAATTGCTAGTTCAAAGTAAGATTATGTGAGACCGGTCCAGCCGGTCCATGCGTGACCAGCCCAGACGCGAAACAGCGGAAGTTTTCCGCGGCGGAGGCCGCGCGAGCCGCTCGCTTTGCGGGAGTTTTAGGAAAAATTTTTGAGGAAGATTAGGAAGGAATTTGAATGGACTGTTTAGGGATTTCCTTTTGATTTGTATGCATTAAATAGTTGATTTTTCTAGGGTTTGATCATCTTGAATTTGGTTGAAATTTGAGATCTCTTAGATTTAGTTCTTTGGGCTCTTGGCTTGCCAGAGATTTGGGAGAGATCGATCCTCCTCTCGAATCGAGGATCAATTGTATCTTGCTATTTTATTCATCTACTAGTGAAAAACAAATCTTGCTTTAGTTTTCTTCAGTTTTCTCTCTAGTTCTTTTTTTCCTGTGATCACCTGCTGTCCACTACTGTAAACAACAGTTTTTCTTGCTGTTTTATTTCAGATTTGGCTAGGAACTACTTGAAATCAAGTATTTCCTATCAAATTACCTGAATTTTCTCCCTACACATAATAAATGCATGCAATTACAAGGTAAATAAGTATATGTGCTCTATGAGCTCCACATACTCTTGTGGATAAATAATTCTAGTAGTAATTACATTCTAACCAGCACATTGCACCTGTCTAACATTTGGAGTTCCTCTTAGGAAGCCTTCTTATCTATTTTTGTATATTCACACACAGTTAAACCAAAGGAAAAAATATTACAATTGCTAGAAAGGAGATGATAAAAAGATAATGGGGGGAAATTTTATAAGAGGGCTCCCCATTATTAGAAGATGCATCTAAATTAAATATAACAGGAAAACCACACGCCTACCTTCAGTTAATGTCAAAAATGAAAGAATCATCTAAAGTATAAACAATTTGAAAGAAGGCCAAGAAGTTTGGCATTGTTGCTCATGAAAGATGGCGCTCGCAAGCTTTAGGTTCTATTTTCTCGAGGTAGATTAGAATTTAAACTAATCAGATTTCCCAGATGATCGACATCATGGTTTATTAGTTCGGGTTCCACTTCCAATGAGGGAAGCCGTCATAATTAATTACCCTCTTAACACATAGAAGATACTCTCAATTAAGGATGATTGACATTTAGCGTGCAACAATTTTAATTTGGTTGTGGGTGATGAGGTAAACCGATCAATATCTCGTGTATTTTTTTGTTCCATGTATACCGTGGTTTCAGTCTACCAACACTAACATGTTGATTGTAATATCCGGGAATCTGATTAAACAACCATAGGTTGCTTCTCAGGGAACCCGAGTAAACTAAAGTGGTTGACGTGGGTTTTGTTGGTTTGGGTTGGGACTTACGGGCATGGGAGTTGCCCGCAGTTGAATTTAGATTGGGTCTACGGCTTCATTTGAATTTGCCCATAATTTGATTTGGATTTGGAGTCAGTGCTTACGTCTCTCTTGGGAGTTGCCCGTATGTTTAGAGATTAATGCTTCACTAGAAGTCTCCCAATAACAAGGCTTACTGCTTCCTTGGAAGTCGCCTGTAGTTTGCATTTAAGTGGGTCTTATGCTTCTATTAGAAGTAGCCCATATGTTTGGGTTTTAGTTTGAGGGTTTTGATACTTCCCTTGGAAGTTCCTTAAATAAACGATCTTATGGCTTCCCTGGAAGTAAATAGTAGTTAGCTTTAGAGTTATGCGCCTCGCTTGGTAGTTTTAATAGCTCAATTGAAAGCGGGACTTATTGCTTCGCTTAGAAGTAGCCCATGAGTTTGAGAAGTTGGGTCTTACTAATTCCATTAAGTGTAGCCCGTGTAGCGGATTTTACGTTTGTCTTATGGCTTCCATTGAAAGTAGCTGTAGGTTTAGGTTTTTTCAATTAGAAGTTTCCCTGGCATGTGGGTTTTAAGGCTTCCTTGAAGTGTCCCGTAATTGGGATTTAAGGTTAGATTTTTATCTAGAGATTTCACCTAAGTGTTAACTAAAGTTGAACTTACGATCTTTATTAGAAGTTGCTAGTTGAACCTGGGTTAGCGGAGATTTAGTTTGGCGGGATTTTAGCAGTAGCTATAGTAGTTTACACAACTTCATTGCTTCGACACTAACACAATGTTTTGTATCAGTGGTAGCTTTTCTTGTTTTGTTCCATTACCCATCTGGCCTACAACATTTTGTTTTTTTTTCCACTACTTGTTTCTACCTATTGCACTAGGGTTCTGCTTACAGTATTAATTTCTTACCATCTTGCGCTACTTTAGTTTACTTGCTTGCAAGTGTTCGTGGCTAGCATTTGCAAGAGCTGGAGCTTACAGCTGCCAAGAGCTAGGTTAGGTATACCTGAGTTTTTGGAGTTTTCTTTATTTTTTGTTTTCTTAGTTTTAGGAGTTTGGATTATATTTTGTATGCGTTGTACTTAGGGTTGATAGTGGAAAATATTTGATTTTTTTTTAACCAAAAATTTCACCAGAGTGGCTCCCCCTCAATATTTTCTAATTGCATTTTAAAATTTCTTTATTATTTTAGTTTAATTAAAAGTTTATATTTTAAATTAAAATAACCGCTCCGCTCGTTAATCAATTTAAATGTATTTTAAGTTTACTTAGTTAATTTAATTTAATTATCTAAAATTTAATTAATTATTTTAAAAAATTAATTATGTCTTAAATTGAATTTTGAATTAATTAATCAATTGAGGCTATAATTAACTAAAAAGGGTTTTAATTTTTATTAATAATAAATTATTCATTATATTTAAAGTTAATTAATTAAAGTGGATTTTTTTTAAAATTGATTAATCACTCAGCTCATTAGATTAATATCTAATTTGCTTAATTAACTGATTTTAGTTATTTAATTAGTTAATCAATTGGTTAATTAATATTTTTATTAGATTAATTATTGTATCTTATTAATTAAACCTTTTTTGCTTAATTTAATTAGTTCAATTAAGTTTGGAGATTTAAATTTATTAACTAGTTATTATTTAAATTCAGTTTTGATTGTTTAATTAGATTTAATTAGGTTACTTAATCTAGAGTTTTAATTTAGAAATTTAATTGATCGTTAAATTGCAAAATTAAAATTGTTAAATTAGTTTAATTGAATTTTTTAATTAAATTTTAACTAAAGCTCTAGATTCCAAGCTCGATAGTTTTCCCTGGCATTTCGGCATCTTTATGGCGCCCCTCCCCGCGAGGGAAGGTTGGGAGGGCACTTGCCCTTTCAAACCCGCTCGGTTGGATTTAAATCGATGATCGAGGCCTTTGGGGAAGCAAAATCAACCCGGCACCAATCTTTGAGCACAATGTTTCTAATTCTGCATTTTCCCCAGCATTTCGGCGCCTACGGCTCCCCCTCCTCCCGAGGGGAGGGTGGGGAGAGCACTCTCCCTTTAGGTCTACTCATTTGGATCAAAATCGACGATAAGGGCTTCGGGGGAAGGATCGACCCCGGTATTGGTCTTTGAGCCTTCAATTTTCTCATACTGTAAAATTAATTAAAAAATTGTTATATTTTATTCCCCTTAAAAATCCGGCAACCTTTCGCGCCCCCTCCTTGGAGGGAGTGTTGGTGAGGACACTTTCCCTTTTATGTCTGTCGATCGGATCAAAATAGATGATCGGGTTTTGGGAAGGATCGACCACAGTATTGTCTTTGACTCTCCAATTTGGAGATTACAACATTTTCCTCCTTTTTATTATTTATATTTATAATAATAATAATAGTAATTAATATTATTATTATTATTACATCTTCCTCTCTCACTCACGGTTTCAAACAATAGAGGGAGGCGTGGTGTGGGTTTGTTCAAGCAAGACAAACGACAGGATCAAGTTAAGGAACGGGTTCTCGAAGGGAGGTCGCCTTGCCTGTGTGTGGGACGAACTGAGATCAGGTCAGGCGTCAGAGTCGGGATCCACCGTGTAGCTTCGAATCATAATTACGCATAGGGAGGTTGTGCGGTTCGGGATGCAAACAACGGGCGCGGGGGTCGTCACGGGGTCGAAGGTTTAAGAGCAGCTCTTGTGGTCAACAAATATAAAATTGCAAGATGAAAATGATTTCTAGTTGTTTTTGCTAGACATATTTAAACTAGTAGATTATTAAAAGTTCTAATAAATTAATTAAGAGATAAAATAGTCCATTCTTCAGAATTTGAAGAATTAGATTCTTGGAGTTATAAAAGATTACTAAAAGAATATAACCAATGGGTTAATATCCCAAAAACTTCAAACAGTTAAAATGTAAAAGCCCTTGATGTCAAGAGTCAATTCTTAAATCAATTAAGAAAACTTTGATAGAAAGAAAAAAAAAAGATTCAAAATCTCACTTTTTTTTAGCTACGTTAAAAAGTGAGAAAATAGTCTATTTGCTAGCCTGGGGCTGAGTGAGATAAAGATGACAGAACTTTTAGAGCAGTTGAAAATCTTTCTCGCCAAAAAGCCAAAAGACTGTTGTGTGAGGTAGGTCCCCACTCAACAGGCCTAATGATCGAGCTGGTATTCCAAAGATTCTTTAGTTTGACAAGCCATTATAAAGAAAAGCTAAAACAACTCCTAGTAGTTCAAAAAGTCAATTATTGGGGTGAAGATATTCTAACAAGGAATCAAATCAAAATTTGACATTCTTACCCCGATGATGATTCAGTTGTCAGAATATCATAACTAAAGGGATTCCTTACCCAAATCAAGCTCCCAACTAAAAGACAAATGCATCGAACCCTCACCTTGATGACTTTCAATTATCATAGAATTATAACCAAAGGGTTAATACTAATATATTTCTCTCAATTAAAAAGAAAATACTAAAGCAATAATCCACGATGACAGATATAGTCATCTAAAAAACTATAGCCAAAGGAATCTGATACATCAAGGGGCCCACCTTGTGGGGCACAGGTGAATTAATATTCATTATGTAAGGAGGAGGAATCAAGAGAGAGTTGTTTCATAAAGTTTTAATTAACATTGGGATGGAATTATAGGCTGATTTGAATTTAGATTGGGGAGGAAATTAGCAAAAGTTTATGTAATAAAGATGACTAATTTGAATTAGATTTGGAGGGAATTATGAAGGTTTTATTCAGGGAAAAGAGATGATTTTGAATCCAAATTTGAGAGGGAATTAGCAAAGTTTTATTAAGGGAAAAGGGCTAATTTTAATTCAGATTTGGGAGGGAAATATGATGGTTTATTTAAGAGTTATTATGTTGTTTAATTTTCATTATGTGATTGTGTTTGTTGTAGTTTTTCATAGGAGTTGCTCTAGCAGCGTCTAGGATTTGTGGGAGAGCTGATCTACCTCTTGAATAGTAGATCAATTGTATTTTTTCCTTAAGTATTAATCAAAATCAGGCCCCTATCTTCATTTTTTAGAATTTTTCTACTTGTTACCTTGTTGTTTTTACTTCCAAAACGCATCAAATTGGTATCAGAGCGAGATTTTTTTAGAGATGACAGCAAAGAGGTGGATTCATTGCAAGGCAAATTAGAGCAAATCAAGTTTGGGATGGAGGAAAGGTTATCCACCATTGAAGGAAGATTTTTCAGCCAAGGAGAATTGGATGGCAAGTCATTTGGAAGGTTGGACGTGATGATGAGGAAGCTCATGGAGATGAAATCCAAAACTCCACTAATGGTTCCGATTGCAAACCCTAACCAAGATTTGACTAGGATTCTTTAGACCAAATCTAAGGAAAGAAGATCGAACAGGAGTTAAACCAGGAGAGTTTCTTTCATCAAGATTCATCTCATAGGGCTGTGATAAGGGGCGAATAGGGGTTTCCGGATGGGGAGACGAGGAAATTTTGTGGTGGAGGTGATAGGGTGGTTGATCATTATGGAGGCATTTTGGGCAAGGAGAGTTAGCAGTCGAAGATGGAGGGGGTCAAACCGAGCCAGGGGATCGGGTCATGCAAGGAGGATGGAAGAAAGGGGAGAGTCTCACCCACGATGCACGAGGGAAGCTATTGGAGGGAGAGGAGATGGAGTGGAGATGCTATGATGAGGACGTTGAAGAAGTCAATATTTGAAGAGGTGGATGCCCATGGGTGGGTGTACCGGGTGGAAACAGATGCATCAGGATACGGCCTAGGTGCAATACTCATGCAAGATCATCGACTCATTGCTTATTTCGGCCAGGTGCTCACAACCAGTGCGATGTTCAATTCCGTATACGAGCTAGAGTTGATGGTGATTGTCTTGGCTATCAAAAGGTGGCAACCCTATTTGTTGGGACGACACTTTATCATCAGGACAGACCAAAGGGATCTAAAGTTTCTACTGGAGCACAGGATGATGATTGTGGAGTATCAGAGGTGGTTATCCAAATTACTTGGATATGATTGCCCAGGACTAGACAGTTCTCATCCTTCCACCTTAAAATAAGGTGTGTTTTTTGGGGGAGTATTGATACGTCAAGGGGCCCACCTTATGGGGCGCAGGGGAGTTACTATTCATTATGTAAGGAGGAGGAATCAAGAGGGAGTTATTTTAAAAAGTTTTAAATTGGGAGGAATTATTTAAGGAAAGGAGACTGATTTGAATTTAGAATTGGGAGGAAATTAAGGTTTATTTAAGGAAATATGGCTATTTTGAATTCAGATTTGGGAGGAAATTAGGAAGATTTTATTTAAAAAAAGATGACTGATTTGAATTCAAATTTGGGAGGGAATTGGAAAGGTTTTATTCAGGGAAAGAGGAATGATTTTAATTCAAATTTGGTAGGGCAATATGATGGTTTATTTAAGGGTAATTAGGTTGTTTCATTTTCATGATGTGATTGTTTGATATAGTTTTTCTTAGAAGTTGCTCCTAGCAGCGTCTAGGATTTGTGGGAGAATTGATCTGACTCTCGAATAGTAGATCAATTATATATTTTATTATTGTTGAAGTATTAATCAAAATCAACCCCTATCTTCAAATTTCTAAAATTTTCTACTTGTTACCTTGCTGTATTTTCTTCCAAAATGCATCAAAATCTACCATCAAAATCGAACTCTTGATTGTAAAGAAAAAGTTTTCAGCCTTGCCCCTATGATGAGTACAATTATCACCATGAAAAAAACATCTAGAACTCCAAGCTAAATATATCTTAGACTCATTGTCTGATGATAGGCACAATCAATAATCAAAAAACTTGAGCAATAATCAGATGCTTCATGCTTAGAACAATCATTGATCACCCTCCACACTAGTTTGTCAGGGATGCTAGATATACGTTTGACCAAAGCTCATAAAAAGACAATGTTATATCAAATATATTCATCTACCCCACTAAAAAAATCTCACGTAGATAAAAATGTGACATATGCCCTCTAATTGGGAGATCAGCCCAAATCTGATCAAACCATTATATTACATTTATGGTCTATGATAGGATGTTCCCCAATGGATAATTCTATGAGTGTGAATCATAGGACAAACTTGATAGCACATAAATCCATATGTTAACTAAGTTCAACAAAAAAATGACCCCTTTAATAAGTGTTCACCCCAAGCCTATCGACTCCCCTTAGATAAGATAATTCATGGTTTTCGATATTAAGTAAACCAAATTTAATAAAATAATGAAATTTTTATCGAGTTTGTTGTTATCCCTTCATTATTTCTCTTTGAGCAAACTATAATTTATTCTTTCTTCTAATCCAAATTACTTCTATAAAAGTAAAACATTATAAAGTTTATACAATACTTTAATCAAAAGCTCTATCGCAATCGAGAAATGTAATTAATCATAGGGGATTACGCCTCTATGAGACCTCAAAGCATATTATGACGTTCACACAAAAGGTAGGAATCACTAAGTTGTTACTTATCTAATATCCAATTTGACTTGTAAAAAATCAATCCAAGATCCCTCAAATAGCAATAGAAACAAAGTGAGAGGTTTTCACAGCCCACACATGAAATGAATCAAACACATGATTAAAAACACAAATATTAACCTAGTATATTAGATCACATTTCCTTGCTCTAAGGATTTAGAAAGTACAAGTGTAATGCTAAATAGTTGACACTAATTCAAAGAGGCCTCAATTAAGACTTAAACCCATACTACGGTTCCCATAAAGATCAATGATTGAAAATGTAAATATTAACTTCAGAAGTTAAATATACTTGAGAAATATGCCAGCAAAGTTATAAAAAAAAATTGACAAGATATATTGAGAAAAAGAACCAACAGATAGGGAATTATTAATTAAAATTTATATGAATATGCATCTAATTTCAGTTAGGATTTGATGATCCTTTAAGCTTTCAATATTTCATGTAGTGAACCTCGAAGTGTGTTTTTAAAAAATGCTACATAAAAAGCACAAAAATTACTTGATCGCTTTTTTGACATTGCATGGTATTTTGAACGACGCCTCACTATAAGAATCGTTATCAGAGTTGATAGAGCAACTGCCACTGCCACTGATGCTAATACAATGCCCACTACAGCACCAGCTCTTAAGCCTGAACTTCCTCTATTTGGAATCACTGAAACAGAAAAATGAATCAATGACTATCTAATACAGTATGATTTTACTCAATAGCTTCATTGTAAGTAGAGAGCAGGGAAGTGCAAGCATTTTTTTCCTTCAAGACATACCATTAGAATAAAATCCCAAAGTGAAGTTAAGGAGTTCATATGGTCCAAAAATATCTGAATCTGGAATCAGCCATCCTGTGAACATTCCTCTGATTCGTAGGACCTCACTGTCACTGAATAAACTAGTATTATTTGGAAATAATTTCAGCTTCATCCTCAATCTTGGACCTTCTTCCCAGATGAATGAATCAATGAACAGTTGATAAAGAGACAATTCAAGACCGGATGACAAGTAAAGCTGAAAGCTATCACTGTATGGACGGAAATCGGAAAATCCTGGACTTTTTAACCGATAGCCAACTTCAAGCGGGATGGCACACATGCAAAGGATAGGAGACAAAGGATTGTATTCATAACCTGAATCACTGGGGCATGGGTTACAGTTTGTTTTGGAGTTCCCTGAGCCTCCAGGTGATGGGTTTACTGACTGATTCTGACAGTATTGCTCGATGTTAAGTTGGTTTGCACTTGAACATACAGGATTGCCATATAACCTGAAAATAATTCAACACCGAACCAAAAACAATGATAAACATTGCCTAAATTCCAAAACAATAGAGAAAAATTAAGGAACTGCAGCTAAAACATGGTTTAGGGCAGAAGACACAAGTAAACCACCAACAACAGCAATACAATATCAAGCCTTTATCCTTCGAGGGATCGGCTACATGAATCATTTTTCTTTATTGTGTCCTATTAAGAGTCAAATTCTCATTTAAATGTAATAAAGAAATATCATTTCTAAAAGTTCTAACCAAATCTTTTTAGATCTACCTCTACCTTTCTTAATATAAGCCAAATAATACATCTACTCTCCTAACCAGGTCATCGGAAGGCCGACAATTATGTGACCAAACCATCTAAGGCGACTCTCTCTAATTTTAACTACCACAGAAGCGACTACAACTTTTTCACATATATACTCATTTCGCATTTTATCTCTAATAGTAAAGCCACTCATCCACCTGAGCATCTTCATCTTTGCAACACTTAACTTAATTTTATGCTTCTCTTTTAATGGCCAACATGCTGCGCCATAAAGCATTGCAGGTCTCACCACCATCTCATAAAATTTTCCCTTAAGTTCGAGGATACTTTTCTATCACCCAACAGACCCAATGCATTCCTCCACTTCAACCATCCAACTTGAATTCTACTAATAATATCCCCATCTATTTTACCATCACTTTGAACAACAGACCCGAGATATCTAAAACATGTACTCAAATAAATGACTTGAAAAGTCAAAATCCCCCACAAGATCTTGGGGTCAATTTTAATTAATTTAGTTGGTCGGTCAATTTTAATGTTTGGGATAATATTCTCTAAAATTTAAGTTCAATAAGAGAATTTTGGAATGCTCGGGGTTATCCTATCTACTAGATCAAAGGGGTCCAAAGTTGACTTTTAAAATCCAACTGAGTTCTGTGGTCCTAGTATTCTTAATAAATATTAGACCTTTTGGGGAGTAATTAGACTATGAGTTTGCTGGATTTAGAGTTTTTTACACAAAGTTATGATTTTAGAAGTTCGGGCCTAGTTATTGAACTACGGTTGACCAAAGAGTTGACTTTTTTATTTATGCTGATTTCTTGAATGTTCATATTTTTAATAATTACTATATTTTAATTAGAGTTAAATGCCTTTTAGTTTGGTCAATTTAGATTTTTTTTAATTAGTTATGATTTTTCAAAGTTTGGGTATTTAGTGATTTATTAAAATTACTTAATTAAGGGTATTTTGGGAATTTTTGGGGATTTTCATTTAAATGAAGTTCAAACCTCTTGGGATCACCTCTAAAGGTCATGACTGACCTAAGAAAGTATTTCCAAGTGTTTGTGAAAATTTTTAATAATTATTAATTGATTAATTTAACTTAAAGTGATTTTTAATCAAAATTAAATTAGTGTTTAAATTATGGTCCAATTAAGGGGCTTCTAATTTTCTTAGATTAATAATTCAATTATGAGGAGTTTGATATATTATTTGCAATTTTTTGGTTAAATTTGGGTTCATTACAATTTTCTGAAATTTTTAGGGTTTAATTAAAAGGGTAAAAATAGGGTTAATTAATTAAGTGACTTAAAGGGTCCTAAAATTTTTTAGAAAATTCTCGGGGTTTGAAATGTCACTAAGTTTAAATGGTTTAAGTTTCATGTCATTTGAAGGTGTATCCTAATCCCTAGAACTTCTCTAAGTTCTCTAGACGAGTCTTGAAGTAGAAAGGGAGGAGAGGGGTCATATGAATTTGATATTTCAAATTAATTGGAAAAGAGAAGGAAGGGGTTAATTAATCCCTTAAATGGAGTTCCAATTTTGTGAAGGAATTAATTAAAATAGAGAAGGGAAGAGAATAAGGGGGGCCGACCATATGAGGAGGAAGGAGAAGAGTCCACATAAAATGTATGTGGACCCAAGCAATAAATGTGATTAGAGAATTAAATCTGATTTTATATCATATTTGAGAGATTTGGGGGTTTCCTAAAAGAGATTTACTAATTAGAAAAATTAATTTAAATCAAATTAATTTAAATCAAATCCAATTAGAAATTTAATTAGATCTAATTTAAGCAACATTCCTAAAATAGGATCCTCATTTAGGAAACAAATTCAAATTCAAATTAATTTGAATTTTGAATTCAATTTTGTTACTAAAGGGGGCTAGAATAGGAAAGACTTACTTTCCTAAAATATGAATCATTAATTAGGAAACAAATTCAAATTCAATTTGATTTGAATTTTAAATTCGAATTCATTGTCAAATTAAGAGAGCTAAAATATGAAAGGCTTTGAATGCAAGATGAAATTTATAGAGCCAAGGGAAGAGAGATGTAGATTTCGGTGGGGAAGGGGACCGGCGCTTAATGGAGGGGATGGGGTTGCGGGCTAGGAGGAGGTGGTGGAGTAGCCGACGAGTGGAGGGGAAGAGGGTGGCTTAGCCGGCGGTCAAGGGAGAAAGAGAATCGGCTAGGGGAGGAGGGGGTAGAGCGGCAATTAGAAGAAAGAAGAAGGGGAATTAGAGAAGGAGAAAGAAAGTATAGGGAAAGAAAGATAAACCATGAGCCCCGACACATCCTACGACTGATGGGTGGTGCACTGCCCTCACTTAGAGACTTCAAATCACGAGCCCAGACACATCCTGTGACTGGTGGATACTACGCTTCCCTCACATAGGGATCTCACCAAAATTCTTCCCAAAGAACAAGAGTGTAGAAATTTTTTTATTAATAATCCATCATCGATCTAATACAAGAGCAAGAGTCTCTACATATAGGTCTTAAAAGAAACTAAAAGACAACTTTGCCCTTTGGGCTTACATAAGACAAGACCCTTAAGGGTAAAAACGAAAAATGCATAATTAAATAAAAAATGCAATTAATAAATTAAGATAAAATGTAGGGAACTAAGCAATCGATCTTCATCTCTTTGATTGATTTACGTCCATCGTCAGATGTCTGCATCATTCTCCCGGGGAGGAAAAGAGCTCGAATCCGTCGAGTCTGCACCCAGGGTAACCATGCTCTGATACCAAACTGATGTAGAACAGGAAGGGAAGGGTCTTATGAATTTAATATTTCAAATTATTTTGAAAAGAGAGGGAAGGGGTTATTTAATTAATCCCTTAAATGGAGTTCCAATTTTGTGAAGGAATTAATTAAAATAGAGAAGGGAAGAGAATAAGGGGGCCAGTCATATGGGGAGGGAGGAGAAGTGTTCACATACAATGTATGTGGACCCAAGCAATAAATGTGATTAGGGAATTAAATCTGATTTTAATATCAGATTTGAGGGGTTTCCTAAAAAAGATTTACTGAATAGGAAAATTAATTTAAATCAAATTTAATTAGAAATTTAATTAGATCTAATTTAAGCAACTTTCCTAAAATAAATATCCTAATTTAAGAAACAAATTCAAATTCAGATAATTAGAGCTAATTTTAGCTACTTTCCTAAAATAGGAATCCTAATTTAGGAAACAAATTCAAATTCAAATTAATTTGAATTTTGAATTCAAATTAATTTGAATTTTGAATTCAATTTGTTACTAAAGGGGGCTAGAATATGAAAGACTTAATTCCTTAATATAGGAATCTTTAATTAGGAAACAAATTCAAATTCAATTTGATTTGAATTTTGAATTCGAATTCATTGTCAAATTAAGAGGGCTAAAATAGGAAAGGCTTTGAATGCAAGATGGAATTTATGGAGCCAAGGGAATAGGGAGGAGACGTGGATTTCAGTGGGGAAGGGGACCGGTGCTTAATGAAGGGGATGAGGTTGACGACTAGGAGGTGGTGGTGGAGTGGCCGATGGGTGGAGGGGGGAAAGACGGTGGCTTGGCCGGCGGCTATGGAGGGTTTGGCCAGCGATCAAGAGAGAAAGAGAATCGGCTAGAGGAGAAGGAGGGGGTAGAGCGGCGATTAGAAGAAAGACGAAGGGGAATTAGATAATGAGACAAAAAGCATAGGGAAAGAAAGATAAACCATGAGCCCAGACACATCCTGCGACTGATGGGTGTTGTGCTGCCCTCACCTAGGGACTTCAAACCACGAGCCCGGACACATCCTGCGGCTGGTGGATACTACGCTTCTATCACATAGGGATCTCATCAAAGTTCTTCCCAAAGAACAAGAGTGCAAAAAAAATTTTTATTAATAATCCATCATCGATCTAATACAATAGCAAGAGCCTTTATATATAGGTCTTAAAAGAAACTAACAGACAACTTTGCCCTTTTGGGCTTACATAAGACAAGACCCTACTTAAGGGTAAAAATGGAAAATGCATAATTAAATCAAAAATGCAATTAATAAATTAAGATAAAATGGAAGGATCTAAGTCATCGATCTTCGTCTCTTCGATTGATTAACGTCCACCGTCGGATATCTGCATCAGGTCCTTAATTATTGTCCTTAAGATGTCACTAGGTTGAATGGGTTCAAATTAGGTGTCATGACTAACCCTTAGGTAACATAGATGCAACACACAATCACAAGCAATGTCTTTAGAATTAGGAGCCTAGGCTAAGCGCTTGTGCATCTTAAACATACAAAGATTAAATACTAATTAATAAGACTAATGATTTGATTAGTGAATAATTGGAGTTCAATTATTCACTAATCCTTCCCCATGAATTTTTCAAGCTCACTGTCTCACCTCATCTCAGGTGCTAAGGTCTTTAAAGTCAATCATATTCTCACAATCTTCATTGAAAAACTTTTCAAAATATCTCATCCACCTTTCTTGAGTATTCTCTTCTACTAAAAGCCCTTTTCCTATATATCTGCTTGGCTAACTTATACATATATCTTTTGTCATCCTTAGTATCTAATCTATTATATAAATCATTAAAAACTAAATTCTTTGCATCACATATTACTTTCTTAGACTCCTTATAGGCTTTTTTATATCTCCCTCAATTTTTCAAGCTCTTACATCTAAATCAATCTATATAACAAAACTTCTTATTTTTTATTTTTTATTGCACATTTTAATTCCACCGCCAACTACTTTTACTATTAGAGATTTTTCTTTTTTATAATCCAAGCACATCTTGTGCAACATTCTTAATATCACTAGTTTTTTTTTTCACATAACATTAGCTTTCTCATGCAAGATAAAATCTTAAGATCATGAATCTTACTCTCAAAAATATTTTTGTTAGTACTTTTTAAATGCCACCAAAGAGGATAAAATACTGGTTCAAAGGAAGGTTGCTCAACATTTCCCCCTACACAAAATTCATTGATGCTATGCATGCAATTACAAAGTAGCATACATGATTTCCGTATAATCTAAGAAATAATGCAACATCAAACCAAGAATAATGAAAATGTTGACTAAATTCCAAAATAATAGAGAAAAATTAAGAAACTGAATCTAAAATATGGGTTAGGCCAGTAGACACAAGCATACCAAAGATGTAAAATTGCTAGTTCAAAGTAAGATTATGTGAGACCGGTCCAGCCGGTCCATGCGTGACCAGCCCAGACGCGAAACAGCGGAAGTTTTCCGCCTGGGCGGAGGCCGCGCGAGCCGCTCGCTTTGCGGGAGTTTTAGGAAAAATTTTTGAGGAAGATTAGGAAGGAATTTGAATGGACTGTTTAGGGATTTCCTTTTGATTTGTATGCATTAAATAGTTGATTTTCCTAGGGTTTGATCATCTTGAATTTGGTTGAAATTTGAGATCTCTTAGATTTAGGTTTTCTTTGGGCTCTTGGCATTGCCAGAGATTTGGGAGAGATCGATCCTCCTCTCGAATCGAGGATCAATTGTATCTTGCTATTTTATTCATCTACTAGTGAAAAACAAATCTTGACTTTAGTTTTCTATCAGTTTTCTCTCTAGTTCTTGCTATTTTCCTGTGATCACCTGCTGTCCACTACTGTAAACAACAGTTTTTCTTGCTGTTTTATTTCAGATTTGGCTAGGAACTACTTGAAATCAAGTATTTCCTATCAAATTACCTGAATTTTCTCCCTACACATAATTAAATGCATGCAATTACAAGGTAAATAAGTATATGTGCTCTATGAGCTCCACATACTCTTGTGGATAAATAATTCTAGATAGTAATTACATTCTAACCAGCAATTGCACCTGTCTAACATTTGGAGTTCCTCTTAGGAAGCCTTCTTATCTATTTTTGTATATTCACACACCAGTTAAACCAAAGGAAAAATATTACAATTGCTAGAAAGGAGATGATAAAAGATAATGGGGGGAAATTTTATAAAGAGGGCTCCCCATTATTAGAAGATGCATACTAAATTAAATATAACAGGAAAACACAACGCATACCTTCAGTTAATGTCAAAAATGAAAGAATCAAACTTAAAGTATAAACAATTTGAAAGAAGGCCAAGAAGTTTTGGCATTGTTCGCTCATGAAAGATGGCGCTCGCAAGCTTTAGGTCTCATTTTCTCCGAGGTAGATTAGAATTTAAACTAATCAGATTTCCCCAGATGATCGACATCATGGTTTATTTAGTTCAGGGGTTCCACTTCCAATGAGGGAAGCCGTCATAATTAATTACCCTCTTAACACATAGAAGAATACTCTCAATTAAGGATGAATTGACATTTAGACGTGCAACAATTTTAATTTTGGTTGTGGGTGATGAAGGTAAACCCGATCAATATCTCGTGATTTTTTTGTCCCATGTATACCGTAGGTTTCAGTCTACCAACACTAACAACTGTTGATTGTAATATCCAGGGAATCTGATTAACAACCATAGGTTGCTTCTCAGGGAACCCGAGTAAACTAAAGTGGTTGACGGTGGGTTTTGTTGGTTTGGGTTGGGACTTACCGGGCATGGGAGTTGCCCGCAGTTGAAATTTAGATTGGGTCTTACGGCTTCATTTAGAATTTGCCCATAATTTGATTTGGATTTGGAGTCAGTGCTTACGTCTCCTCTTGGGAGTTGCCCGTATGTTTAGAGATTTAATGCTTCACTTAGAAGTCTCCCAAATAACAAGGCTTACTGCTTCCCTTGGAAGTCGCCTGTAGTTTGCATTTAAGTGGGTCTTACTGCTTCTATTAGAAGTAGCCCATATGTTTGGGTTTTAGTTTGAGGGTTTTGATACTTCCCTTGGAAGTTCCTTAAATAACAGATCTTATGGCTTCCCTTGGAAGTAAATTGTAAGTTAGCTTTAGAGTTATGCGCCTCGCTTGGTAGTTTTAATAGCTCAATTGAAAGCGGGACTTATTGCTTCGCTTAGAAGTAGCCCATGAGTTTGAGAAGTTGGGTCTTACTACTTCCATTAAGTGTAGCCCGTGTAGCGGATTTTACGTTTGTCTTATGGCTTCCATTGAAAGTAGCATGTAGGTTTAGGTTTTTTCAATTAGAAGTTTCCCTGGCATGTGGGTATTTAAGGCTTCCATTGAAGTGTCCCGTAATTGGGATTTAAGGTTAGATTATTTTTATCTAGAGATTTCACCTAACGTGTTAACTAAAGTTGAACTTACGATCTTTATTAGAAGTTGCTAGTTGAACCTGGGTTAGCGGAGATTTAGTTTGGCGGGATTTTAGCAGTAGCTATGTAGTTTTACACACTTCATTGCTTCGACACTAACACTAATGTTTTGTATCAGTGGTAGCTTTTCTTGTTTTGTTCCATTACCCATCTGGCCTACAACATTTTGTTTTTTTTTTCCACTACTTGTTTCTACCTATTGCACTAGTGTTCTGCTTACAGTATTAATTTCATTTACCATCTTGCGCTGACTTTAGTTTACTTGCTTGCAAGTGTTCGTGGCTAGCATTTGCAAGAGCTGGAGCTTACAGCTGCCAAGAGCTAGGTTAGGTATACCTGAGTTTTTGGAGTTTTCTTTCATTTTTTGTTTTCTTAGTTTTAGGAGTTTGGATTATATTTAGTATGCGTTGTACTTAGGGTTGATAGTGGAAAATATTGATTTTTTTTTAACCAAAAATTTCACCAGAGTGGCTCCCCCTCAATATTTTCTAATTGCATTTTAAAATTTCTTTATTATTTTAGTTTAATTAAAAGTTTAAATTTTAAATTAAAATTAACCGCTCCGCTCGTTAATCAATTTAAATGTATTTTAAGTTTACTTAGTTAATTTAATTTAATTATCTAAAATTTAATTAAATTATTTTAAAAAATTAATTATGTCTTAAATTGAATTTTGATATTAATTAATCAATTGAGGCATTAATTAACTAAAAAGCGGGTTTAATTTTATTATTAATAAATTAATTCATTATATTTAAAGTTAATTAATTAAAGTGGATTTTTTTTAAAATTGATTAATCACTCAGCTCATTAGATTAATATCTAATTTGCTTAATTAACTGATTTTAGTTATTTAATTAGTTAATCAATTGGTTAATTAATATTTTTATTAGATTAATTAATGTATCTTATTAATTAAACCTTTTCTTGCTTAATTTAATTAGTTCAATTAAGTTTGGAGATTTAAATTTATTAACTAGTTATTAATTAAATTCAGTTTTGATTGTTTAATTAGATTTTAAATTAGGTTACTTAATCTAGAGTTTTAATTTAGAAATTTAATTGATCGTTAAATTGCAAAATTAAAATTGTTAAATTTAGTTTAATTGAATTTTTTAATTAAATTTTAACTAAAGCTCTTAGATTCCAAGCTCGATAGTTTTCCCTGGCATTTCGGCATCTTTATGGCGCCCCCTCCCCGCGAGGGAAGGTTGGGAGGGCACTTGCCCTTTCAAACCCGCTCGATTGGATTAAAATCGATGATCGAGGACTTTGGGGAAGCAAATCAAACCCGGCACCAATCTTTGAGCACATGTTTCTAATTCTGCATTTTCCCCAGCATTTCGGCAGCCTTACGGCTCCCCCTCCTCCCGAGGGGAGGTTGGGGAGAGCACTCTCCCTTTAGGTCTACTCATTTGGATCAAAATCGACGATAAGGGCTTCGGGGGAAGGATCGACCCCGGTATTGGTCTTTGAGCCTTCAATTTTCTCATACTGTAAAATTAATTAAAAATTGTATATATTTTATTCCCCTTAAAAATCCGGCAACCTTTCGACGCCCCCTCCTTGTGAGGGGAGTTTGGTGAGGACACTTTCCCTTTTATGTCTGTTCGATCGGATCAAAATAGATGATCGAGGTTTTGGGGAAGGATCGACCACAGTATTGTCTTTGACTCTCCAATTTGGAGATTACAACATTTTCCTCCTTTTTATTATTATTATTTATAATAATAATAATAGTAATTAATATTATTATTATTATTACATCTTCCTCTCTCACTCACGGTTTCAAACAATAGAGGGAGGCGTGGTGTGGGTTTGTTCAAGCAAGACAAACGACAGGATCAAGATTAAGGAAACGGGTTCGCAGAAGGGAGGTCGGCCTTGCCTGTGTGTGGGACGAACTGAGATCAGGTCAGGCGTCAGAGTCGGGATCCACCCGTGTAGCTTCGAATCATAATTACGCATAGGGAGGTTGTGCGGTTCGGGATGCAAACAACGGGCGGCGGGGGTCGTCACGGGGTCGAAGGTTTAAGTGCAGCTCTTGTGGTCAACTTTGGGCTACAGATGGATAAAAGCAAGCTTAAATCCCAAAGGGTTATTCACGTGTGGGGGTCGGAAGCAGACGAAGGTACTAGGCGGAGTCGTTGGATTGCACGTATGTGGCATACGTGCATGCAGAGTGTGTAACGAGTCATTCGTGAGTGGAGCAAGCCGGAACGCCGAGCTACAAGACTGAGATTTGTTCGGTCGGAACACCTGATTGGTGCAGGATTGTGAAAACCGGACGTTGCAGGCTATTGCGGAGGACATAAGGCTAGAAGGTTGCTTACGCGATTAGAACAAGAGCCAAAAACTGAGAGTCAAACTAAATTTACGTAAGTCCCATTTTTCTGTTTATTCGCCATCTTATACGAATTGCACAAGTAGTTGCTTCAGCCACGACATGGACGACGTGGTTTGGTTATCCCTCTTTTTTTGTTTAATTATATTCGAACGGACATAAGTTTCTAGCAGCCCAATTAAGGAACAAGAAACTGTGAACAGAAACATGCGCACATGTATTTCAAAGCACATACAAAGAATCTTCTGCATAAGAAAAAACTATTACATCAGAGAGAGAGAGAGAGGAGAGGCATATTTATAGAATAAAATTATGGAAAAATGATAAAGCTAGATGATGAACACAATGAACAAGCATAAGATAGCCCTGGTTTTCATAACTTTTACAAGAACGGGCCGATCTGTCATAACTTTCATGCAATGAAAGTTGTAAAATGATTAAAAAAAATAACATGAAATAAAACGTACAAGATGGAGACATTTGCAGGAGGATTTAGAGGAGAAGATAAGCTAGTGAGGTCATTATTCTGGAAATCCCTGCAACATAAACAGAAATCAGAACAAATTTATATAGCAAAAACTCCATGAAACAACTCAATAAAAAAAGTACACTATACTAGCTCTTACAGAAGAAGACTTCTATTTCCAGTGAAAACCATATTCTTCCATACAGCATTTGGAACAGAACCATTTAGATTATTGTTCTCGAGTGAACTGCAAAAAATGTGGAGCATGGAAAATTCAGTTAAAACTTGGTTCCATTACTTGGTTTCCTCTATAAAAACACCGTCATTGGAAGACTTGACATAAAATGCAAATACAAAAATAATTTCAACTTTCAAATTGTACAATTAGAACATAGAGAAAATATTGAACGAACTGAAATATAGGTCAATACCAAGGAGATGATATCAAAAAGAAGAAGCTGGAAATATAGATGGCAGCAGGCATGAAGAAAATAAGCAAGCATTGGTACACACTCACAACACGACGTAATGAAGATAAAATGCATAAATGGCTGCATCTATTATTAAGAAGAAACAAATTGATATTGACACTCAGATCAAGATCATTGAACGCCTCCTTACCTAGAGGAATTTCTTTTTTTGGTACTAAATCAAGCCTAAGAAATGAAACAGCATAGTTTTTTATATGTGGACAAAATGAACCCTAAAACTCCATGAAAATAGAGTCCAACTGTTTGAATGTATATTTTATAAATCTTAAATGTCCCTTTCACTTCAATCACACATCCTGAGACAAATCAAAAGGGTTTAATCTACATATGACTTGGCTCGATTCAGCTGAATTGATGCCAAAAAAATCTCATAATGGTGTGTCAACCCCAAAAAGATATAAACAGTCGTACCTAGTCCATGGACAACTAGCCACACCTGGTTAGCTTGAGTCGAGGTTTGACCAAGCGGAACTAACCCAACCCATCCAGCATCTTCCTTTAATGGTTTAATCAAGCTAAGGATCTTTTGCATTCCTAGCACAATCTAGTGGATGGCAAAGTTTCTCTAGACTGGCAACAAATTCTACCATGCTTCACAACAAATAAATTCTACTTACATTCATGTAAGCAAACAAACATTTTCATAATGAAACATTGGTTCAAACAACGGTTTCCAACATAGAGAGTTAAGGGTGGGTCAAGTCAAATAATAGAAGAGAAGAAGATTTGAGAGAATGAAAGCCACTATCCTTCATTGGAGGTTATACCATTCCATATATATATATATATATATATAATCCATCCAGTGGTTTAGGGATCTGCTTATCCTACCTAGTAAGACTGGTAAGGATCACCTAGTTCTTCAAGATGAACACTTTACATCTTTTTGCTATGAAATTCTATATTTATAAACTATCCTACGAATACCAAATATAAACAATTTGATGCCTTACTTAAGCCTACATGATATAACCGATCAATAGAAGCACTACAAAACCCCACCTCTTACAAAGATACAGCAACACAAATTGATAATATAATGAAACAAGTAAGAATATGCTCACAGTCTCTGGAGATTTGGAAGACCAGAAAAGTTTCCAGGAATGGGACCAGTTAGAGAGTTGCTCGACAGGTCACTGCAAAAGGCCATCAAAATCTTTCAAATAAATGTGGCTCAAGACATATTCATTAATCCAAATAAAACGATCACTTAAGAGAAGGGAATAATATTAAAGCAGGACATACATTGTAGTAATATTATTAGAAAGCTTATTAGATGGAATGGCTCCGGTCAATTGGTTTTGGCTAAGATCTCTGCAAACATGAAATGTTACGTTAAAATCAGTAACTAACGGTCCAACAGTTCTTGAGAAAACGGTAGCAGTGCATTAGCTGCTACCATTGCCAGGTAAGCATGCTTGCACTTACAAGTAGCCAAGTTGGGGTATGCTGCTCAAATCAGGTACTTCTCCTTGTAAGTTGCAATTTCTAAGACTCCTGAGGAAAAAAAAAAGCAAGCATGTGATTGATACGAAAAACAAATACAATGCATTGGCTATTGATGATAGTCACTAGCCTTATTATTAGAAGAATAGCAGTCTTCAAAAAAAGAAGTTTCACTGTACATGAAAAAAATGGATACTAGTGTTTTGAAATGAAAGACAGCATGCACATGAATTAATTAAGAATTATAAATGACCTATAAATAACAAAGACACTCTATCTTTGACTGAGACAATTTTCATTTAGAACATAAGCATAAAAATCATTATGATCAAGCCTCAAATCATTTGTAGTTGCAACAAAGCAATGTTTTCCACAGTTCTGAAATTACTCGTATAGTCGTATACATGTTACATATAAGTATAACATGTAGGCAGAATTTCATCTTCTCAGTTTGGCCTCTACGGGGTCTAATTACATTGTCACTTGAGGCTTGTCAAGCCCCTCCAAAAGAGCCCACCTCCATGCCTATATCACAACAACAACATCATCATCAAGCCTTTATCCCACTATATGGGGTCGGCTACATGAATCTTTTTTCTCCGTTGTGTCCAGTTAAAAGTCAAATTCTCATTTAGATCTAATAAAGAAAGGTCATTTCTAATATTTATAACCAAGTCTTTTTAGGTCTACCTCTACATTCCTTAACATAGGTTAAATCTAATATATTAGCTCTCCTAATCAGGAAGTCTGCCATTTTATGTGACCAAACTAAGGCGACTCTCTCTAATCTTATCCTTGCCTATACTATGTTACAAAAAAGCCTGAACTCCTCTTTGAGCTTGGGAGTTTGTTTTCATATGATATATTATGTTAATTTTAATAAGATTTTCCTTGTTGCTTGAATCAAAATTTATTTAGATCTAGAATCAAGATTTCTTACATTTGAAATCTCCTATAGTTAATTATTTCTTCCATTGGTAGAAGAACGCTCTCAATTAAGAATAGTTGCATAAACTTAAGTAGACTCAGGCTCAATGTCTATGCTTCAAATGAATTGACTAGGGATGGCAGAGCAAGTGAAGATATATTTGATCAAGATCCCATTATTCTGTCATCCCAAGCATAATAACATATTTAATCTACAACAATCAGAGGACGGTATGCTATAATGTCCACAAAATAAAATTATCAACTATGAGTTGCTACCTCTCAAGTATCCCAAACATATCGAGGGAGGAATATATGTGGGTTTTAACTAGATTTAATTGAGCAATTAGCTCGTTAAGATAGGTTTTGACTGAGTAGAGGTAGTGGTTAGGAATTACTCAAGTATTGATTGATGGGTTTACTAGTTTTTTGCTGACTCAGAATAATTGGGTTAATGCTTACATCCATTAATATGCCAAAATATTCATTGATGGGTTTATTGGTTTTATGTTGACCCATGTTAATTGAATTGTAGCTTACATTAATTGGAAGACCCGAGTTTTGAATTAAAATTTGGGGTTTATCGTTCTCAAATTCTAGCGGATGATGCAGCCACAACTGGTGGGAATGTCCAGATAATTAAGGTTTACAACATTAGCTTTAGCATGTTCGGAATATGGGACATAACTTAGATATTAGAATCAGCCCAATAGTGGGTTTTATAACATTGCGCTATATATAAGGCAACTTGATATCTAAATTTTATTTGATGGGCTTAGAGGCATTGTGTTAGCCAAAGTAAGTGGGTTGAAATGACGTTTATAATCATTTTGATTTAATAGAATAATTCATTCTGATTTATTCTATATGTTGAAATGGTCAAATGGGCTAAAACTTGTCAAAATGGGTTTAAAGCAATCCAGTGTATGTGTTGTTGCCCTAAATTTGCAATGGCCTTTAAATAGAGGACTCACAAAATTAAATAGTGGGCAAGACATTTTGATTGTGGCTACTTACCGAGACCCTTAGATCAATTGAGAGCAGCAAGATGGAACTATGATCCTCCCTCCTGCATATAAGCCTAATCAACTAAGTCAATGTGATGTATATTTGAATTAAATTGTTTAGTTAATATGTAATATTATTTTGATGAACTTGCATAAATATTGACATTCATGAGTTCTTTATAGTGTTCCCACAATCTCACACCTTTCTTGAATTCTATGCTCAATCTCCAGTTGACACTTTTCACAAGTATTATTATTAAAAATTATATCAAATTTTATTGACTAATTCTAATTTCTAGAAGTACTTCAAATTGTTTATTGCAACTAAAAATTTCTTACACAATTTTCCATCACATTGTCCGTTGTTTTAGTGATCTTAAGAATGTTTACTTTTTGTTGCATGTGTTGCAGCTAGGCGTCAGGGGAGCTGAAATTTGACATTTTGATCATGTTGATACTTGTATCAGAGATGGATTTAGCGAAATTACAAGCAACACTGGAAAATATCAACACTTAGTTTGTTTCATCTGTAAAATTGTTGTTCAACCACTGAGTCAAGTCTATTAATTGGCTCACGGCAAATAATTGACCAAGATGCATATTTAATGGCTTCTGCTAAAAGCAAGCGTTGAGTGATTCTCTCAATTGAAATTATGAGAAGCTCAAAATCATCCAACAATTTCAAAACTCCAACATTAATTACAAATTTGTGCAACCAAGTTACGACAACTACTGTTGAGCAACCAAAAGCTAACTCGTGGGTTTTAGTAGCACTTAAATTACAATATTCATTTATAAGATCAATATCCTCGGGCTCCTTGGCATTCCAGCCATACAACGAGAATCTTGAATTTCATATGAAGTCTGACAATTTGCTAAATCAAGTCTATTTATGGTATTGCTAGGATAATTTTAACAAGCAAGATGGATATTAGCTCTTTATAAGCTTTCAAATGTACAAATTTTAACTTATGTTTTTCACGTCATCGCCATTTTGACCATAAGCTAAATACTTAATTTGATATTAACCAATTCATCTAATACCAATTAAGCATTTACCAATCACATATAATTGTTATATGGCACAATGGATCTCAGAACTTCTTGTCTTCAATTTTATGTTCAATGAAGAAGACATAATCAAGCTTTCTCGAAAGACAAGCCACATAGCTTTTTTTAACAATAATTGTATTAACTTTTTCTTCTTTTTTTTCGACCTTTAAATAACTTTCTATTCAGAAACAATTTTAATTATTGGGCCTTGAATCCTTTCACATTTAAAGATAGTGTTTCCTTAACATTTATTTTTCAAACGACAGCAAAATCCTTATGGGAGAGGGGAGGGGTGAAATTCTATCAAGAGCAGGAGAAATGGTGTTGCCAACATGAGGATAGAATGGTGCGATGAAAAAGAAGTGGGACCACTATGGGGGGTGTCTTGGCTGACTAGGGATGAAGTGGATAACAGGGCTACGAGCGAGCATGGCAAGAGTAAGGCAAACATGGGTGAGACACAAGCATCCGAGAAAGGTTGGCGATGTAGGGTGCGCCAGTAAGACAAGGCTAGGCTGCTATTTTATGTTCTAGGGGGGAGCAAAGCAATGGAGCAATTGTTCATGGGCCATTCAATTGAGCAAAGCATTGTGATGCTCTAGATAAGATGTGATGAAGGTGAATAGAGAAGGCCAACATAAGGTGCGTCGAAGGTTAGGGAGCAAGTTAGGCGAGGGGGTAGGGTATGTAATTAAGGGTGCAATGTGTAAAGAAATGTGCAAGTGAGGAGCATGGCATGAGGGTGATGATGTTTAGATGTGGCATGAGTGAGAGGAGGGCTTGCATGAGGTGTGGTTGATTCTTTTCTCTCACTTTTCTTGCTTTACAATAGGTAATGCGGTTGAGATTGCTTAGGTGAAGGAAACAATTGATCTGAAAATCACTGGAGTGTTTGGGAAGTGGGAACTGATTCATCATGCACAAAACAAGAGTGAAGTATTTTCTGGTTTAACTGACGTAAGTTTACAAATACCACAAGATGCAAAACAAAATAATGGACAAATTAATTCCCGTCTCATCAACACATCGAAACTATTTGCTGGTTTAACTGATGTAAGTTTACAAATACCACATGATGCAAAACAAAATAATGGACAAATTAATTCCCTTCTCATCAACACATCGAAACTAATATTTATTGCCAATTCGGCAATCAAAACCAACATTTGCGATAAAAAATAAGAAGCATTCACTTACAGCTTTAAAAGTTTAGCCATACTGCCATAAGAAGCTGGAATTGAAGTCCCATTGAAATTATTATTATCAAGTTGACTGCCAAAACACAAAAAAAAAAGTTAGAGAGTACTAGATCATAAAGAACACTAGACATAATCACTATAAACACAAAGCAATCAAAACATCTCAATGTTTATCTAAATTACATTACAAGGTTGTTTGCTTCATTGTTATACGTATGTATATGTAATCTACATTGCAACAATGAATGGCAGTAATCTATTAATCACAATTAGCATGGATCAGTGTTATTATCAGTGCAGGTTATGCTGACATGAGGTTTTTTTTTTTTTTTTCATTAAGTATTTCGGTAATTTGGTTGACGTTCACAGAGTAACTATCTTGGAGCACACGGCCATCTAAAAGGTGCTATTTTTTGGCATAAAAAAGTTGCGTTTTTTTAAATTAAAAAAATGCCTCCTTGAGATTCTAGGGAACCAATGTAATATTTGTTAAAAGTATAAAATAAGACGTACAAGATGTCTGCCAAAAAAAATAAAAAAAGATTATACGCATAAGTATCGTATCAAGAAAAAACATTGCTGGCATTCTCAGCAGATATATATAGCAGTGAAGAAAAAATCAGGTTAAGCATGCATTGGACACCAAAAAAAGGAGAGAATGACTTGCATTCATTTCCAAAAATACATGGCATAATTAATTAAGATCCATAATTGCACAAAGGTGCCAATGATCTTGACGCCCTTAAAACAAATGTTTAAATACAACAACAACAACATCAAGCCTTTATCCCACTACGTGGGGTCGGCTACATGAATCCTTTTTCTCCATTGTGTCCTATTAAAAGTCAAATTCTCGTTTAAATCTAATAAAGAAAGGTCATTCCTAAAATTTTCTAACCAAGTCTTTTTAGGTCTACCCCTACCTTTCTTAATATAAGTCAAATCTAATACCTCTACTCTCCTAACCGGGTCATCGGAAGGCCGCCGTTTTATGTGACCAAACCATCTAAGGCGACTCTCTCTAATCTTATCTTCTACTGGAGCTACTCCAACCTTTTCACGTATATGCTCATTTCGTATCCTATCTCTAAGGGCAAAGCCACTCATCCACCTGAGCATCCTCATCTCTGCCACACTTAACTTAGTATTATGCTTCTCTTTTAATGGCCAACATTCGGCACCATAAAGCATTGCAGGCCTCACTACCATCTTATAGAATTTTCCCTTAAGTTTGAGGGGTACATTTCTATCACATAACAAGCCCGATGCATTCCTCCACTTCAACCATCCAACTTGAATTCTGCTGATAATATCCCCATCTATTTCACCATCACTCTGTTAAATGATTGCATTAATTTTATTTTTATTACTACCTGTCCACACAATACCCAAAAAAATCATGTCTGGCATCATTCCATGAATAACAGCCTCAACCAGAATACCACTTGCCCAAAACTAACCTGGATGCAACCAACCACAAAAAAGAGCATACTTGCAGATTGCTTTGCATGACCAGATGCGGCAAGCCGCCAAGCAAGGAACTCTTGATCTTCTTACAATTAGAACGCATTCTGATTCAGAAAAGCTAGCATAACAGATGGCGCAACAGATGCATTAATAAATGCCTCCTCCATCCACACACCCTAATGCAAAATACAAGACAGGCTGTTTCACAATGATGAGTTTTTTTTAATGTTCTAAGCAATAGTATTCAACACTATTTAGAAAATGTTGTTTCTTACAATCAAGCTGACAATAAAACAGGTGATATTATCCACACAGTTAAGAGCCCATACAAACACAGGCATAATTAAGCTGTCATGGAAAAAATGTAGATTGAAGGTTGAATATAACGTACAGAATAAGCAAATTTGGTGTCCTTGACAGTTCGGGGGGAAGATATCCAGTCAAGTTGTTATTGTCTAGTAACCTGTATCATGTCACTTTGTTCATAAAAAAGGCACAAGAAAAGTACGCAACCGTGAGCTGATGAAAAATCAATATAAACCGTTGTCTTTTAGGTAGCGAACGCAACTTACAAGTGAACAAGACGAGGAAGTCTTGAAAGTTCAGGTGGGATTTGCCCGCTCAGTGAATTATTGTTCATGTGGCTGATTAGTAGAATGTAAAGTATGTCATCAGAGAAAAATTGAGTACCTTCATCAATCAAGAGTTTTATGCAATTATGCAATCATTAATACTCACAAATGTCGTGTTTTATTCAACAATGCAAATGATTTCGGTATCGGCCCTGATATGTAGTTCTGATCTATCTGAATCCTATCTAAATTAGGAAGATACCCAAGCTCCGCTGGTAAAGGACCAGATAGCTGGTTACCATTCAGAAGCCTGCAAAAAAAAAAGAGGAGAAATCATCAATATAAAGTAAATTTTAAACAAGTTATCGATTTCTATGATGATCCTGAGACCAAAATATTAAACATGTGTGAGGGTCTGTGCATTCACAGTTAACATCAGTAATATTTTTTAGATTGACTTGGTATGTAGGCCTGAATTCAAGCTCACGCTGCAACAATGATATTAAGCTTCCGCCAAGAAAAGTGTTACAGCTCCAGAGAACCCTTGCAAAATGTTTTCAAGGAAAATTAGAACAAACTTTTGGGTACCAAATTTTGTAACCTCCAATCATAATCTACTACACCGCATTTTGGAAGGGATTTTTCAGAGTGAGAATGTTCATCATTAGTTTAAAAAACAAAGGCAACAATTGGAATGTCTGCTTTATTATTTTCTGTGTCAAATACTATACATAGTAAGTGGGAACTCATTTGTAAAACATGAAAAGCCACCGGAGTCCTGCTAGATTACTAATAGTTGGGAAAAAAACCCAAAAGATAAATTCATTAGTCTATATTTATATTCTTATCAAGACAAAATATACTTACAGAAGCTTCAACGATGTAATATTGCCTATATCCTTTGGGATACTGCCATTAATCTGATTCCACATAACATCCCTTCAATCAAAGAAAACCACAAAAGTAAAGGAGATTAACTGAAAATTTTCAAACTAGGAAAATTAATGGCAATAGTTAAAACCAAGTCTAAAATGAAAAGAAAAAATTATATAAAAACATGGCTTCAATTCATACAGTATTTCTAATTATGGAAAATGTAATTAAGCTTTGCAGTTTCTCACAATATCTTCAGGTAAGAGAGTTGACCAAACTCGGGAGCTAAATTTCCAGAAAAATTCATCTTTAGCAGCTGCCTGTACAGGACATACTTGGTTTAGAATAGATAACCAAACGATTAGAAATCTAACATCAAATGTATAACTTAATCAAGGACATACGGTTGCAACCAACTAAGCTTGCTGTTTTTAGTCGTTAAACATGATTATTTCGAATTGAATCGGATACATCACACAAATACTGCTACCATAGACGTGCTTTCAAAAGAATAAGATTTTTACTATGACAATCCTGACCTCCTATTCATAAAAGGATCAATCAACCAATACATGATAAAGATACCCCTTTAAAACTGGGCATGGGCAGTAAATATAAGAACCGTGTTGCAGATCTACTTGAAAAGTTAATACCAACGTATCGGATAAGACACAAATAATGACTTAGAACACCTTGAGCTCAATTGTATGCCGCGGAAAGATTATATCTTCCTGCTAAAAGTACCATGTTCAGAATTTTCCTCCTTCCAATTAAGTAAATCACTAGTTAGATTTTAATCTGCCTAAGCATGTCCAAGGAACAGAAACTTCGTGTTCAAGCACTGAGTAGATTGAAGCTATCTGCCCAGAACATCAAGGCTACACTCATAACCTTCAATATGGTTAGTCTAAAAATTAAAGTGATAAGTTCCTTCAATGAAGCCTACGTCAGGGAAGCTTTAAGAATTCAACCGCCAAAAACACAGTATAATTTTAAATGTCCATTTGCTATAAATAAATAAAATTTAATTCCAAAATTTATTTAGAAAATCATGCCACATTTTCACAGGTAAAATCAATAAGCTCTCTTCTTTGTTGAAAGGAAAAAGGCATAACTTCTCCCACACTCAATCCCATTTTAGAATAATACTCACTTGAAATACATAATAAATAAATAAAAATGTATATGCTAGCTTTTCCCCATTTATACAAACAAGCATCCAGAAGAAAGTACAGAATGACATGGTAGCAAAGGAAGTAATAAGCCATAACATACAGTTCTTCCACATGCAGATATCCATCTTCCAACGTAGAGTTATAGCAAAGAACCCCTTTCCAGTTTGATGAGCATGGATCCCCATCGCTCCAAGTCTTCAAATTATTCATAGGGTCAAGCAACTTGTTCCTAATAGCCTTCAAAGCAGTAACTGTTTGGAAAAAAGGAGGATAGAGATTTAGGTACATAAACATGACAAGAACGGAATAATGAAACATCCAGCACTTCTGATTTTACACAATAACTTAAAGAATAAAGAAGAAAAAGGGTATTTTAAGATGGATTTTAGGAGTGAAGCCAAGGTTTGCACAAAGGATTACATAGGAAGATATTCCAATTGATAACACTCCCCAAAAATTTTCCTTTATCTTCCTTTCTATTTGGGTACTGCAGCAATACTATGGAACTAAAGCAAACCTTGGTCAATATAACAACAATGAGCACTATAGCAAATAATGGTTATTGCAGCAAAAATAGACTAGAAGACAAAAATCAAATAGGAGCATTTAACTATAGCAAAAAAACTCAATCAATCCTCTCATTGTAGACGCGTCAGATCATCTATTTTATAGAAAAAATTTAAACAATTTCAAAAGCCTTTGACATATCCAATTTTGGTTCTATATAACTAAGTATCAGAGCTCTAGGTCCAACCTATAAGATTAAAAAATATATATTTAAATGAAGGACAAGAAAATATTCTTGGTGGTTTTCAAGAGCCTGTGTACTACGACTATAAGGAGAGGTTAAAAACAATTAAAGACTACATCAAAAGAAGAGATGAGTTACTTTAGATCAATGAACAAATAGCCAAAATGCTGGTTGCTAAGGCAGTGCCACTAATGTTTATTACACAACCACTAGTGTAGATAAAAGAGGATCCATCTAAAAGAAGATAACTTGATGATCAGAATCCATCCATGGTTTAAAATTATGTAATAAGAGGCGCGCCTTGAGGCGCAATTTCAGACTTTTAAACCTCAAAGCCTATGCAATGAGAGCTGGCATTGAGGCGTACGCCTCATGTTCACTGAGGCGCACCTCGCCTCATGTTTTAGAGGCGTACGCCTCTTAAAATTAAAAAAAAAGCCCTAACCTAATAAGATTCCACAATTGGTCTGTCTGCTCGGTATTGCTAGGTATCGCTAGGTACATGCTCGGTACTGCTTGGTACCACTCGGTACAACAATGTTCGGTACCACTAGGTATATGCTCGGTACTGCTCAGTACATGCTCGGTACATGCTCGGCACCGCTCGGCACCGCTCGGTACCGCTCGGTACATGCTCGGTACCGCTCGATATTGTGGGCTCCGAAAATTCGGCCCCGGCCTCCGCCCGCTTTTCTTATTCGGCGAGGGAGTTTTAACGAATTAAGTTCCGAGGTAAATTTTGGAAGGCAGATGGGTTTGTAGATAAGACACTACCCAGAGATTTCGCCCTCATTTTGGTGAGGACTTTATGATCTGAGTTCTGGTTTCCTATAGGCGCAAGCCCCTATAGTTAATTACCCCTCCCGATCACGAGAGAGAACTTTCGATTAAGGCTAGTCGTCAATCAGATACGTAGAGAATACGTGCTATCTGGCATATAGTAGCAGCAATTGTTTGGGATTGAAAAGATTGGATATTGGTAGGATTTGGATTTGAAAATTGGGTTTGGATTGAAGGATTTGGAATTGATATTTAAAATAGGAAATTTCACCACCTAGCACTTAAAGCGGATGGTGGGGGAATGGATGATGGACCCGATCAAGATCCCATGGTTCCGTCATCCCGGGCCATCGTGGTCCCTGGTCTACTTAGTCAGAGGAGGTAGTCGACCCAACCTGACAGAAGGATCCTTGTCAGCAGCCATGGGTTGCTTCGTCCAAGGGGACCTTGTAGACCGGGGTTGGATGTTTGTCTAAGGGGACAAATTTGAATCCACCTTAGCTTACAGAGGGCTTTGTACCCTATCAATCATATCCTATTGATTCATATCTCAAGGATTTAACGCCATTAAGGAGCGTATTGGCTCTGGCCATAACCGCTATCTGTGGTGCCATTTGGCGGCAAAACCACTCGGTTCAGAGGGCCCCGGATCATAACCGTTTACCTGCAGCGCCATTTGGCGGCGAAACTGCCGGTTAGAGGACACGTACCACGTCCTTACTGGCAAGAGATTGTTTGAGAATGGATCCTAGTGATATTTTCGACTAGGCATTTGGCTCTTTTGTGAGCTGAAGTAGTTTTTAATTTTGTCCGCCTCGACAAACTGTTGCGGATAGCGGATGGATTTTGCTTTAAGTATTTGATGGATTTATTTCATTTTAAAATATTTTTGGGGTTTTAGGATTTTGAGATTTTTGTGAAGTTTTCTGGAATTTGGGATTTTTGAGAATTTTCTGGATTTTTGGGATTTTTGTGGAGTTTTGGCATTTTTGGTGGATATTTGGGAGATATTTGAAAAATATTTTGGAAACCCCTCCGGTTGAGATCTGCATTCAACACGGCCATCATCGGGGTGTTTGGGGTCATTTCTCTTTATGGATTGAACCTTGTCACTCTGTCGAGCTGTCGACAGAGGATCGGGTTTCGTAGGCTTTATGCCATTTGATAGTGAATTCTCATTGTTGTAGGCATTGAAGGCCTAATATGAATGTATTAAGACAAATATAACGGTCGCCACAACCGTACATTTGTTTATTGGTTTGAACCCTGTCGACTTCTATTGAACCGTATAGAAGGATCGGGTTCGAGCCTGAATTCACTTGTCAACCCGCGCAGCATCCCTAGACGTCACGTGTGTACCAATAACACGCTCGCCGGGGCCCATGCGGGTTGAGAATATATTTCCCCCTTTAGTGTACCTATGTGTATACAATTTATAGTGCACGTGCAGGGGGTATTCTTGGAATAGACGCCTTCTGTCTGCTAGTATGGAGGTTGCAGATCCGGTGGCGTGACGTAGCAGCTTCTGAATAAAGTTATTCGTTGCTTCGTACAGGTGGATTGTCGTGCACTACTCGTTGCTTTCTGCTGGTGGATCGTAGTGCACTAACGAATCTCCTGTTTTATGATTGTAAGGACTTGCACTTGTTGAAGATCTTATATATTTGCTTGAGCATAGCACTTGTCATATTCTTCATGCGTTGTGAATTTTGATCTTTTCAGTACAGCCACTATTGTTGCATGTAGGTAGGTAGATGTCTTCCCCCTCAGACTGAAATTAACTTCAGGATACTGCATTTACTGAAGTCCTTCTGCATCTACCCATAAGTGGCATTTTATACATACATCCATATTTGTAAAGAGAATGTATATATTGCAGATCTTTCATCATTGCTTGTAGAGGTCCAATATATTTGCTTGATGTTGAATGAGGGTTGACTACAAGAACATTACAACATTCATTGGCTATTGCTACATAATTTGTAGGTGCTAGCACTTATTGTAGTATCATCCACCTTTGCTTATAATGGACCAACATATTTGCTCGACATTGAACAGTGATTGATTGTAAAGGTGTTGTGATATTCTTCGCTGCATATATTTTGAGTTCATTCCACTGCTCACATAATTGAATGTACACCTTTATGTTATAGTGTTGCTAATGACATAAACATCTGACATTTATTGTATATCTTTCGTTCAATATTTAGTCATTGCTTGCATGTATCCGTCATTCCATGTGTATGTTTTTAATGAGTCTTTCCTTCACGAATGTTCTATTGATTTATGTTCAGAACCACATGCCGGCAGTCGTATTCTCTTATTATCATGATAATTCTTTAGTACTGATTGAGATCCCCATATAATTGATCACAAGCAGGTAAGTGGACTCATTTGAATACTGCTATTAGAGAGTGGGAACTACTACACTTATTGTATGTTGTAGGTAGAAAACCATTTTGTATGTGGACACTCATGCATGTAAAAAAAATCTTCTACCATTACTTATGGGTACTCCTACAATTGTTCCTTGATATTCATGATTGTAGAAGATTCGTCATTCTTGCTCGCACATGAACCATAAGATATTTCTACATTCCCTTTTGTGGGCTATCATTATTTGTAGATAGGCCAATATACCCATAAGCTGGTTAAGCGTAGGAAAGATGTTATATTCATTATCGGCCTCCTTGTACACAATGATCAACAAACTGTTGCATATGCTAGTAATTGCCCAAGTAGTTTAATTACTTTATGTGTAGCGTAGTTTTATTCCACATGAGTCTCACACTTGTTTGTTGATATGCATTTGATTGCTTAAAGCCATCACTTGATTTTAGCATTTTATCTTCAATCATGTATGTAATGACCTTGAAGTTCAATCCCTTGTAGTATGACCTTAGTTGATTGTACCAGATGCGCAAGTCCCATATTGTTCTTTGAGTTCAATCAAGTTCACCTGCATGTCCAAATTCAAGTCTTATATTTTCCAAGTCTTCTTCGAGTTCTCTTGTCCATAGTCCAAGTTTGAGTTCTTGTAGTCATTTGCAAGCTTAAATGTGAGCTCTTTGTTTGAGATCAAGTTCAAATATATTGAGTAATTGTTCTTGTCTTCTTTGTAGTCAATTTTGCATGTCCAAAAATTTGCGCCAAGTTTTCTTGAGTTCAAGTGGTCCACCTCTTGTTTTAAATTTTGCTTAAGCCATTTGCTTATTCAACTTTGAATTTAGTTCAATTGATGTCCAAATGAGTGTTCAAATAAGATTCAATATTGTTTAAAGTCCTTGGATTTTCAATCCAAATTTCGGCAGCCTCCCGGCGTCTCCCCCGTTTAGGGGAAAAACCAAGAGGCAACCATCCCCTCGACGCTACGTGAGCGCTTCAGGTAGGTGTCAAAAATGACACCGCGGTCGCGAAATATTTTTTTATCCCCGCCTGCTACGTGAGCATTTAAGGGTGTTTTGTTTGTTGATTATAAGAAGAAAACAGGTGTTAGAGAAAAACACAGATTTCCCCCCTCTGCACCACGTGGGCGTTCGGGGGTACTTATACAAAAATAAAGAACACATTTTTTTTATCCCCTTCGCCGCAAGCGTCGCACCGGTTTTCCACCCTAAACGCTACTTGAGCGCCTCGGGGGTTTGCCGGCTCGTTGCTAGCTTTGAAGAGGGATCCTTATCTCGTCGCAAGCATCGCACCGGTTTCCCACCCTAAACGCTACGTGAGCGCCTCGGGGGTTTGCCGGTTCGTTGCAAGCGTCGAGAAAAGAATCATTTTTTTTATAATTAATTATTATCAATCATAATAACTATTATTAATTATAGTTAATTATAATTAATAACGATTAGTTATAATTAAGAATAATTAATCATAGATAATTAATTTACTAATCATAATTAATTAATTATAATTAATTATCATTGAAAATAATTAACTATAAATAATTACTTATTATTAATTAACTAATTATAATTAATAATTAATTAAGACTAATTAGTAAATTATGACTAATTGATTATAATTATAATGAATTAGTAATTAATTATAATTAATAATTATAACTAATTAATAATTAATTATAATTAATAATGAATTAATAATAATTAATTAGTTATAATTAACATTAATTATAAAAAAAATATTAATTATAATTAATTAATTATAATTAGTAATACCTAATTATAATTAATAATTATAAATAATAATAATAAATAAATAAAAAATCCATTCTTCTCCCCCTTGGCTCGGCTTGCTCACGGGATGAGGCCGAACAAGCGCGCGAAAGGGAGAACTCTACCTTCACAGCCAGCGACTTCCTGTTCTTGTTTCCGATCCAAACAAGAAGGGAAGATCGGGTAAGGGGCGACGGGAAGGAGGAAGTGGAGCTAGCGTCGGCACAGGGAGGAATCGGGTAAGTCTCTCTCTCTCTCTCTCTCTCTCTCTCTCTGCCGACGGGAGGCCGGCACTTGACAGAGGCAGAGGAGATCGGAAGTGGATCTCGGCTTGGAGCTCCGGCGGCTGACGGGAAAGGAGGGAGGAGGAGCTCGGCTGTGGCTTGGGGAAGGAAGAGTCGGAGAGAAGCAACGACGGGATCTCTGCGTGTGTGGAAGTGGGGAGGAGAAGGAAGTGTCGTGTGTGGAGAGAGCAGCCGGAAGAGTGGAGGTTGGGTCGGTATTTAACGAAGGGAACGGGGCAGCGATCGAGGAAGCGTACGCGGGAATCCTGCGAGGAGACGCTAACGGCGCCGAACTACAGTCCTTTTACGGGATTTCTGGCAATATTCGTGGATCCACTGGTCTCTCTCTCTTTCTCCCTTGGTTTCTTTTACAGAGGTCAACAAATGCCCCCCAATAAATGTGGTTCGCGCCTAGAGCGAATCACGTTTGTTGTAAGCTGTTTGACTTTGTGGATCTCTAGATATTTGTTCTAGATGTCACACAAGGGCTTTCATTTAGTGGATCTCCAAAGCTTTCTTGGATGTCACACTAAGATTTTCATTTAGTGGATCTCCAAATTTTTGCTTGGATGTCATACTAAAACTTTCTTCCTTCATAGATCTCTTAGATGTATCAATAAATGATTGAGATATTGATTTCTTTCGTCCTGTGCTTTGTGATGTGGACATTGATGGAGAATTTTCTGATTTGTCTTTATTGACTTGTCAGGTGATTTTTGTACCTTCGGCCCTGTGCTTTCTGCTTTGGCGGGCTTGTTGAAGAAGTAGATGCCGGTGACCTAAACCCTTAGATTTGTATTAGGTTGGTGGCGAAAAGTCATCGGTCCAGAGCTTTGTGCATAACGGACTTGTTGATGACAGAATCCTCTTAGTTCAGCCTTGGGCTTTTCACGAACTTTGGGATAATTTTCTTCGGTCCTTTGCTTTGTGCTTTGACGGACTTGTTGAAGAAAGATTCCTTCGATCCTCGCTTTGTGCTTTACGGATTTGTTGAAGGATTTGCAGGTTTTGGATTCAATTGATAGTACCGAACGTAGGTAGTATCTTGATCCTTAACCACTTGAGAAGACTTTAATCTGAATCACTTGAGTTCGTCAGATTGGGAGAGCTAGATTTGATAGCTCTTTGTCCTCTGGTTGCTGAGATGGGGGTTCCTCTACTGCGGCCTTTCTTATAGCTTGTTGAGTAGATGGAGCTGCCAGCGATCCGGCCATATTTGGGCTTGTTGGATCCGACCTCTTACACCCATTCAGGCTTCAGACTCGAGCTATGGGAATTGCGCTCCCCAATGCTGATTTCGCTGAAGTTGGTAGATTTGGAGTCTATCCTTCGTGGTTTTGGATTTTAGAGCCTACGAACATTTGGTAGTTGCTCGAGACTCAGCTTCCCATTGGAACCTTGATTCTCCAGTCATTTTGGAGAACTTTGCAGACTACGATTACTCGAACTGGTCGAGTCAAATTGGCCTTCGTTCTTCCTACAGTCCCTACTGACGGGTTGACGAAGTGGGGGTTCCGCTACTACGGCCTTTCTTATGGCTTGTTGAGTAGACGGAGCTGCCAGCGATCCGGCCATATTTGGGCTTGTTGGATCCGACCTTTTACACCCATTCGAACCTTAAGCTTCAGGCTGTTGAAAGACTTCAAGCTTTTCCGGCTCAATTTTGTAGGAGTGTGTAGCCACAAAACTCTTTTTCTTGACCTTTGAGTCTTGGTTTGTTGGAGAAGATGGTGTCTTTAACATTTAAAAGATCACCTGCATATACTTTGGAAAACAAATACTTGTATTCTTTAGCACAAAAGAATATCTGGATTGATAATTTTAAATATTTATTCGGGGATCTCGGCATGCGGCGCGATGTCGACCCGAATAAATATTTAAAATGCCCCCTGTCATTATTCTCCTATTGAAAAGCATTGTTTGGCGCTGATTTTTGCAGTTCAGAAACTCCGTCACTATATGCTATCCCATAAAATCACCCTGATATCGAAGATTGATCCGCTGAAGTTCTTGATGACAAGACCAGCGTTGACAGGTCGTCTAGCCCGGTGGGCAGTATTGTTATTGCAATTTGAAATTATATACATGCCACAAAAGGCGGTGAAGGGACAGGCCTTGGCAGATTTCCTCGCTGCACATCCGATCCCGGCCGATTCTCCACTCAACGATGATTTGCCTGATGAGCAGATAATGCAGGTTGAGGAGAATGAAAGGCTACCATTCTGGGAAATGTACTTCGACGGGGCATCGTCCATTAGACCTGTCCGACCTCCAAATATTGCAAGAGCCCGAGCCGGTATCGGTCTTATTTTCGTAGCACCCGAGGGAGGCATAATGAGGTTCTCATTCAGTTTGACTGAACCTCGAACAAACAACGAAGCCGAGTACGAAGCTCTATTAGCGGGGCTGGAGATTGCGATTGATGTCAGAATTCAACATCTCCAAATCTTTGGTGATTCTCAGCTCGTGATAAATCAAGTCCTCGGTATTTACAAAGTTGGCAAAGTTGAATTAGCTCATTATCACCGACGAGCTCTCGAACTTCTGAAGCAAGTTCCAAATGTCAAAATGGCTCGAGTTCCTCGAGGACAGAATGCTAAAGCAGATTGTTTGGCCAAATTGGCCAAGGAAATGGCAAATTCCAATGAGGAGAAGCCTATATTCATCGGAGTTTACAACCGTAGGGTCTTGGAACCCGCTTTATTACAATTCCCGATGGTAGAAGAAGTATCAAATTCAGGTCAGCAGGATGAAACTCCAGTTGACCCTAAACTTCTCCATCAAATCATTATGGAAAATTATCCGGAAGGATATCATACAGCCAAGAGACATAAAGCTAGTCAAGCTTCAGAATCGTGGTGGCATTGTTTAGATATTGAAGTCGAAAATGATTGGAGACAGCCATTCATTGACTACTTCAAGGAAAACAAATTCCCGACAGAAAAGTCTATGGCCGCACAAATTCGAAGAAGGGCGTTACGATACGCATTTGTCAATGATACGTTATACAGACGAGCTTTTGATCAAATGTGGCTAAGGTGCTTGGGGACCAAGGAAGCTGATAAAGTTGTAGCAGAAGTCCATGAAGGACTTTGTGGAGCTCATCAGTCAGGTCCTAAAATGGCCGCTAAAATCAAGAGGATGGGTTACTATTGGCCGACAATGGTAAGAAATTGTATTGACCACGCTAAGAGGTGTCACGAATGTCAAATCCACGGTGATATTATACATCAGCCTCCAAATCCTCTGCACCCGACAATAGCATCTTGGCCATTTGAATGTTGGGGCACTGACATAATTGGGCCAATAGATCCGCCGTCATCATCAGGACATCGCTTCATTCTGGCAGCAACAGATTACTTTTCCAAGTGGGCAGAAGCGGCTCCATTCAGAGAGGTCACATCGGAACATGTGATCAATTTCTTTACCCATAATGTCGTTTACAGGTTCGGTGTGCCACGCCGGATAATCTCAGACAATGGTACTGCATTCAAAAGTACAAAAATCTACAAGTTCGTTGATCGGCATAAAATCGATTGGCGATATTCATCTATATACAATCCAAGGGCAAATGGATTGGCAGAAGCCTTCAACAAGACGCTGGTGAAATTGTTGAAGAAGATTCTTACCAAGAACAAAAGAGAGTGGCATACGAAAATGGCAGAAGCGCTATGGGCATACCGTACAACCTACAAGACGCCGACCAAAGCCACTCCTTACTCTTTAGTGTTCGGAGTCGAAGCTGTATTACCATTGGAGATTGAACTACCGTCACTCCGGGTAGCAATCCAGAACGATCTCACTCGAGAGCAAAATGCCCGCCTCAGAATGGAAGAGCTCGACGCACTTGATGAACTCAGGTTACAAGCTCAACAAAATCTAGAAATCTACCGAGGAAGAATGACAAAGTCTTTTGATCGAATGGTGCGTCCTCGATCATTTCAGGAAGGGGAATTGGTCCTGGTGCTGAGAAGACCAATCATTCCACACCGAAAAATCGGTGGCAAATTCGTATCCAATTGGGAAGGCCCTTTCGTCATTGAGAAGGTGTACCAAGGAGGAGCATATCAGTTGATCGATCTGAACGGTCAGAGACCTATGCCACCTATCAACGGCCGATATTTAAAGAAATATCATGCATGAAAATTTCATTACTAGTGTACTTTGTAATTGTCAAAGTTTTATATGCATATCTATCAGTGCATATTTACATTTATATTTTGAAATTCTCTTGTATAGCAAGAACGCATTTCAAAATCCCCTCATCAGACTGGGGGCATTTTAAATATTTATTCGAGTCGACATCGCTCTGCGTGCCGAGATCCTCGAATAAATATTTAAAATCTCAAAGATACAAAGCCTATCCAAAATGTCCCTACGAGACAGGGGGCATTTTAAATATTCATTTGGATCGACATCGTGCTACACGTCGAGATCTAGGTGCTGCCTGGGGTTGTTATTACCGTTGAAAGTGTTGAACTTTGGGACCGAATACCCTTTCGGGTATGGTACTTGGTCGTATTCAGCAGGATACGGACGACCCTTGCCCACCAACTTTTCTGCTTGGTCAACAGCTATAATAGCCCTGATTCTTTCTGTTATTATTCCTTCCAACTGTGCAGCAGTCACGGGCTCGGAAGTACTTGCAATATTCTGCGGAGTGGGCTGACGGGTGACATTATGAGTTTCGCGACCACCTTCAGGATTATCTCGTACTCCCGAGGCTTGAGGCATTTGAAAATTTGGAGGATCCGGAGGAGGATTGGGCATGGCGCCAACAGCGGCAGTTCTCTGCATCATCTGCATCATTGCCCCCATTTGAGTCATCATCTCAGTCATCTTCTCATTCAACTGAGAGATTTCTCTGTCTTTGGCTCTCATTTGTCGTCTCATATGTCTTTGCATTTCTGCAAGTGTGACATTCTCGTCAGCGAAGGGATTCTCCTCGGCTTCTTCTCTTTCTTCTTCAGCTTGTGAATGACCACCTCTACCAGTGGTGGACCCAGCTTCACGACGACGTTGATAAACTCGCCTAATTGGCGGTTGTTGCTCGTCTTCATCTTCACCATCATCATAATAAGCTTCCTCATTAGCATTGGTGTGTCTCACCATATAGACAACTTCCATGTCCAGAGTGTCATTTGTTTCTTGAATTTCTTCTTCTAGATTTCCATCCATAAATTCTTCAATATTTTCGTCCCCTTCGAGGTATTCTTCTCCCTCTATATTTTCTTCTAGTACCTGAATTTCTGAGCGGCGACGCCACTGGATCTCTGGTTCTTGATTAGGCACAGGGACTTCTTCGATCAGTGGGCTGCGATCGAAGTTAGTTTCTTTCTTTGGAGGGGATGGAGGACGACGGGATCCCCTGGAGGATTCTCCAAAGTGTCTACCGTCTGGAGGAATATCATTATGGGTCCTTTTTGGGGCCCACTTCTGACGTTGTTCGTAGATGGGGGCGGATCTCCGGGAAGCCTCACCGGATGTCACGCCCAGATCAGTCCTCCTTTCTCTTCTTTCTTTCTCATTTCTCCGAGGCTTTGGCCTCCAGACTTGTTTTCCTTTCCACCGGGACCTTTCAGCAGTGGATCCCTGAACGTATGGTTCAGGTGTCACACCCCGATGTTCACCACGTGGGGTATATCTTCTTTCTCTTCCTTCTGCAGCAAAGGATAGACGCTCCCTTGGCGGGGTTCTTCTGGCCTCTATCACTAAGGGCCGTTGAAACTTCTTCTTCTTAAGACCTTTCTCTTTTACAGTCTTCAGGACCCGATAGACCCGGGCTGAGAGAGTTTCAGGTTCTTTCTTCCTTGGAGGGACTGGGGCTTCAGGCCGTCGATCCCAAAAGGATTTCTTCAGCTCACCAGTAGAGCTGTTTCTTTTGACCCATTTTAAATCAGAAAATTTGTTCCTGGTTGGAACATTGACTTCAGGCTCTTGGGCCGACAGATTGGATGGATGGACTGGCAGTAGTTGTTGCTGAGCTCGGAGTTCAGCATTCATCTTCCTTCTCTGTCTTCTTGTAGGCCTTCCTCCAGATGAGGAGGCTTCAGCATTATTCTTTCCGGGTGCAGATAACCCGATCGGCAGAGTGGTGGTGTTTGTAGTCACCACAGATACCCTTCCACCATTCACAATTCTTCTGGTGGTTGGAGCCTCAGGCTGTGATAGCCTCGCGAATACAGAAATCCTCCCATGAGGATTTTCAACAGCAGGTCGTGGCGCTGGCAGATGCGCACGATGGACAGAAGCTTTAGTAGTTCTTGCAACTACAGCAGGGAAGTCGACGCTACCAAACTGGATGGTAGCTCCAGTATTTCCGGTTTCTATGACAGCATTAGCCAGTTGGATCCTGGCTCCTCGTCCTAGTTGGACGGTCATCGGCGTGTTCTGTAGATCCATCTGCATAGATGAAAGGCAAGGGTTAGTAATCAGAATCTGATACATCACCCCGCACTTTCAAAATGCAGAGACTTGCACAGAACACAAAAACACAAATAGACAAAAATCATTAGCATAAACAAGCAATAAAAATAATTTTAAAATTATGCCGAATGCCGAACGAATTTGTTGAATGATCATTTAGAAAATGATTTTAAAATTTTGATCCGCTAAATGATCATTTTAAAAGATTCAAAATTTTGAACACGAATTGATATGGCTGCTACTATAGCACTGATATGACTAGCCAGAGATGGAAAGAGAAACCATTCCCCAGTGGAGTCGCCAGAAATCTGTGGGCTCCGAAAATTCGGCCCCGGCCTCCGCCCGCTTTTCTTATTCGGCGAGGGAGTTTTAACGAATTAAGTTCCGAGGTAAATTTTGGAAGGCAGATGGGTTTGTAGATAAGACACTACCCAGAGATTTCGCCCTCATTTTGCGAGGACTTTATGATCTGAGTTCTGGTTTCCTATAGGCGCAAGCCCCTATAGTTAATTACCCCTCTCGATCACGAGAGAGAACTTTCGATTAAGGCTAGTCGTCAATCAGATACGTAGATGATACGTGTTATCTGGCATATAGTAGCAGCAATGGGTTTGGAAATTGGGTTTAGATTTGGAGAATTTGAGAATTCGGAGTATTGGAAGATTTGATATTTAAAAAAGTTTGAAAAGTTTGGTATTTAAAAATAAAAATTTCACCATCGAGCACTTAAAGCGAATGGTGGGGGAATGGATGATGGGCCCGATCAAGATCCCATGGTTCCGTCGTCCCGGGCCATCGTGGTCCCTGGTCTACTTAGTCAGAGAAGGTAGTCGACCCAACCTGACAGAAGGATCCTCGTCGGCAGCCATGGGTTGCTTCGTCCAAGGGGACCTTGTAGACCGAGGTTGAATGTTTGTCTAAGGGGACAAATTTGAATCCACCTTAGCTAACAGAAGGCTTTGTGCCCTATCGATCATATCCTATTGATTCATATCTCAAGGATTTGGTGCCATAAGGAACGTATCGGCTCTGGCCATAACCGGTATCCGTGGTGCCATTTGGCGGCAAAACCACTCGGTTCAGAGGGCCCCGGGTCATAACCGTTTACCTGCAGTGCCATTTGGCGGCGAAACTGCCGGTTAGAGGACACGTACCACATCCTTACTGGCAAGAGATTGTTTGAGAATGGATCCTAGTGATATTTTCGACTAGGCATTTGGCTCTTTGTGAGCTAGAGTTTATTTGAATTTGTCCACCTCGGCAAACTGTTGCGGAGGGCGGATGAATTTTGCTTTAAGTATGGATGGATGATTTCAAATTTAAATATTTTTGGGTTTTAGGATTTTGAGATTTTTGTGAAGTTTTCTGGAATTTGGGATTTTTGAGAATTTTCTGGATTTTTGGGATTTTTGTGGAGTTTTGGCATTTTTGGTGGATATTTGAGAGATATTTGAAAAATATTTTGGAAACCCCTCCGGTTGAGATCTGCATTCAACACGGCCATCATCGGGGTGTTTGGGGTCATTTCTCTTTATGGATTGAACCTTGTCAACTCTGTCGGGCTGTCGACAGAAGATCGGGTTTCGTAGGCTTTATGCCATTTGATAGTGAATTCTCATTGTTGTAGGCCTTGAAGGCCTAATATGAATGTATTAAGACAAATATTCTGGTCGCGCCACAACCGTATATTTGTTTGAGAATTCGAACCTTGTCGACTCCTATTGACCCGTATAGGAGGATCGGGTTCGAACTAGAATTCACTTGTCAACCCGCGCAGCATCCCTAGACGTCACGTGTGTACCAATAACACGCTCGCCGGGGCCCATGCGGGTTTTATAATTATTTTTACCCCTTTTAGTGTACCTATGTGTATACAATTTATAGTGCACGTACAGGGGTATTTTGAAATAATTGTAGACGCCTTCTGTCTGCTTGTACGAATGTTGCAGATCCGTTGGCGTAGCGTAGCAGCTTCTGAATGGAGTTATTCGCTGCTTCGTACAGGTAGACTGTCGTGCACTATTTGTTGATTTTTGTAGGCGGGTCATAGTGCACTAACTAATCTCCTGCCTTGACTATAAATGCTTGCTCTCTTTATCACCACTCTTTTACTTCTTTGCTTTGGGTCTTTGATCTTCAATTGCACTTCTAGGCATCGGGTCCCCTACGAATACTTGTAGGTATTTGCATTTATCACTGTTGATCTCTTTTGCTTGTGGGGACTTATACATCTTTTCATAGATAACCCACTGTGGATATATCTATGTTCATAAATGACTCATTACTTATGCAACTTGTTCATTATCAGTGATTGCAAGGGTTGATACATCTCTTGTACACTAGCTCTTGATGTTTGCAAAGAATTATAGTGTGTTTACTTAGAGCCATGTGACATCGTCTGTATGAAATTTATGATTATCTCATGCTTCTCAAATCAACTTTGAATCTTCATTCATGCATGCGTTTATGGATCTATTATCCTTGAAAGTGTCTTCTCAATAATCATTATCCATTGATGTTTAAATATTACTTGAAATGAGGGCTTTGAAATATTTATAGGAAAACCCTACACTATTAGTTGTAGGCATATTTCCATGTTCCTCATTTAGTCATTGTAAGCATGTCACTTTGATTGAATGACTTGAGCCACATTAACTTCACCACTCTTTGTTCATATGACAATTTTCATTTGGGTGAATATGATCGTTCCTCTACGATTGGGCATCTATTATTCGGAGGTCCAATCCATTACTTAGCGATTTGTGTCATACTCCTCTATGTGAAATATCCATTTGATCTTGATTGAGAACCCATGATTGTCAATTAGTGCTTGCATGTTGATCACATTTGGATGCTCTCCTACATGAGTCCCCTATTTTATTGATTGATGCTTATTTGAACGATACAAAATTTGATTCAACTCAAATGCTTCATTGAGATCCAAGTTTCTTTGAAATTCATATTCCTTGGTTTAAGCTTATGAGTTTAATTCTAGTTCAATGTATAAGGTCAAATTGAAGTTAGACCTTTCTTACATCAAGTTCATTTCAACCTTGGTTCTTTATGTAGCTCAAATTAAGTCCCTTGTTGTCATTTGAGCTCATGATCATGCTCTAACTCAAGTTTTCATTGCAGTTCATTTGCAAGTTCAAGCCTTATGCTTTGATTCAAGTCATATCCACTTGATGTGTAAATCAAGTTCAAATTTGAGTCCAAGTCTGAGTTCAAGTTCAATGTTCTTTGTTCAACTCATGTGGGTTCAAATTCATTGTCCTTTCAATTTTATTTGAGTTTGATTTAAGCCTTTTATTAATGCCTTTTCGAATGTTCAAATGAGTCCAAGTACAAGTCCCATTTTGTTGTTCTTGCATGTCATCCGAATGCAATCAAGTTCAAGTCCCAAATCGTTCCAAGTTCTTGCCTTATTTCAGACAAAATTTTGGCAGCCTCCCGGCGTCTCCCTCGTTTAGGGGAAAAACCAAGAGGCAACCATTCCCATCGACGCTACGTGAGCGCTTCAGGTAGGTGTCAAAAATGACACCGCGGTCGCGAATGAAATTTTTTTTTTATCCCCGCCTGCTACGTGAGCATTAAAGGGTTTTTAGGTTTGTTGATTATAAGAAGAAAATGGGCGTTAGTAATACACAGATTTCCCCCCTCTGCACCACGTGGGCGTTCGGGGGTACTTATATGAAAATAAAGAACACATTTTTTTTTTTTTTTTTTTTTATCCCCTTCGCCGCAAGCGTCGCACCGGTTTCCCACCCTAAACGCTACTTGAGCGCCTCGGGGGTTTGCCGGCTCGTTGCAAGCTTTGAAGAGGGATCCTTAAATCGTCGCGAGCCTCGCACCGGTTTCCCACCCTAAACGCTACGTGAGCGCCTCGGGGGTTTGCCGGTTCGTTGCAAGCGTCGAGAAAAGAATCATTTTTTTTTTTTTAAATTTCTTTTTTTTAATTATAATTAAAATAATTAATTATTATTAATGATAATTAATTATCATTAATTATAATTAATATAGATTAATTATAATTAATATAAGCTAACAATATATAATTTATAATTAATTTATAGTAAATAATTATAATTATAATTAATTAATTATGATTAGAATAATTAATTATACTCAATGATAATTAACCATATTTAATTATTAATGATAATAATTAACTATGATCAATTATAATTAATATAAACTAATTATAAAAATTACAATTAATTTATAACTAATTATAATTATTTTACAAATTAATTATACTTAAAAAAAAAGGATAATAATAAATAATATAATTATTGACATTAATACTAATAATATTATCATATTATATTATTATTATATTATTAATATTATATATCATTATATTTAATAATGATAATAATAATATTACTGTAATAACAATATAATAATAATAATATTAGTATTTAGTTAATACTAATAATGATTAAGAGGTGTACTAAGAGAGGGATTAACCTCTCTGATTGACCAAAGGCAGGAGAGCGGCTTGAGGGAGGTCGGACAGAGATCAAGGGAGAAAGTTACCTTCCAGCTAGCGAGCTCCCTGTTCTTGTGTCCGATCAAGATGCCGCAACTTCCGATCCTTTTGGAAGGGAAAGTCGGAGATGGAGCTGAGTCGGACAACCAGGAAGGAGCCGAAGAAACGCACGGTAGGGAGAAAGTTACCGTCCCAGCAAGCGAGCTCCAGTTCGGGCTTCCGATCCGACAGGGAGGGAAAGTCGTCGACGAGAGCGAAGTCGCACAGCCACGACGGGGTCGGAGGGGCGTGCGAAGGGGAGAAAGGTGCCTTCACAGCAAGCGAGCTCGTGTTGGTTGCTTCCGATCAAAGTATCGGAACTTCCGATCTGTCTGGAAGGGAAAGTCGCTCGAAGGAGCTTCGTCGAACAGCCGGGAAGGAGTCGGAGAAACGCACGGAAGGTCGGCTTCTCTCCCTTCTCTCCCTCTCTCTCTCTCTCTCTCTCTCTCTCTCTCTCTGCTTGGAGTCGGCACAGTGACGGGAAAGGCGGGAGGAGGTCGGAGCTGAGGGAGTATCGTGGATGGGGAAGTGTCGAAGCAGAGAGTGGGAGCAGCCGAATGAAGAGGGCTCGGTTGGCTTTTAAAGACGCGAAGAGAAGCGAAACCGAGGCCGTCGTCGCAGGTTTTACGCAGGAATCCCGGGAAGTGACGCAAACGGCGCCGATTCAGCAGGATTCGTTGCGGGATTTCTGCAGGTTTCGTGGATACGAGGTTTGATCTGATTTTTTTTTGTTTCTTTTGTGCTTTACACAGGGGTCAACAGATATCTTTCCATACAAACGACTTACGAACTTTAAAAATAAGCAGAACTTCATAATTACTCTTACAATAAAAATTTGTTTCGGGGGCGCTGCCCCATGAAACCCCAGCAAGGGCGCTCCCCCTTGACCCTGCGACCTGACCGGGCAGGTCGAACCCCACCAGGGGGCAACGCCCCCTTGGACCCCTGGCTGCCTGGCATATTATTGTATTCATTGCTATTTATTTTTGGAATTATATGTTAATGAAAAGAATACTGTGATTTGGGAAAAATAAAATTTGAGTTCAACTATATTTCATATTATCTTATTATTGGGATATTTTGATTTCACTTCATAACTTGTGTCTTTTTATGTTTTATATTTTTTGCTCATTAGTATATAAAAAATTTATCATTTTATGTTTACGCAATCTTTTGATTTTAAGGCTTACGCTAAAACGCCTTGAGGCTTACGCCTCACCTCACGAACGAAAAATGCCTCAATACCCAATTACGCAATTTTAAACATGTAATCCATCAATAATAAAAGAAGTTGAGAAGAAGTAGATCTTCCATTAAAGATAGAAGCAAAGTTGGAGTTACCTTACTACAAGGGAACAGTTAAATTTGAGGCAATAGAAAATTGATTTGAGCTTCTTGAAGCATATTTAATGGTTTATGATTATCTGTACATAACAAAATTGCATTTTCTTGTATGAAGTTATCCTCACATGCTTTAGTTTGGTGGAGTTCACAATCTTAAAATTATGGATATTAACCTTAACATGATTAAAGTTAAAAAAGATTGTAAAATCTCATTTCTATCCCATTGGATACAGACAAAAAAATAGATTTGAAAACAAAATTTGAAGTAGGACGATGAGAATGCATACAATGGAATTTAGAAGGCAAACAATTTCTTTAATTTAAAATCACTTAAAAACTTGTATTTATGAAATATGTAGCAATGCTTCATAAAAGCCTTTGAACAAAGTTGAAGCTTTTTCCATATAATTGATTTTCTTGAAGCTAGTATAAAAGCCATAGCACTTGGGAAAATAATTATTATTTTTTTTCATTTGGCAAAAATCCTAGCTTGCAACTATAAACAAGGGGATGACTAAAAGCTCAGCTATAGAGGAACAAGATAGCAGACCATCATGTTGCTATTACAAAAAGTCAAGGAACAAGCTTAAGTATTACTCGAATTTATATTCATTAAAAAAAGGCCAAGATGAGAAGACAAGCAAAATACTCGACATTACTTTTGAAGTAGCTGATATATGAGTGACAAAGGTAAATCTTGCATTCCCTTGATGTTGGATGAACATACAAATGAGGAAGCTAGGGAAAATGATATGGCGGTTCCTGTGGAACCGCCTCAGCCGGCCCCACCTGGGCCGACAATTTACTATAGGAGGCGGTTTAAAACCGCCTCCCTCTTACCTATTTGAGCTTGCCGCCTATATGTGGGACCCTTTGGATTTAAATTTATTTGAATATTATTATTTTTTTAGGAAAGGGGTGGGCGGTGGAGAGCTTATAAATAGGAGAGGTAGGGGGAAGGGAGATATATGCTAGATTTGAGTTTCTCTTGGAGTCTTTTGTGGTTTGAGGGATCTAGATCTTGCATCTAGAGATTGGGAGAGAACAATCCTCCTCTCGAATAGACGATCACTTGTATCTTGCTTTGTGTTAGTTTTGTTTTATTTCCCTTGTTGTAATCCACTGTTTTGGGGCTGATTTCGCCCTGATTTTGGCTTTATTCCTACTGTTTTCTTCCAACTAGTGGTAGGTGTGCTTGTGAACTCAAGTATTCCCTTAGGGTTACTTGCGAACTCAAGTATTTCCTATCAAATTGGTATCAGAGCAAGTCTCGGGACCGGTGGAGGGCTGATCTCAACGGATTCCAGCAGCAGTTTTTTCGCTCTAAATCGGAAGAAGTTGTTGTTTTTCTTTTCCAAATCCTGTTTTTGGTAAATCTACAATCTCCGGATTGTGATGGCGGCCAAAAAAAGTGGATGCCTTAGAGGAAAGACTCGAAGGGCAGATGAATCATATCAAAACGACAGTGGAGAAAAAGATCTCTTCAATGGAAGGTCAAATCGCTGATCTTCGAGAGATGATGAAAAAAATGCTGGAAATTCAAAACCAAACGGCGGCTTCAGTGAAAAAAGGGAAGGAGGGAAAATGTACGAATTCTGGAATTCGTATGGAGGAAGATGAGGTGGAAATCATTAAAGAATAGGGAAGAAGACCCCATTTGGAGTCTGTCTAGAGGGGAGAAAGAGGAGGCGGATATGGGGAACGCCATGAGGGGTACTATGACCGTCGAGGCGCTGATTTTGAAGAAAGAAGGGGGGATTTCGAAGGGGGCTTGGGCTATGGCAGGGCAATAGAAGACCGGGAAACTTGGGGTGCACCTAGCACTTGGGAGAGGGGAAACTATGGAAGAATCCAGGGCTATGGCAGGGATCAAAAGGTGAGAAAGTTGAAAATGCCCATATTCGAAGGAGAAGATGCGTATGGGTGATTTACAAGGTGGAGCGATACTTTGCCATCAATGGGCTAATGGAGGAGGAGAAGCTAACTACAGCCGGATTATGCTTGGAAGGGAAAGCCCTGTCGTGATTTCAGTAGAGAGACCAGAGGAGGCCGATCAAAAACTAGAGGGAATTTAAAGACTGCATAATAGAGCGTTTCCAAACCGATCAGGGAGGAGACTTCTATGAGCAGTTCTTTGCTCTAACGCATGAGGGATCAGTAGTAGATTACCGAGAGCAGTTCAAGCACCTAGCCAGCAGGGTGGAGCGACTCTCAGATACAGTGTTGGAGGAAAATTTCATGAAAGGGCTAAAGGCGGAGATCTGAGCATCAGTGAAAGTCTTGATGCCCCGTGACTTGGGAGAGGCCATGAGGTTAGCCCAACTAGTGGAAAATCAGAAAAATTTGGAAAAGGGAGCCAGGAGTAGCAGCACCGGGGGCATATACAGAATGACGACCACGCATCTCACACCTAAAGGTCCTGCAACAAAAGGCAGCAAAGAAGCCACCAAGGAGAAAACAGAGGGAGTGAATTTCAAGCGGCTGACAGAGAAAGAAATGCATGAAAAGAGGGCTAAGGGGTTGTGCTTCCGATGCGATGAAAAGTACATGCCAGGACATCGGTGCAATGACCGAACTCTTCAGGTTCTCACCGTCTGCGATGACGAGGAAACTGAGGAGGGAGGTGAGGAGGAGACGGAAGGAGAAGATGAGCTACATTTGGATCTGGCTGAGGTTTCCCTAAACTCAGTGGTGGGGTTCACTACAAATCACACCATGAAAGTAAAGGGAGAGATAGAGTACAGGGAGGTTGTGGTGCTAATTGATAGTAGGGCTACCCACAATTTCATGTCCACCCAGGTCGTAGACCAACTGGGAATAAGATTGGTAGAAACAGGCTATTACAGAGTGATCATGGGTACGTGGAAGATAGAAAAAGGGCAGGGGATTTGCAGAGAAGTACGACTGACGATCCTGGGGATACAGGTGAGGGAGGACTTCCTTCTACTAGAGCTAGGGAGCACGGACGTCATCCTGGGGATGAAATGGCTGCAAACTTTGGGTGACACCAAAGTGAATTGGGGAGCACTCACAATGGAGTTGATGGCGGACGGAAGGAAGGTAGTAATTAAGGGGGACACAGGACTTTCCAAATCCCTAGTTTCTCTTAAAACGATGGTGAGAGATATCCAGTTGGCAGGTAGAGGGTATTTAGTGGAGTTGCCCAGTTTGGAGGGAGCAAGATTGAAAGAGAGATGAGACATACCCCTCTCCATTCAACCGTTGATTCAGCAGTTCCAAGAGGTGTTTCAGCCACCTCAGGGATTGCCACCACAGAGGGAGCAGGAGCATGCCATCGTGTTGAAGGAGGAAGTGTCACCCATCAGTGTCCGACCTTATCGCTACCCTCAGTTCCAGAAAGATTGATTAGAGAAATGCTGGAGGCAAAGATCATCAGACCCAACATCAGCCCCTTTTCTAGCCTTGTTCTGTTGGTGAAAAAGAAGCATGACAACAGGCATTTTTGTGTGGACTACAGAGCACTCAACAAAGAAATTGTACCTGACAAGTTTCCTATATCCGTCATTGATGAGTTGCAAGATGAATTGAGTGGGACCGTGATCTTCAGCAAGATAGACTTGAAATCGGGTTACCATCAGAACCGAATGAAGGAGGATGTACCCAAAATGGCCTTTAGAACTCATGAAGGACATTATGAGTTCCTGGTGATGTCGTTTGGCCTTACCAATGCTCAAGCTACTTTCCAGGCCCTCATGAATAAGGTTTTCAAACCTTAACTTAGACGATTTGTACTGGTATTCATTGACGACATTCTAGTCTACAGCAGGACGGAAGAGGAGCATTGGGAGCATTTGAAGAGGGTGTTAGAGGTACTGCAGGAGCACCAGCTGAGGGCTAATTTAAAGAAATGCTGCTTTGCACAAGCCAGTGTAGAGTACTTGGGCCATATGATGTCAAAAGGAGTTGCAGCAGATCAGTCCAAAATTGAAGCGATTATAAAGTGGCCAGTGCCGAAAAATCTGAAGGAATTGAGGGGATTCCTAGAACTGACGGGTTACTACAGGAGGTTCGTGAAGGGGTATAGTGTCACGACCCGACCCGGCTAGCCCAAATTAATGGGGCAGGAACAGACAGTCGTACAGAAAACATCATAAGATAATCATTACCATTTCCGAAAATAGAAATTTATTTATGTTAATTATCGAAAATAATTACGATGAATGTTTAGTTCAATTGTAACTGTCTTTTAAGTGTGGATTAAGGTGAAGGCAAGTGGTTGACAGTGTCGTACAACATTTTGGTGTTTATTCGATGCTTGCAAGGTATGTGATTTGCATTTAAATTGAATTTATGAAATTTTAATTAAATAATTCCGCACTTTTAAAATGTTACAAATTTATGTTCCCGAATTATTTATTATGGCTTTTAACTTTTCAATCTTTGCTTATATACATGACATGTTATTTAAACAGTTCAAATTAAATAAATGATTTAAGACATAATATACATGACCTTCATTGTGGAGACAAATGCTTCAGGGTACGGGCTGGGTGCAGTATTGATGCAGAGTCGTAGACCCATTGCCTATTTCAGCCATGTATTGACTGCTAAAGCCCAACTGAAATCAGTTTACGAGAGGGAATTAATGGCCATCATCTTGGCCATCCAGAAGTGGCGGTCCTACCTGCTTGTGAGACATTCCATTGTCATGACAGATCAGCGAAGCCTGAAATACCTACTAGAACAACGGATGGTGACGGAAGAGCATTAAAGGTGGCTGTCCAAGTTGCTAGGGTACGATTTTGAGATTCAGTATAGACCAGGAGTAAAGAACAAGGCGGCGAACGCTTTGTCCAGATGTATGGGGGAGCTGCAGACAGTGGCATTATTCATTCCTTTAATGCTTGACTGGGAGGCTATCAGGGAAAAAAGTGCTAGAGATGAAGAACTGGGAAGAATCAGGTTCGATTTGCTGAAAGAGGAGGATAACCATCTAGGGTACTCATTAGAGGGAGGCAGACTGCTGTACCAGGGAAGATTTATGATGCCTCGTCCCTCGATCCACATCCCAAATTTACTCCAGGAATTTCATGGAAGCGCAGTTGGGGGCCATTCAGGAGTACAGAAGATCTACAAGAGACTAGCGGCCAAGCTTTACTGGAAGGGAAAGCATAGAGATGTAGAGGAGATGGTGGCAAGATGTGAGATCTATCAGAGGAACAAGTATTTGGCTATATCACCAGGGGCGCTACTACAGCCATTGGTGCTACCGGGACGAGTATGGGAGGAGATATCCATGGATTTCATAGATGGGCTGCCCCGTTCAGAAGGCTTCACAGTGATATTGGTGGTTGTGGATAGATTGAGCAAGTATGCTCATTTCATCCCCCTCGGATATCCTTACACCACGATGACAGTGGCTTCAGCATTCATTAGAGAGGTGTTCAGATTGCATAGCGTACCAGAGGCGATCGTGTCAGACAGAGATAAGGTGTTCCTCAATCATTTTTGGAGGGAATTGTTCAGGTTACAAGAGACAGTTCTAAAGAGGAACACTGCTTACCACCCACAGACAGATGGCCAAACGGAGGTGGTCAATAGGAGCTTGGAGACCTATTTGAGATGTTTTGTGTCGGAGACACCCAAACTTTAGGCCAAGTGGCTGTCTTGGGCAGAGTACTGGTACAACACCTCTTTTCACTCGGCTTCACAAATGACTCCATTCAAGGTGATGTACGGAAGGGACCCCCTCACTTGGTGCACTTTGGGAGTAGCAGTACTCCAGTTTCTTCAATGGAGGAGTACTTGGAGGAGAGGAATCAAGTGTTAGAGGAATTGAAGAAACATCTACTGAGAGCTCAACATATTATGAAGAAACAGGCTGATGGGCATAGGAAGGACATCCAGTTCGAAGCAGAAGAGAAAGTGTTCTTAAAGTTCCGACCATACCGACAAAAGATAGTGGTCAACAGGAGAAATGAAAAGCTCGCTCCAAGAAACTTTGGACCTTATGAAATATTGGAAAAAATCGGAGCAGTGGCATATCGGCTAAGACTACCACTCACGGCGACTATTCATTGTCACAGCTGAGAAGAGCTATTGGAGATTATACAGCCAGCTCGGAGTTACCGGCCACACTTACGGAGGATTTAGAAGTGATTATGGAACCCTTAGAGTTGATGGGGGTTCGTCAGAGAGAAGAGGGAGCGAAAGAAGTGCTGATCAAGTGGAAGAATCTGTATGACTGCTATGCCACGTGGGAGCCGTACGAGAGGGTGAAACAGCAGTTTCCTAATTTTCACCTTGAGGACAAGGTGATTCTTTGGGAGGACGGTATTGATATGGCGGTTCAGAGAGAACCGCCTCAATCGGCCCCACCTGGGCCGGCAATTTACTATAGGAGGCGGTTCAAAACCGCCTCCCTCTTACCTATTTGAGCTTGCCGCCTATATGTGGGACCCCTTGGATTTAAATTTATTTGAATATTATTTTTTTTTTAGGAAAGGGGTGGGCGGTGGAGAGCTTATAAATAAGAGAGGTAGGGGGAAGGGAGAGATATGCTAGATTTGAGTTTCTCTTGGAGTCTTTTGTGGTTTGAGGGCTCTAAACCTTGGGTATAGAGATTGGGAGAGAACGATCCTCCTCTCGAATAGAGGATCACTTGTATCTTGCTTTGTGTTAGTTTTGTTTTATTTCCGTTGTTGCAATCCACTGTTTTGGGGCTGATTTCGCCCAGATTTTAGGTTTATTCCTGCTGTTTTCTTCCAATTAGTGGTAGGTGTGCTTGCGAACTCAAGTATTTCCTATTAGAAAAATTATTCAACCTTCACCTTCTAATGAAATCTAACACCATTGATATCGTTTTGAATTCATGTAATGAAAAGAACCTTGTCTATGAAACTCTGGTTGAGAGATTGGAGTTAGTTGCAACTCACAATCAAAATCTTAGTCTTCGAGATAGTTATAGTATCGTAATATTAGTTAAATCACTTGACAGCATAGTATCATGTTTACTTTTTCGAGAGATTTTACTGATGAAGTAGCTTGTGAAATTGCTCCGTGAGATGTAAATCATATAATTTTGGGCAGTCCACGCCTATGTGATAAGGATGCTATCTTCTAAAGAAGATAACATTCTTTTTGCATATAAAGCGAGGGAAAAATGAAAAAATGAAGTAAGTTGGTCTATTATTCCACCTTCAAGGGGGGTGGAAAAGACCATGAGATTAGATGATTCCAAATAGTAATCAAGAGTTCTCTTCCTAACGATTAAAGCACAAAAAGTACCATCATAATTGTTAATCCACATTGTGTCCAAGAAAATGAAGCATTAGAGTAAAAACAAAAGCCTTAGCTATAAGGAAGAAAAGAAAGAATAAATCTAAAGGCCAAAAAAAGAAACTCATTTGCAATAGACAATCGACTAAAATAGTGAGTCATGATTTGGAAGGTTCTTATTGAAAGAATTTTTCAAATCATAATGTTGGATAGGAAGATCAAGCCATTAGATATCTACAGGTGAAGATGAATCATTGGTCAAACATTTGATGATCAATATCAAGTGACATGAAAGTTGGGTCGTTGGATGGCAATAAGGACAATGAGATAGGGAAGACTTTTGAATTTAGCTTGGGTAAGTTTGTATTTTGCATCTCAATTTAAATTTTTTTAATGGAATTAGTTTTGGATAGGTAGAAAAGCAGAGGCAGACCTAAAAAGACTTGGTTAGAAAATATTAGGAATGACCTTTCTTTTTTAGATTTAAACGAGAACTTGACCTTTAATAGGACACAATGGAGAAAAAGGATTCATGTAGCCGACCCCATGTAGTGGGATAAAGGCTTGATGTTGTTGTTGTAGTAGTTTGGATAGATAAACTTTTCCTAAATAGTGAATTTATGGATAAAATTGTTTCTAATCGATGGGGTTATTTTAGAAGAAGATAAGGTTACATTTAAATTAGTTACTAGCTTTTCTTTTTACAAATAGGCTATTATTATCATAAAAAAATAATTCAAGATTTCCTAAAAGATTTCCTCTCTACTCGATACTAAAGCAATAGCATGCCACTGTAGTGATTGCAGCCACTTTACCAAACCACTGGAAGTAGGGCAACTACGAGCATTGTAGCAATTGTGAGAGCTATAGTTAATCATGATTACTGTAGAAAACTACTAGTTGAAGGAAAAAATCAGATAAGAGGAGTTTCTTACGGCAAGAAAACTCTACCAATCATCTTATTATGGACTCTCGAGTCTCGTCATCATGTTATAGGGATTACATCAAATCCTAGAAATTTTCCTACAACTAAAATCTTCTGCATATGCAATTTCTAATCAAGGGACAATATTCAAAACTACATCCAATTAGCTTTAATTTAAAATTATACATATTTTCTTTCACAATAAGTAGTATTAAAGAAATTTTTGAAAAAGTAATTGTAAATCCAACCCACCCCATATGCTTCCTCTTACCCATCCCACACCACTCCTTCCACCAAATTAAAAATAATAATACAACATCAAGCCTTTATCCCAAAACGTGGGGTTGGCTACATGAATCCTTTCAAAAATTTCTCCATTGTGTCCTATTAAGAGTCAAATTCTCATTTAAATCTAATAAAGAAAGGTCAATTCAAATATTTTCTAACCAAATCTTTTTAGGTCTACCTCTACCTTCCTTAATATAAACCAAATCCAATACATCTACTATCCTAATCGGGTCATCAGAAGGCCGACGTTTTATGTGAATAAACCATCTAAGGCGACTCTCTCTAATCTTATCTGCCACTAGAATTACTACAAGCTTTTCATGCATATGCTTGTTTCGTATTCTATCTCTAAGAGTAAAGCCACTGATCCACCTAAGCATCCTCATCTCGGCAACACTTAACTTAATTTTATGCTTCTCTTTTATGGCCAACATTCTACGTCATAAAGCATTGCAGGTCTCACCATCATCTTATAGAATTTTCCCTTAAGTTTGAGAGGTACTTTTCTATCACACAACAAGCCTAATGCATTCCTCCACTTCAACCATCCAATTTGAATTCTACTAATAATATCCCCATCTATTTCACCATCACTCTAAACAATAGACCCGACATATCTAAAATGTGTACTCTTATTAATGATTTGATCGTCCAAAGCCACAATCTCTCCATTAGGTATATTACTAATAAAATTGCACTCCATGTACTCGGTTTTAGATCTACTCAAATGAAAACCTTTGGACTCTAAGGTTGACCTCCATAATTCAAGTTCACCTTTAACTCCCTCTTTAGTCTTATCAACAAGAAGAATATCATCAGCAAAAAGCATGCACCAGGGTTCATTGTCTTGCAAATGCTTGGTAAGAACATCCATGATAAAGCAAAAAGATATGGACTTAAGGCTGATCCTTGATGTAATCCAACTGAAAATAGAAAAATACTTGGTCAAATCACCTTGTGTTTGAACACCATAACAACTCCATCATACATATCCTTAATGACTTAAATATAAGCATTATTAACCCCTTTCTTTTCTAGAAATATTCAAAATAATAATAAATTATGGGATAAAAATTATACCTTATATAGATAATGTTGTCATCAATATGGATCGTATGAAAATTTTATATGTTGATCACTCATACATAAAATATCATATCAATAAGATGAAAGATCATATTATATGCTAATCTCTCTAACTGTAAAGATAAAAATAAATTTGTAGACATTCAAAATTGTGTCATCTCCACAAGTTAGAAAATCTGATCCTTGTAATCAACTAGTCTACGAGAGTTACTATTATGATAATACATGTTCTATAGATACGTTTGATGATGATGATAATCAATTATAAACAATCGAGCTTCTTGCTCAGCCTAACCCTAAAACTATTCCTAAACCTAAACTAAGATCATGCTCAAGCCTATCGTTAAGCCTAAGACATATTATTGAGGTAAATAAATAGATTAATTCATAGATTATGACATAATTGTAATATTTTTATCCATATATAAAGTTGTTCCACATGTTCTAAAACTATTGTAAGCTCTCTCTTGAAAAATATAAATTGAATTTGTGATACCAATGAAACTATTGTCCAGAGACAATGGACTCACTAAATGTATTGATAAGAGAAAGTTGTAATAAGCATGGAAATGGCTAAAATAAACCATATTCTAAGAATTGTGTTCAATAAGCACATACTGAAGATTCAAAGATGTCCATGAAACAACTTCCCCACCAACTCCATAAAAACTAACCTTAAAAAATAGCCTTCTACATAACTCTTAAAGGAGAAAAGAGTTATCAGCCTAAGGGGTATTGATAGAGTACAAAACATGCATCAATATTTTTTTATTATCTAGTATTATTCAAGTTTGTTTGAAAGGTTTTATTATAGTTTTAATTTATTTAAGTTTTAAGACCAACTTTATTTTGAAAAGTTAATGAAACAGATATAGGAAATGAAAGAAATACACATGCATGAGTTTACAATGGGATTGCAGAGGATAAATCTATTAAATTTCATTTCAACATGAAAAGAGAAGATAATGATTTTTCATGTGATATAAATTTTGGAATAAACAATAAAAGATATAGTCAATTTTCTTACTAATGGTTTAGAAGAATAACATTTTCATTATATAAGAAATAATCACTATAATATTCCCTTTCGTGCAAAGCCTGATGTTTGTCTCTTCCATGTGACTTAAGAGTGATATTGATTCCTTAACAAAATAAACCATGAACTTTACAGATCAGATTAAGAACAGCTAGTTCCGAGAGTAAAAAAGTAGCCAAGATAGAAATCAGGAGTAAAAAGTAATCAATATAGAAATTTGGATTGACGTATTGAATATATATATATATATATATATATATATATATATATATATATGTACATCTAAAACAGCAGCTAACCCAAAGTTTTAAAAGACAAATAATTGATTATTAAAACTCCGGTATCAGGATAATCTGAAAATATTGTAAAAATAAAAGTGGTACAGCAGAGTCTAATATATATTTTTTAAATGGTCTAGTTTGATATTTTATGAAATTCAATGAATATCAGTAGGAAGTATCAAAAGAGTGTGAAAGAATTGAAAGTAGGCTCCATGAAAAGAAATTTTTTTAAAGAAAATAAAACAAGGAAATAGAACTCATATTACCACATGCATCAACTTGGCAGTGAAAACTGATTCACAGTGCACATAAACAAGAAAAAAAGCAAGCTTGCATTTACCTTCAGACGGATCAGTTATCTGTGCTATGGCAGGCTGCACAAGAAACCAGCATGAAACAGCCACAACTGCTACAAATAACATAATTTGAACTCTAGACATCTCTCAGCAATATCAAAACCACCAGGCAGAATCTCGAGGTTGAAGCTCTGTGATCACGAGCAGTTCCAAATTCAAAGTAAATAAAACAAAAAAATTGCAGCGCTCATAGTTTAGAATCAAGCTCTTGCTTGTACTTAGTAAAGTAAAAAACAGCAAAAGAAGGACATCCTGAAATCCATATCACAATCAAAGAGGCTAATAGCAGTATAAGAAGTAAGCATAAGCTGTAGTTTGATGATTTAGAACATCAGACTCTAGAACCATGTTGTTTAAAAAAAAAAACTTCATATGCTCAAAGACAACTTACAATTAACTCCAGATAAAGCAAGAATTAGAAACGAAGTGAGGGAAATCATATCCTGATTACAAGGAATCATACAATCTGAATGCTTGAAAAAAAAAGGACTAAATATCTGCCAGGTACTACATGTAAGTAAGAAACCATCAAGCTCTTTCCTATTAAATCGTCATTAAAGCCCGTCAAAATCTCATCATTCCTTTAATAAAAAAGACATAAGGAAAAACACTAAAAAAATTCAAACAACAACTGGCTAGAATCCCACAATTTACAAGCTCCAGATGTTCAAACACAACAATACCTCCGCAAATTCGCCGTTCCAAGCAAAATCCTAGAAATCCAAAAACAGGAACTTGTATTCCTCTTCCAAGAAGAACGCATGCGGTGATCTATGGTTTCCCCAAATCCTCTGACCGAGTCCAGAAATTGTGAAGGGTAAAAATGGTACGAAGGTGACATCTTCCTCCCGCCCACCTTTAATTAATGCCTTAAATACAATGACTTTTGACCTAAGGTCTGCTCGTGGAACAGTAAATTGATAATATTCAAAAGGGATGGGGAAGAAAATGACTTCGGTTAGGGTTTGGATGGGTGGAAAGGAAGACGATGACGGCTTCGGACTAACATCCGATTGGAAAAACCAGCGGTAAAATTCAGCATATGACGCTCGACGCAACGCGCTAACCAATAAGGGTTTAATTATTTCGAATTGCGAAGCTGAAGTTACTGAAATGCCCTTTCCATGTGCTCCCTCTTCTCCATTTCTCGTAGTTATTAGTGATTCAGGTTTTTTAGTTTTTCTATTTCGCCTAATTCTTTTTTATATCTAAAAAATTCGCTGGACAAACGCTTCAAGTTATTGAGAATAGTCAGATAGTTAATTAACATCTAAAGAATAAAATCCTCTCCATCCTCTCAGTTATCTTTCAATCACGGCCCACAGTCTATTACCTTTTACCATCGGATACATCACTCACCCAGCATGTTTGTGTATCATGTTTCCCATGCTCAACTCATCAAACTCTTTTCAACTTCGTCATGGATAAATTATTAAGTGGCGAGTCTCCGTATGTAGCTTTATGTTCGAACTCCAATAAAATTGTGACACGTGAATTTTGTATTTTATTTTTCTCTCGTAGTTCAACCAACCCAAACCAGAGGTGATATTTAATATATATTTCTTCTTATTATATTTTTCTTTTGTGAGCAGGGGTGGATCCAACTTCTTTTTTTAGGGTGAGAAAAAAAAAATTTTGATAGAGGATGGGCAAAGACTCTTATAATTGATAAAATTAGGGGAAAAAAAATTTTTTAGGGGCAAAATACCCAAAATATCTAAAATATTTTAAGTGCCCCCCCCCCCCCCTCAACACATTGTGGAGAGACCACAAAACCCATCTAGAGGTAAAAATTTTGAATTCGACAGATCAAAAGTTGCGACCTCGGTTCATTTTTCATCTTCAAATTAGCTTTTCATCTTTGGCATTTTAGTCGGTTCATTGTTCACTTTTAATCTTCGGCATTGCAGATGGTTCTGTGTTCATTGGCATTCAAGCACTATGTTAACTCGTTAAGTTCCATCAAGGTTAGTTCGTCATTCTCATTCAATTAATCTTCAAAGAGTATTTTTTATCTTTCTCTAAAAATTGGTTTTAAGGTTTATGATTTTTAAAGTTTAGAGTATTTGCTTGTCGATTTAGTTGAGCTGTTGCGACCCACCTTGTTTAACAAATAGAAGTGTCGTGACTCACTTTGTTTAACAAACAGAAGCCCATTCGTCTCATTATTTTAAAAAAAATGAAAATGGATGCCAGTTTTCATACACGGTTGGACGCTCACGGCATTGCGAACCGATGAATGTAAACATTCATGTAAAATTTTAAACATATGAGATTGTATAGTGTGTACTGGCTGTGTATTGAGTGTGTATAGATTGTGTATCGAAATTATATTTCATTTTCTTAATTAGGTTGCGTAGATTTCATACACTGCATATGAGTTATTTTTGTTCATTTTTGTTATTCTTTTTTTAACTTGTATTAACTGCATATTAAATATATCTTAACTATGTATTTATTGTGTAGCAAATGTGCATTGACTGTATCGATAGTTTATAAAATGTACATTAAGAATTGAACTTAAAAGAAACAATTTCTTTGGTACACTGTCAAGATAACTTCACTTTGTACTAATGGTGTATTAACTGGGTATTAACTATGCGTCGACTATATATTGACTTTGTATCGACTTTGTATTCATATTTTAAAATTAGGTTGCACGGATTTTAAATATCTATGAGTTATTTTTGTTTATTTTGTCTCTTTTTAGAACTTGTATTATTGTTTATTGATTTAGTATTCATTATGCATTAATTGTGTATTAATTATGTATAAACTGTGTATTATTTCACACTCCATGATCAATATTGGAAGAATTATATTTGTCTTTCATTTTAACAATTTAAGTAGAGCTTACCAATGAATAGTAGAAAGAAACATGATTACATTATTGTTTTATGTGAACCCTCATGTCATATTATCCTTACCCTTTCCTAAAAATATGTAAAATCATGTAATGAGCGTGTAGCCCGATAAGTAAATAAAATCTTACAACCAAAATCAATGCAAGATAAAAGAGAATAATATGTTATAAATCATATAAATAAATATATGCATCAATGTGATATATATTGATTATCTGTATTAATTTATCTTTCTATTGTTCATCACATCTCAATCAATTATATCATCAATCATAATATTAGAAATAGTCAACAGTACTAATGCAAGTAATAATATTAGAATCATGATCAATAACATTAAATAGTGTTAATGACAATAAAAAGTATTAGTGTCAGTCGCAATATCAATACACTGTTCATAGTAGTGTCGGTATCAGTATTAAGATATTCAATATGTGCATCTTAGGAGTATCTTGCTCCTGCACTTATGACTCACAATAAATCGCCCCTTATAACTTCCAATTAATGTACTCCTTATAACTCCTCCCTTGAATAACGTGAATTAGTTGCCCCGACTCCTTATAACTCCCAATAATCACATGGATCGGTAGGTTATCACATGAAGTTATCATATCATGTATCTGATATCATTCAATACTTCATTTAAAATATAATAAAATCATATCAAATTATTTAGAATGATCAAATCTAGAACATATTTAAATTTATATGATAAAAGCTTATGAAGTCAGGAGATAATGTAATGTTTGCAAATTTAAGGGATATAAAATTCGTAGAAATTAAAATTATCAAAAATAAAAGCAAGTGATTAGTCACTTATAATGAATAAAATAAAATATATATAACATGAATGACTAATAAATATGATCCAAAGACCTTTCACTCTACTCTCTCTTCTTCCCCTAAGGAGTCACTTATATATATATTATTTATGGCATAACATCGTAAAGCTCACCAGATCAACGCCAAAGCACTCTACTTTAAATTTTTTATGTTTTTCAAATAAATTTATTTCACATATTTGAATTATTACATATCGACTTTGTATTCCATTTTTTTTAATTAGGTTGCACATATTTTAAAAGTATATGAGTTATTTTTATTCATTTTGTATTAACTGTGTATTGACTTAATATTCACTATGTATTAACTGTGTATTATATATGTATCAACTTTGTATTGTACTTTCTAAATTAGGTTGTATATATTTTAAGTATCGATGAGTTATTTTTCTTCATTAATTTTGTCTCTTTTTAGAACTTGTATTAATCATGTATTGACTTGGTATTCACTGTGTATTCAATATGTATGAATGTGTATCGACTTTGTATTCCATTTTTAAATTAGGTTGCATATATTTTAAATGTCTATGAGTTTTTTTTTTCATTTTCCTTTTTTGGAACTTATATTATGTATTGACTTGATATTCAGTATGTATTTATGATATATTAATTTTGTATTGATTATGTATTGAATGTTTATCAACTATGTATTCCATTTTCTAAATTAGGTTACACAGATTTTAAATGTCTATGAGTTTTTTTTTTTTTTTGGTTAAGCAAAATAAAAAATTCATTCCAACAAAAATAAAGGTTACAAAGAAGCTAAAAAGCCAGTACGAAAAAGTTACAGAGATACAAAAGGATGATAGTGAGAACCATCGGGCTCAGCAACCGGCATAAACTTCCAACCAATCCCAAACCAGGCCCCGGCCATCCAGTTTGGAAGGAGAAAACCAAAGGTTGTCACGAGCCATGGCTTAAGACAAATGAGCCCACGCCACATCATTGACCAAAAACCATAACTCGCAACCAAGCAACCCACACTACAGGAAAACAGCTCATTTCCGACAGAATTTCCGGCGGAAATAAATTCGTCGCAAATTCCGGCGGATTTCCGAAGGATTTTTTTCAATGAATTTCCGACCTAATTTTTTATTGAATTTCCGACGGATTTTTTTCGAAGAAATTTCCGGCGGATTTCCGACGGATTTTAAAATTAAATACTTTTTATTTTAAAATATAACTTAAATTATTGAATTAATTAATTAATTTTAAGTTAATTAATTTTTATTTTTAATTTTTTTGTTTCTACCAGTAACATTTAAGTTACTTATTGGATTTTTAATTTTAATTTTTAATTTTTTTTTTAATTTTAAATTTTAAATTTTAAGTTAATTATTGAATTATTTTTATTAAACTAAGTTAAATAATTTAATAATTTATTGTTAAATTAAATTAACGAATTTAATTATTTATTGTTAAATTAAATAATATTTCTTTTATCTTTTAAAAATTTTACTTTTAAAATAACTATTACTTTTAATATGTAGTAGTTATGACTTAAATAAATTAAAGTATAAGTTCTTTACAGTTTTTAATTAAGGGCAAGATGGTAGATGGTGCTGCAGAACACGCGCGCAGAGAGGGAGGGCCTGGTTCGAAGGCAGAAACGACCCACGCGGGCCTGTTGGGTGGGCTTGCGTGTTCACCTGGGCTCGCTGGCTCTGTGCTGGCCGGCTGGGCTGATCAGAAATCGGAGCTGTGGGCAGGTCCGGGTGCTTAAAATTTGTGCTTATTTTTTTTTAACTTCCGGCGCAAAAAAAATCCGTCGGAAATACGCCGGAAATGTTTCCGGCGAATTATTATGCGCTGGAAGGCCTTTTTCGACGCGCGTCAAACCGGCGGAGATATTTCCGCCAGAAATCTGTCAGAAATTAGAATTTCCGACGGATTTTGGCCAATTTCCGGCGAAAATGTCTGTCGGAAAATGACGTTTTTCCTGTAGTGCCACGACCACAGCCAACTGAGAGAGAACGTTAACCAACCAGACCATCCAAGCAACACCACCAAGTACGGGCCAAGCATATGAAAACTAACAAATGATACAAATACCACCACCAAGAGTCCAAAGCACTCGACCACAATGCATCCAATCAAAAAATAAAATTAGAGCGCAAGTGCAACCAAAAATAGATGAGAAGTTAGGCAAACACGAAAAGAGGAAGAAGGTTAACGACCCCTTCTACCCCTCCCACGAGCATTCCCACGAGAGACAATCGGTCTATCACGCTGCAAATTCCCATGATCAACAACTCCATCAGACTCAGAGGAAGAAGCAGACTCAGATTCATACTCAGAAGAACAATGAAGCTAATCCAGGTCTCCCCTCACAGCCATCCCAGATTGCTCACCCACATGATACACCAAAGCATGAGGTTCAATTAATTTAACAGGAACATCAACCACCTCACTAAGGACAAGACCAGCATTTAGAATAGTGGGAGAGGCAACAGGTGAAGAAATGGTGGGGACAATAGAAACCGCAAGATCCACAGCTACAGGTGGAACCTCAGAGCATTCCACAAAAATTGAAGGCACGACAGACGGGGCGGACACAGCCCCAACCACCTGCCTAGGAGGTAACAACCCAACCACAACATCCTCACAAACCTACATAGAGGAATCGACCGGAAGAGAAACAATAAGATTAGCATTATCCATAGCACCAACCACATCCATCTCCGGAAGCTTAGCCCCCACAGCATGCTCAATATCAGACACATGATCAATAACAGCAGCATTAACACTAGTAGCCAAACCCTCAATGCCACCATCATCACCAGAAACAACATAATTAACATTAACTCCCACCTTCTCATTAGCACTGAGAACAACAATACCAACACCAGCATTCGAACGATTCCCCCCATCAACCCGGTGAAGTAATTTCGGACAATCACGACGACCATGACCAATCGCTTTGCAATGGTCACAAAATGAAGGAAAATCTTCCATCACAACCGATTGGAAGTAACCTAATCTCTCAGGATCAACCCAAACCTTATCTGGGTAACTCTTAGTAATATCGAGCTCAACCAGGATTCTGGCAACCGACGGCCTAAACCCGACTGCTGTAGCAGTATCAACCTTAAGGGGACGACCAAACAACAAACCCAGACCATAGAGGATACGGGAAGAAAAAAGATGAGGCCTAAGGTTTGGGAAGGAAACCCAAACAGGAACAAACGGTGATTCTTCAGAAATATCAATAAAGGGAGACCACTTTGTAAGTTTCAAAAAGCAATTTTTAACAAAATAAGAACCATGCACAAAAACGTGACAGTAGTCCAAATCGCTACGAAACTTGGTCAAAACATGGCGTGAATCCAGCAAAGTTACAGAAAATTCACCATACAATTTTAAGTTAAAGAAAAAAAAATGCCTAATGCTTCCAACGAATTGAAGGCCTCAAATTAGGGAAATAACCAACCAGCAAAAACTCGAAAGAAGCCGCTAGGGCCAGAACTTCATCCTCTGATATCCAGATAGAGGAAAAACCCCTAAAAGACGTTTGTTTAAGCTCTGGAAAATTCCAAGAAGAGTTACCCTTAAGAGCTTCAATGAAAGAGCGGAAATTGGAATTGCTATCGAGAAAATCCGGATCGACGAGCTTAACTGCCATGAGACAGAAAAGCGAAGAAGACTAAACCAGAAAAGAGCGGGAAACAACAAAAAAGGAAGAGAAAACACTTCCCTGGCGGAACTAGCAGGCGGCGGAGGGCGGAGGCGCTCCCGGGCAAGGGCGCACTGAGTTATTTTTATTCATTTGTCTCTTTTTTAAAACTTATAGTACTTGTGTATTGACTTGGTATTCACTATTTATTAGTATTCACTAAGGATTAATTCTTATTGACTTTGCATTGACTGTGTATCGACTCTATATCGACTTTATATTCCATTTCTAAATAGTTTACACATATTTCAAATATTCATGAGTTATTTTTTGCTCATTTTGTATTAAATTTATATTTACTTGATATTCACTATAAATTCACTATGTATTAACTGTGTATTGACCGTGTATCAATTGTGTATCAACTCTGTATTAACTTTGTAGCTTATTTTCTAAAGTAGATTGCACATATTTTTAAATATCTGTGAGTTATTTTTATTCATTGTCTCTTTTTGGAGCTTGTAGTAACTCTATTTTGACTTAATATTTACTAGATATTCAATATATATTAACTGTTTAGTGACTATATATTTACTGTGTATCTACTCCATATAGACTTTGTATTTAATTTCATAAATTAGGTTGCATAGATTTCAAATGCTAATGAGTTAGTTTTGTTAACTTTGTATTGGTATTCACTATATATTGATTGTGTATTAACTATATATCGACTCTGTATTAACTATATATTGACTCCGTGTCAATACACAGTTCATACATAGTAAATATATAGTGAATATAAGGAAATACACACTTAATATATACATAGTGGAGTTATCTTGCAAGCTTATCAAAGAAATTAGTTCTTATAAATTCAATCCTTAATGCACATTCAATACACAATGAATATACAATTAATAATCTGTTAATATAATGAATACTTAGTGAATACAAAGAGAATATCAAGTCAATACATAGTTAATACAAGTCCAAAAAAGAGATAAAATGAATAATAATAACACAAAAAAATTAATACAAAGTCAATTCAGAGTCGATGCATAGTTGATACACAGTCAACACACAGTGATATACATTAGATAGAATGTCGATACAAAGTTAATGCAAAGACGATACACAGTCAATATAATGTTAATACACAGTCGATATATAATCAATACACATTCAATACACAGTTAATACATAGTGAGTATACATTCAATAACATGACAGAATGAACTAAAATAACACATATTATTATAACAAAAGAAGAATGTCTGAATCATCAATTATTATAATGAATTATTTTAATATAACAATCAAAATGCTATAATTAAATTTATTATAATTGTTGCTCTGAAGTAATGATATCCATCATCATCCTTATGTACTCATGCTTTGGCTGACTAGTTATTACCCCGTATATGAATTCCTCATTGAAGCATTCAAGCATATTTGAGAATTTGATATGTCTTAAAGGAGAATACATTTATATTATATTTTCCCTCTCGATAAGTTTCTTTGTTGAAAAACTTAGCTCAACAAAATATACATTATCTCATAATATATAATAAAAAATATTTAGTATGTAAGTTAAATCTTATTATTAGTCTTCTTCTTCTTTTCCCAATTGCCCTTCAGCCTTACATTAGAGATACCTTTAGGCTTACACTTTAGTGGATCTTTTAATTTTGTAATGATACACTGCATATTACCTACAAAAATATGATTATTTCTCTTGTCATCAAGAATCATGTCAATATTTTCAGCCACGTCCTTCATTGTGGCTAGCATATACTATTTTATCTCCTCATTTCCCTGTGCTCGCATGATAATTTGATATGAGAATTACTAATATAATTTCTGAATGTTAATCCACTATCAGCTTCAAATGTCTTTTTTGTACCTATGAAGATGCAACCAACATATATATTTTTCCTAGCACTTACTGACCATTGTAGTTGAATGTACTTCTAAGAGATATTCATAATATCTAGCTACCTCAAAACTCTCATGTAATAAAAAAATAATAAGCCCATTATCTTAAACTTCTTATAAGTGCATTGAATGATATCCTCTTTTGAATCGAAATGAATAACCTAATGGGGTCAACATATCCTTATTCTATGTGCTCCTAACAAAAATTTGAAGAATCACTTGAGGCATACTCTACACTCATTCCACTCACACCATTTAAAATTTCTTCGTTAAAAAATAAATAAATCTTTCTTGCTTAAAATCAAGCAGCTTGCTTTAATATTGGGTTATTTTTTATTAGAAGTACTATTTTAGATTGGTCTCATTTATAATCTTCATCCTATTTATTCTAGCACCTTGTCATCATCACCTTTTTCAGGCTCAGAAAATAATCAATTATTGAATTTGTTGGCTTTGAAAAGTCATGACACACATTATTAGTAGACTTGTTACAATGTGTGGATAGAATGTTCATGCTAAAACAATCCTTATTTAATGATGTTGTGCACTTATTTCTTATTCTATAAAGCTCTTCTAACCAACCATTATTATGGAGGCTCCCTTCTGTGATCATATCAGCCCATTATTTCTCGAACTCCTCCTTAGAGTCACATTTACTCAAATATTTATAAAAGAATCATCTGATTTTATTATTTCTATTGAAGTCCAACTTTTGATGAAGTCTTCTTGGGGTTGTATCATTGGAGCAATCTATGATGTGTGCTAGGTAATGCAACTTCTATGGCCTTAGCCATTATTTTATTTTGATCAGTAAATATTATTATTATATATTTATCCTCCATTATTAGTACAAATGCTCTAAACAATCATATAAATGATTTAATTATTTCCTATAACAAAAAACGTCACCCGAGCTAAAAATGTTTTGCCAATGATATATTATTAACCCCCAAAAATGGTGCAAAAAGTAAATTATTTTTAGTAGGCCTACATCTAACATAAAATTACTACATCTCCAATATATTTATAATCTATCATGCCCATCTCATCAACAAAAAAATTCAACAATATATCAAATTCATCAATTTGCACGACTCATGCGAACGTAGGGTCAATAACTTGTTGAGTTTTAAATAATTGAATTAAAGAATTAGTATTCCCATTTTTAATCTTTACTCTTTTCTCTTTTTGAATATAGTTGTAAGCATCTCTTAGAGAATCCAATACCTCCGACTTCATTGGCACGATAGGAAAAAACATCTACGATTCTAATTTTGACTTCTACCATTATTTTAAGAACTGATGATTTCTCATCACTCATGTTCTTATATGATCTAAGTATATGTTTGTCTTCAGGCCGAGCCAAATCATGATTGTGACTTTCTATAAATTTTTGCACCTTCTAATTTCCATCTTCATCCACTATATAACTAATCATAGTTGACAACCTATTCTAGCCTCATACCTTAAACCTATCATTGCTTCAGGCTATGGGTTTTTCTACTTCAAGCCTTCCTGGATGTTTGCATACCGCCTTTCGGTCTCCGTGTCCTATGAACATCATATGCTCGAAGAATGTAACGTCCTCCTCCAAATTAGTCTTCATCTTCATCAGTTGTTCCTCATTTTTTAAAATCCTAAATATTGGGGAGCTCTTTTTTCTTTGAAAAGAAGAGTCAATCCTAAACCCTAAATTTGAACGGGATGGTGAAGGTCTTTTTCAAAAAGTCAAAATGACTGGGCCGGGTTGGTTAGGTTGTCAAGATCAAAATAAAATATGAAATCCACGTGCCCAATCCAAGCATCACAATTTCATTGGAGTTCGATTCCATGCAACTTCCGTATCTCACAACTCTTACTTATCACAACTTCCTCATCTCAACGTGCCAGGACGAGATCCCGTTGCAACTTCTTTGTCCAATTATATATAATGGACATGTGTTATATGACCAAATCACTATAAATCTCTTATGCTTATTGTACTTTTGACTAATTTGTCATTTCATATTTGTAGAGCAACTTCATATTTGCTTACTTTCAACTTATCTTTATCTTATTATTGAAGAAAACCAATGCCAGAACAGAGGAGGACAATGACTCAAAAGGTAAAGATAAATTGTATTTCTTGATCACTCTATTACAGCCAAATTACATATATATAAAGAGTAAATAGGAAGTGATAGGTACACGTGTCGACATGACATAGGCTAGTATTAATCTCAACAATAATTCGAATATAATCCTGTAGCTTAACATTCCCCCTCAAACTTATTATTGGGTCCAATAGTAAGTTTGTCGCGGAGGATTTTAAACCGAGATGTAGCTAAAGGTTTAGTTAAGATATCAGCGATCTGGTCGATCGTACTAATGGGTAATAGCCGAATACTCCCGTTTTGAATGTGATCACGAACAAACCGTTGATCGATTTCAATGTGTTTTGTTCGTGCGTGAAAAACGGGATTATTTGCCAAGGCTATTGTAGACGTATTATCACAGAAAATGTCTACAGGTTGAATGTGTGGGATGCAGAAATCAGCAAGAAGACGCTTGATCCAAATTGTGTCAGCCGTAGCGGAAGCCAGTGCGCGATATTCTGACTCGGTGGAGGAGCGGGACACTGTATTCTGTTTCTTCACCGTCCAGGATACCAACGTATCTCCTAGATAGGTACAGAAGCCTGATGTAGATTTGCGTGTAATCGGATCCGACGCCCAATCGGCATCCGAGAACGTTCTGAGCGACAAGTTGCTTCGGGAGATCGGTAAACCGTAGGACGCCGTTCCCTTGATGTACCGTATGAGCTTCTTCAACATGATTGTGTGAATCGGAGCAGGCTTATGCATGTGTTGAGATAAAGAATTAACTGCATACGATATATCAGGGCGCGTCAACGTTAGGTATTGCAGGGATCCGATTATCTTCCGGTAGGTTGAGTCATCAAACATAGGGGGGTTATCTGCACCTGAAACCGGAGTTTTTGTAAAGGAAGGATTAGCTACCGAGTTACATTTTTGTAACTCGGCTAATTGTATAATAGAATTTGCATAAAGATTTTGAGATAGAAAATACTTATCAGGATTCGAATCGATCTTGATTCCTAGAAAATGATTTGCAGGTCCAAGATCGTTCATTGTGAATCTTGATTTCATTTGTGCTACTAACTCGTCCATTGCGGTGGTGTCATTTCCCGTTAAGAGTATGTCGTCGACGTAGACGAGTAGGTAGATTTGAACATGATTCCGATGGAGAATCAACAGCGAGGGATCTGCTTGACTATGCGAGAAACCAATTTGAATGAGATAGTTAGTAAAGGTAGTGTACCATTGACGTGGTGCTTGGCGTAAACCGTAAATGGCCTTCTTAAGACAGCAGACGTAGTTTGGATGTGAGGAATCCTCAAATCCTTTTGGTTGACGCATATAGACTGTGTCGTTTATATCGCCGTGTAAGAACGCGTTTGCTACGTCAAGTTGTTGAATGTGCCAATGGTGATGCAGAGCAACGGTAAATAAGATTCGGACAGTTGGTAACTTGGCCACCGGACTGAATGTGTCCTGGTAATCAAGGCCGTATTCCTGTTGGTTTCCTTGAGCGACAAGGCGTGCTTTGAAACGAGCAATCGAGCCGTCCGAGTTGTACTTCGTTCTATACGTCCATTTTGATCCAAGAATAGATCCGTTGATGGGTGGTGGTACGAGTATCCAGGTACCCTGTTTTTGCTGCGCGAAAAACTCCTCCGCCATTGCCTTACGCCATTCAAACTTCTTACATGCCTCTGTATAGTTTGTGGGATCATTATTGGATGAGGCCTGATGCAGCAGATTCATTCTTTGGACTGGTTTTAAATTTCCAGTTTTTGTCCGTGTAATCATTTGATGAATTGCATTTGGAGCGGAAGTAGTAGGCCTGGTGTCTGTTCTTTGGTTGTCGCGGGATTCGTTTATCGGGTTTGGAACGATATTCGGTGGTTCTGTCACTCTAACGGGTTGAGGCATATGATGGTCCGTTTGAGCTGTGCTGGGTTTGTTTAGTGTAGACACGGGAACCAGCAAATGAGGCAGATTGCTGTGTTTGGGCACCGATTCTTGGCTAGATTTGATCTTGCACGGAAACACATTTTCAATAAATTTAACGTGTCTAGAAATAAGAATAGTATTTGTTACCCTGTTCAAGCATTTGTATCCCTTTGAGATTTCTGAGTAGCCAAGAAAGATGCACGGTTGAGAGGTGGGCGTTAACTTTGTCCGTTGAGTTGGAGGAGATAGCGGGTAACATTCGCATCCGAATGTTTTGAGGTGTTGATATGAAGGTTTGATTTGAAACATTCTTTGTAATGGCGATATGTTTTGAGTAGTAACGGAGGGTAGTCGATTTATAAGGTAGGTTGCCGTGTATGCGGCATCTAGCCAATAAGTCATAGGTAGCCCGGCAGTGTGCAGAAGCGTTCTAGTCGTAGACATTATATGCCGATGCTTGCGTTCTGCCGTGCCGTTTTGTTCCGGTGTATATGGACACGATGTTTGATGCTTGATCCCTGTCGTTTTTGTGAACAATTGAAAATGATGATTTACGAATTCTCCTCCTCCGTCCGTTCTTACCGTTTTTACCTTGTAATTTGTTTGGCGTTCAATAAAGTGGACAAACTGAATGAAGATGTTAGTAGTCTCAGATTTATGCATTAGCGGGAATAACCAAATATACCGAGAGAAATCATCTACGAAAATCACATAAAATTTGAATCCTTGATGTGAGGGAATAGGTGACGGTCCCCATACATCAGAGTGGATTAATTCTAGCGGAGCGTTAGTTTTATTAGAGGACCGATCAAACGAAAGTTTGTGGCCTTTACAAGCTAAGCAGGGAGTACACACGGTTTTAGCAGAAGTAATATGTAAAGTAGGATTAGTTTTAGCAATTTGCTGAAGAACGCGATGATGAGGGTGTCCCAGGCGACGGTGCCAGTCAAGAGACGACGTGTTGGACACGAGAAGCGCTTCGGACTGTTGTTGTTGTCGCTGAGTTCTGAATTTGTACATACCATTGCTACATGGACCTTTGAGGATGACTTGCTTGGTCGTCCGATCCTTAAAGACAAAGCCGTTTTCGTCAAATGTTATAGAAATTGGATTGTCTTTTACGAGATTTGAAATAGATAGCAAGTTATATGATAAAGATGGTATATGAAAAATTCGAGAGAGGAGGAGCTTACTGGCCGGGGTAGGAAGAAGTCCAGTGCCCATATGAGCAATTGGAACTGACCTTCCGTCCCCGATTGTTACCGTATCATGTCCTTTGTACGAGTTGTAGCCTTCCATATTGTCCAGTTGGTTCGTCATGTGCGATGATGCACCAGAGTCGATGTACCAATCAGTCGTCAAGTTGCTGTCGTTGTTAGCAAGGAAGGCGTTGCTGGGTTTGGACGAAGACTGGTTTGGAACGTAATTGACGTTCAGGCGATGCCAGCACGCGTCTGCGCAATGCCCTTTCTTTTTGCATATTTGGCATGTAATGCCTGCAGTTGGCGCTGATTTGTTGGTCTGAGATATGTCTGAAGCAGATCGACCTCTGCCGCGTTTACCACGTCCGCGAGATGAGAAGAGCGCAGATTGGTTATCTGCCGTTTTCGGAAATTTGAGTGCAGCGGACTTCAAGTGAATTTCCTCACTGATAAGAAGTGAGTAGAGATTATCGAGGGATAAAGAACTTTGCATTGTGCGTATAGTGGTTGCAAACGGCTGGTACGCCGGCGGTAAGCCGTTCAGGATGTAGATGATGACATCTTCGGGATCCACCGATGAGCCTGCCGCCGAAATCTTGTCCACGATTTTCTTGATTTCTGTAAGATATTGGGTCATGGACATTGTTTGCATCGACACGTTATGCAGCTCATTCTTGAGCTGAATAACCTTTGAGCGGTTTGAAGATTGAAATCTTGTTTGAAGAGTCTGCCAGATCTCGTGTGTAGATTCGAGATGAATCACGTAGGGCAGAACTTCCGGTGAAATAGTCGAGCAAAGCGCGGTTGCAAGATTCTGATCCGTGACCTGCCAGCCTTGCGTGTCTTGATTTGGATCTGCGTTTTCCTGTGTCGATTTTGCATCAAGAAAAGCTGCAAATCCATTTGCCTTTAGAAGCTTTGCGATTTGCGTGCTCCAGAGCGGGAAGTTGTCGGGTGAGAGAGAGTGGGGAACGAGAGATTTGAGATTTGAAATTACAAATTTCAACGAAGGAGATATGTTGTGAGCCGGCGGTGCTTCTCTGGTGGTTGCGCTGGTCGCCGGAGTGGCGGAAGCCTGACTTGCCATGGCTCGGGCGTCAAGACCGACTGTCTCTTGATACCATGAAGAAAACCAATGCCAGAACAGAGGAGGACGATGACTCAAAAGGTAAAGATAAATTGTATTTCTTGATTACTCTATTACAGCCAGATTACATATATATAAAGAGTAAATAGGAAGTGATAGGTACACGTGTCGACATGACATAGGCTAGTATTAATCTCAACAATAATTCGAATATAATCCTGTAGCTTAACAATTATAACATAATATTTCCTCTGAATTAATAAATAGCAAAATTCCATCATTCACGCCAGCAATTATCTTCTAATAGCTTTTGAAGCTGTTGGGACTCTATAATTATTTATGATTATTATTAACTCTTAATTCAAAATATAAAAAAAAAATTGTGAAAAAAATTAAGCAAACTTATAGATTTAAGGGGGAGGATTGTTAATATCATTCTTATCTAAAATTATTCTAGAATATTCCTCATTATTTAGCCCATAGCTATTATCACGACAATTTCAAAAAATTTTAATGTGCAAAACTTCTCGAATAAATTGCACACAAATTAGAATAACCTATTATATGTTCCATCGGCCTTAGGTGACCGATCTGATCATAGCTGATTATGAACAATCAAGTAGTGATGATGTCAGCGATTGCTCAGAAAATTTATATAGTTGAACGAAGATGGAGAAGAAGTGTGCGTCACATTTTGATTTTTTTTTTAAATAGTTTTGATGCCAATTGAAACCAAATTCACACCTTTCAATTTTTGAATTATTCTCTAAGATATGCTCATTCTCACCAATAAAAACAAGATTAATTATTTTGTGCGGATGCTGAACGTCATCCAGAGACCAACTAGAATGTGCCATGTCACCCCTTTCTCACCGCGGCTTGATAGTACTGACGTGACGCATTCTGATTAGTGTCCAGACGACGTTAAGCCCTTTCAAATGATCTTACACCATTCATATTTTGATTATTTCAGTATGCAATTAGGAAGATAAAGTTTTTAAAGAACTAAGCCATTAAAATTAGCATCCGTACGAAATTAGAGAAAAAATATCACTGATGACGATTCGAGGAAAATGAAAGCTTACGATATTTTATTGCTTGAGATTTTTTCCTAAATCATAAATAGAATTTTGATAATTGCACACTCATAATCTAAATATTTTGCCTTGTAAATATATATTTTTTTATTTTTTTTAAATTTGAAAATTTTTAAGGCAGAATATCCTACTAATTTTTTAATATACACAATCTCAAAATTATTAAATTTATTTTAAAATAAACAAAATAAATCGACGATATTAAAACCATACATGATAAAAAATTTAATTAAAATATTTTACTTTCTTATTTTAAATTATAAGCAAGTAATATGTTTAATATTTGAAATATCAATTAAAAAAATAAATATTTCTTAACTTTTGGTCTTCTTTTATTAATATTTTTTTATTAATGATTTTGTTGTGTAAGAAACCAACCTAACAAAAGCCAGTGGGTTTGTTTTGACCGTTAATTTTAAAATTTTAAATTAAATAGTACATAGTTAGATACATTTAATGTTATGTAAGATTAAGAAACAACGACAATGCTCAGCTATTGTTTTGAAAAGTCATTGGACGATCAATAGAAAATTCTATGATCGATTTTTATGTTAAATAAACGCAAAGTTCTACGGCCAATTTTCAAAGTAAATATATTAAAAAATTAGGTGAACCTAATGCTTAATTAATTTTACCACATTTTTGTCTTGCAATTAAATTCTAATTATTGTAGAAGAACATTTATATTAATATATAAAGAGTTTGTATTATAATGATATTAAATTTAATGAATATATTTTAATAAATGTCGTTTAATTATAATTTAAATACGTAACCAATGGAATCGTAAAATTTTAAACTAGCCAAAGCGGTCTGTTTAACGGGCGATTTATTCTATTTATTTTAATCCAATGACTTTCTCTATTCATCTTTCTCGCCAGTTCGGCTTCACCTGGCTGCTCCCAGATTTGGCAGAACTTTTGTATTTGGGGTTAGTTTTGCCTTTTTTTTTTTTCTATTTTGTGTTGTGATTTATTTGATTTAGTATTGTAGTCTTATTAGGTAAGATTTTGGAGAAGTTTCACTGTTAGTTTTTTTTTTGGTCTTCTTTCCCTTTTTTGTGATTTATTTGTCAAAATGAAATTTAAAGGGCTCTAATTTTGTTGATGTGTATGTAGAAGAATGTTTTAATTACATTTTTTGTGAAATGTAATTGTAGAGAATTTGAAAATGTCATTTTCCGCATTTCATTTGTTGTATTTTGTTAGATTTTTTGGCTTGTATGAGAAGGTTTTTTTTTTTTTTTTTTTTAATGGAAGTTGTTTGTTAATCTTTATGTTTTGGTTATTTTCCCTTTCTCAAAGTTTTATAAATAGATAGGCAGCTTAGATAGTTCAGTTATATTAAGCAAAATTTAGAATATGGTTTTGGTGGGCACTCGTACGAATTTATCAGTGAAACATAGTTGTGCAGTTATGATAGGATGAGGAGCGTCGTTTGTTCTTATGTATGGCAAAGAATTGTCTTTAAATGTTAAGTTTGCACTGCCGTATGATGGGGGCATGTGCAGTCCCTTGCAAGTGCTAGTTAACATGATGTTAGAGCAACTGAAGTTAAGGGTGTTGAAAGCACTTAAGTATGATACATCCAAGTACATAGTGATATTAGTTTGTCATTTTCCCGTAGGGAGTGAGTTCATTGCGACACATGTGAATGATGATGATGAATGTGTAATGGTGTTGTCGCATGCTGTTGGACAAATTCTTCTGCTATATGTAGAGGTTGAACAGCTAAACATGACTTCCATTGATGCTGAGAATATAAACGCCTAGGTGCAAGAATCATTTAGTTTGGATGAAAAGGGTAGAAGGAGGTTCAATGTTTACACCATTAAACCCCGCACATGCTAAGTTCCCTATGAAGATCTATCAATTTGAAATTAAAATTTTACACGTGTATAATCTTTTAGTTAACTAGTGTATGTTTGTGTTATGAAGTAAAATGCATAATAAGTTTTGGCACGCAAGTGCCTCCACTCAACCAAAATTTATTGTTAATGAAGTTTATGAAACCATAAGCGGCTCAAGTGAGGAGGGTGATGATGCTGATGTTGTGTTACTATGTGAAGTTAACGAAAAGAATGGTGATGTCAATAATGAGATTAATAATGTCATCCAACATTATTGTTATTGGATTGTTGGCACTGTAGAAAGAGTGGCAGCAAGTAATGAGTTTGTTCAAACATGTTTGAGCACTCATGATTAAGATGATGAAAGAAGTTCTGACGATGAGAATATAGGACAACAAATTGAGTAAGAGTTTTCAATTCCAATCTAATTGATGGAGGGGATGTGTTTCAATAAGAATGTGGACATGCAGTTTGCATTACAGGGACAGTCGATTAGAAATAATCTTACATTTGTCATGGTTGCTTCAAACATGCATAATTTGACGATATAATGTGCTCAGCATGGTAGGTTGGGCTCTCCGTGCTTGTGGCTATTGCACAGGTTTGAGCAAATGACTAGGAGGGATATGGAGAATATTTCTATGAAGCGTCAACATACTTGTGCTACACCTATTCTAGTGATAGGACATAATCAGTATAATTCTCATTTCATAAGCTACTTTATATTACCCACTATTAAGAGGCAGATGGACCTAAAGCCAAGGGAAATTATTGGTCAAATTGAAGCTAAGTTCAACATCAATATATCCTATATGAAAGCTTGGGATGCAATACAGAAAACTATAAAGACTATGTTTGGTAGTTGGGAGGAGTCTTATCAGACTATAAACTTTTTTATGGAGTCTTATCAGAGCTACCTTATATTTCCCATGCCTCCGGACATTCCCTCTGCCTTATGTTGTCTTCCTTGGGCGCATATTCTATCAGACAAGGTGATGCTATTGCGGAGGAGCATCACCACCTAAGTACTAGACCATTACGTGCTCCACAACATTTCACTCATGGCTCTGATCCCATACCACGTAGGCATATGAGAAGGCACTAGTTGTACTTATGTTCTCATGAAATGTCATATACATTCATGACATATGTTGTAATACTGGGAGTTATTTGATGGGTTGTCTACTTTGTTGTACTTTTACAGATATGTTTGATATTTTTGTTGTGCTGCACTAATGTGGATTACATAATTAATGTTATTCTAATGCTACTCTTGACATTTCTAAACAAAGACAATGGAGAAAAAAAAAAGAAGGTGAAAACTAAAATACATTTCTTAATGTAGATGAAATAACTCTGTACTTAAACACCTAGAACAACTTCAACTTCTCATACGACTATCATACTTCAGTTAATATCTTAAAAGAAATCATAGAAATTGAAACCAACCCTAATTAGTTTCACTTCACAATTTCCTAATACGAGCTTTAAGTTTGCTTTACGTTGGAAAACAACAAAAGTAGAATTGAAACTCATATTGCAGATCTCACCAATCTGCTAGATTTGGAAACTTTATCCTCTTACCTCAAGGCAAACATTTCTTTATTGCTCCTTACACAAATATAGGATAAACGTCTTCTCATATGACCTCCAATGATGATAAAGAATAATATATTCATCATCAACCTTCGGTCGTTCAACATCAGTCGAACTCTCACCTACTCTTTCACATCTAACACCATGAAAGCGCATATGTAGAAAAACTAAACTAACTAGGTAACCATCACGGTCCAGAAAATTTTCCTCCACATACTTCCATCCCCTAAATTTTAAGAAATTTACATGCTATTGCACTCCATCTTCATCACTTTAGTATGTGCATATCATAGTATTATATCCCTGTCTTCAGTCCACACATACATGCAATATTTGAATATCTCATTTGCTTTCATCTCTGCTCCAGGAGACTGGCTGCACACCTTGTAATACAATCATGCATTCGATGGATGGTAATATCCAACAACTATTTTGTGGACATACCACAAGACTTCTCATTATCCGGCCAATACATTCTACGCATTCATAAAAAAAAAAAAAAAAAAAAAAAAAAAAAAACCAAAATACATGCCAAACTATCACACCTCTCAAACAAAACCAACATATAAGTACTTACTTCACTCAATCTTCACCTCAAATGGAACATAAGGCTCTAATATAGCCAAACTTTCAAGATCAATGGATTCAAAGGCCAACATTCAATTTGATTTTTAAAACTAAATCATGTCACACTGCAGAAGCATGTGACATTAACCGAGTACAACATGTCAAACTGTCAAAGTGTTGTAGTGTTATATTTGCACAAATTATCTCATATCTGACTATTCCAGCAAGGAATCCAATGCTCATTCTAATTGGAATCCAATGTTTATTAACTCATTAATTCATTTTTTTTTAAATATTTATAAGTGGTCACCCGTTAAATGGACAACTTTAGCGAATTCTAAATTTTTACATTCTGTTGGTTTACTAACTAATTAATGTTTAAATGATGCTTAATTTAAAAAAATGTCCTGATATTTCTATTTTACTGAAGAAAAATAAATTTTATGAATAAAGAGCCATAAATTTTTATGCATATCAAACATTTTTTTTAGAATAAAAGTTTTATTAAATTTTGTACCGAGGAAAGTTTACTTTTATGACTTTCTAAAAAACAAACTAGCAATTGTCAATGCGGGGTTGGCACGTGCGATTGACTTCTGATACAATTATCTCAATGGTCCTGTGATCAAAGACTCTGGCTCTTTCAGTGTAATTTTTGAAAATTATTATGAGTAATTTTACTTAATATCTAAAAGAAAGAATTTATATACAAATTTATAATTTTTATATATTTATATATCTCACATCTAAAATTTTTAAATATATATTTATATGATGTCCTGACATCTAAATTATATTTAAAAGCATTATTTTCAAATAAATGAATGTTAATAATATTTTTGATGTGATTTAGATACCAGAGTATCACGTAAGTCCCCCTTTTTTTTATATTGCACCTTTTATCCTAACTTAGTGATTGAGAGTTTTGACTCTACTACTAAAATTAGGGATTCAAAATTTCTATGTATAGCCATGTATACAAAATTGCAATTAAAATTTTTAATAAAATTAAAATTTATAATTTTTATAACTTTTTTTTTTATATTCTTTCCAATTGTTATATTGTTCATTTTTTAAAATTTCATTATTATTATCATCACCATCTCCAAATTATTAATGCCAACTCAAGATATTAAATTGCTAAAACCAAAAATTAAAACTTAGAAAAGTAAAATAAAATTTGGATGAATTATTTCTAATAATAATAATAATAATAATAATAATAATAATAATAGCATACACAAAATATACTATTTATAAGGAAATTAAATCTGAATTAAAATGGGGGATTTTATTTTATTAAATTTTAAACTTAGATTTCGTTTGGAACAGCTTTTTTGCTGCTTTCTAAAATAACTCTCTAGTACCAAATTTTATAATTAAAAAAAAAGAATTTGTAATGCACTGCTGCTTTAGAAAGCAATAAGAAAGTTAGACTTCATTTGAGATAGTTTTCATATTGCTTTATAAAGCAGCTTTTCTAATACAAAATATATTAAATCAACAAAAACAAAGCCCAAAAGCTATCCCAAATGAAACCTTAATAAAAAAATCTCGATAATGAGAAAAAAATAAAAACAAAAACTATTTTTCTTAAGACTTTTATGCCAATTAAAATAAACTCATACAGATATCATATATACAAACTTCGAATTCAAAACCTCATTGCTCAGAGCAACAGATCAATGTGAGAGCATTTATTACTGCATATTTAAAAAAAAAAAAACCTTTACTGATTCTGCACCTTTGTTGACATTTTGACCGATTCTTAGTTCAATCTCTTTAAAGATGCTATAGCAACTGCAGACAGTCACAACACAAAAAAAGATAAAATAAGAACAAGTTTTCTTCACATTTAAAGTTTTTCAAAAGTTTCAGATCTCACAATTAATGAGATTATATAAGTTCAACATCTTCTTTTTAAGAGATTGAGCTTCAAATAATGTACTATTAAAATATTTAATATATACAGTTCATGAATGCATAAATACGATTAAGACTTGTTCCTTAAGGCTTCGATTGATTGAGATCATCTTCCTACTACTTCTTATAATAACTTTTTCGTATAAAAATTAAAATTTTGTTACGAAAAAATAACTTTAAGAAGCAGTAAAAAAGTTATCCCAAACGAAACCTTAAACTATCAGGAACAAGTTTCATGAGCTTTTGAAGGACTTGCAGGGAACATTTTGTCAATTTATTTTTATTTTGACAAAGTTAAAATGCAAAAATTGCAAGTACTTCAATTATTACAAATTTGACTAAAGTTTTGAACATGAGGGCCATTATATTATTTATGAAACATTATAAAAACAGCCTAAAAATTATTTTTTTTAATACAGTAAAAAGATCCATATTATGAAATTTAACAATTAAATTTTATAAAAACGTTATTATTCCTTTAATGTGGACTTTTCAAAACATAGTTTTTAAAGATAAAGGATTTGTTTGGGACAGTTTTTTTATTGCTTTTTAAAATAGTTTTATAGTACAAAAATTTTTTGAATTGGAATATTTTATACTAATAAGTTAAAGAATTCATTTGAGAATGCTTTTTGATTGCTTCTTAAAGCAGCTTTTAGTACAAAAAAATTAATTTTTGTAATAAAAAGTTGCTTTAAGAAGCAGTAAGAAAACCGTCTCAAATGAAGCCAAAGTTAAAAAAAAACCATGTAAAAGCTGATAAAGCACTTTCCTTCAACAAAATTAGATAATAATTTTGATGAAACTCTACCAACTCTTATACATTTATGCTTCGTTTGTGACAGCTTTCTTACTACTTTTTACATCAGTTTTCTAACACAACAAGTTCTTAAAAGCAAAAAAAAAAAAAAAGATAAAAAACTGTCCTAAACAAAGTCTTAATCCATGATCTGTAGTATAAGTACAGTATATCAAATCATATTACCTCTCATCAAGTAATAAATGCATTAGCCGATCATTGCATTTTCTTACTTAGGCTTCATTTGGGACGGCTTTCTTTGGATGTAATTTAATTAAAATTTTTGAACTAGAATGTTGCTTTAAGAAGCTGTAAGAAATCCATCCCAAACGAAGTCGTAATCTTGCTTAAATTGATATGATTGATATGAGAGGTAATATAGATGTAGGTGATCACAAGATTGCGAGGCACTATATATATCAAGAGCAAAGAAAAAATCAACAATATTGAAACAAACCATATGTTTCCATTTGGCCTTAGGCAACCTATTCAAAATACTTGTTGAAGAGTAAAGACCAAACATTGCTTTCTCCCCTCCTATGTGATAGAATTGATTATTTCCTTACTGTTTATTGCTTGTTTTGGCTGTGATAGAAAAGATTGTTAATAATGAGCCTGTAGATAATATAAATAACTTTTGGCTTTCTGACCAATTCAACCAGTTATTGCTCCAATGAAGGATGGGACAAATGATAGAATCATAGGTAGTTAGAGTTTTAAAGCCATGAAATGATTGAGGGGCTTTGTTGGAAGAACACATAGTGAACAAACTGTCTTCCCTTTCTTTTGTTAATATATAATGAATCAGAAGTTTTAAATTTAGAACTAACAAGAATTGGCACAAAAAATTGACTTGCTCATATATATTTTTAACCCAAAGGTGTAAATTTATATACGAACTAATTATATTTTAATCAGAACTAATTTATATTTGGTTCGTTAGCTCATTGAGCTCGGTTGATGAGTCATTTATCGAGCTGAGCTCGAGTTGGCTTAACTCACTTGCACAATGAGATGTGTTAATTTCGGGTCACATGTAGGATTCAGGTCGAACCCGACTATTCGAGTTCGGGTCGACCTGACCCGTTTTTGCAAACTGGTCGATTTTCTGGACCTGAACCCGACCCGCTTCGGGTTTGGGTCAACCCGACCCGACCCGCGGACACGACAACTAACGCGGAACTGCCCGATGGCAGCAGTGGGTAGAGGACAGTGGGACGCGCAATAATAGAAACCGGAGGCAGCGGGAGAGAGACGCGTGATTCAGCGGAAGTCGGCAGCAGTGGGACGCGCGGCGCAAAACTAACGCGGGACTCGCACGACTGCGGGACGCGGAATTGACGCCGGCAACTGATGCAAGACTCGAAACTGACGCTGGACGTGACGCGACGTTGGCCTCGGGGCGCTACGCTACGTGACAGGGCGGGGTCATTTTGGGTCATTTCGGGTCATCACCGGATTCCCAGGTCAACCTGAAATTGACCCGGTTTTTCAAACATCCCGGGTCGGGTCCAATATTGACATCTCTTAGTTGCACCTCTTGTGAGGGGTCTTCACAAGATGAATGATAAGTCCAATTCTTTTTGGTTAAGTGTGTCCACAGTCCACTAATGAATAGCCCTAATTAATTTTTGTTTTCTTCTTTACCCTGATTTATGTTCCTTAAAGAAGATTCAAATTGTTAGAAAAGTTCTGACAAGAATAAGGATGAATGGAAACCACATGAAAAGTATTAGAGAATATATTATGTGACACATTATTTGTTTTTCCTTGTCCTATAATTAGCTATTGTCTTCATTTAGAATAATTTGTAGAGGCCCAATCCGATAGCCCGATTAATTAGTTGGGCCTTCTTTCTATCATGAAATTCGTTGTACTTTCCCCACACAACTAACCTTGATTAATATTTAATCCACGTAATTAACACTTTCAATTATGTTGCTCATTCTTTACTCCTTGTAATTATCAAAATGATGCAGCTCTCCTTGATTTGTTGGTTGGGAGTTTGGCTCCCAACTAAAAGATTATGGGTTCGAGTCTAGCATATGTATATTTAGGTGCCGCCCCTAATCCCAAAAAACTACTAGAGGGATAACCTATGAACCTTTCTACTTACAACTAAGCTTGTAGTAACCCTTCATCAAGTGATGCGAACATCGAGCATTTTTAATTTAAAGGATTTAATATTAATGCTATTTTTTCATCTAATTTAGATATTTGACCATTATACAAATAAATATACAAATTTAGATGTTATATTTGTAAATATATAAAGTTATGTAATATACATATGCAAATCCCCCCCCCCCTCCTAAAATTAAAAAAGATATCTTTAATGACAAACAAGAATATTTTGAAAGATTAGAACACTAAGCTTGGTTATTTTTAGAGGCAAATAAAGACAAAATCATTCCTTTGTCAACCATGAAAAAAATTTGTGACAAAAGGATAGTGTGTCACACTGTAATGCTAGAAAAGGACAATAAAATCAGATTAATGGTGGAGACTAAAACCAATTCATATTATTTAGCATAAATGTTTATCCTTTGTTGCGTCCAGACCTATCTTCTGCGTCAATAAAACATATATTATACAATCAAAAGAATAGCTCAAAAGAATAGAATTACTAAAATATCTCAATCAAACAGTTAACTTTTGGTTTTGGGATGTGAATTTATCAAAACTGATACGTAATCATGAAGTAATCTTGATCGGGCACGAATCTCGAGAAAAAAATTTATCCGGAAACTTCAAAAATTAAATCCGAAGCACCCGAACTCTGATTTCAGCGAGCTTAGAGTCAAACTGAGCGTCTCAAAAATACGAACCCAACGACACCAAATTCAACCCAATCCGAGCCCAAATAGATCCAAATCAAGGACCCAAAGCGCTATTGGAAGGTTCAAACAACAATTTGAGTTACCAAACAATCTCAGATTTTAACGAGCTTATACTCGAATCAAACGGCTCGACGAGACGAATCCAACGAACCCAAGATCGCCGAATTCCGACATCATTAAGGCCTCCAAATGTCCAACGAACGGGGCACAATCGAAGGGTTCAATATCGGCCGTCCATTCGACCACTCCCTATTCGCCCATGATCTCACACCTATTTGCAAGTCATGCCACTCCATAAAAACTATAAATAGAGCCCTCATTCTTCACAAGAGTACTCAAGTGAGAAGAGAGAGAGGAAGAGAAGAGAAGAAGGGGAAAGGGAGAATCATCTCCTCCTCGACCACCGCCGGAGTTTCTTTCCGCCGCCTGAATACACCAGAACTCTGCCGGATTTTCGGGAGACGTCAAAATTCTGCAGAATTTTGTAATTTTGCTTCAGATTAGAAGAAACGGATTGTAATCTGATCGTCCTGACTTGTGGGACGAATCAACTTCTTGTAATTTACAAAACACTAGTGGAACTTTTCAGCTAGGCGTGACCCCGTGGTTTTTCCCCTCTTTCGGGTTTTCCACATAAAAATCATGTTGTTCATTTCCTTTTCTGTTTGTGTGTTGAATATTCATGCAATGCTCAGACGTGAATTTATAAACTCTACCGCCGCGTATATTCTAGCCCGCAACAAAAACATTGAAAATTATATCTTATTTTAGTTTGGAAATAAGTTAATGAGTGGATTAACAAGTCAAATTCAACTCAAATTGAACTTTATTTTGACTCCGGCCAAAATCGAGCAAAGTTAATGAACTAGGTATGGCTCAAAGGCAAGAGCTTATGGATAATCACCTTTTTCTTAATCCAACACAATACAACTTCTATAAAGTCATTATTTTTCTGGAGAAATTATTACGTACGATCACCAGACCGTCCGGAAATGAATCAGGATGAGCCACGTCATCAAGTACACAGCATACACAGTGGCATCCCCTGATTCACCTTCGGACATCGTCTGATGACTACACACAATAATTCCTCATTTTCCTGCCCAGATTTTATAGTTATGAGATGAAGTTGATTATAGCTAATTTAGTGTATTTTTAATTTGAACCCTTAACAAGTTTTATTGAGCATCATGGGTTAAATAGTCTGTTACAGTGATCTCTTATTAATAATTTATAGGTACTAATATTAACTTCAACTAATTACAGGATATTAGTGCAAGCTATTCAATATTTAATTATTTATACCATATTATTTTGTGAAAATTGGAAAAAACTTTGTGGTACAATGGTTGTTAATGTTCAATTAATATCTCAAAAATTTTAATTATATTTTAAGTATTGACTTTAGGCTTAGAAGGACTCATATTAGATTATTTTCATTGTTATTGAATTCATTTGTTGGAAACATTAAATTTGATTATAAATTTGATGGAAATAATTTTTATCAAATTTTTTTGGTGCGAGGAACCTTTCGCTGTCACGTTTGGCTTCGTCGAGCGCGCTTGGAGGTCCGTCCTCTGATCTACCTACCGGGCCACCAGCCGGCGCTTTGGGGCCTCCATTGAAGGGGAAACTGCCGCTCGAGGGAATCGAACTCGGAATAAGGGATTTCCAATCGAGCACACGCCCACTAACCGAGCTAAGTATAGGTGGATAATTTTAATTAAAAAGTTTTCTGCATCCCATAAGGTCAACTCCCAATGATGACGTACCAACTGGCATTTTTTTAGCTCTTTATAGTTCCTGATTAGCCACCGTGTTCCGTCTACATCTACCACTTAAGCCTTGGGCAATTTTTTAAACTAAGCATCATATTAATTATAATTAAGCGATTAACCAACGGAAAAAAAAAATTTTAAACTCGCCAAAGTCGCCCGGTTAACGGGCGACTTATATTTTAAGTAAGTCGCCCGTTTAACGGGCGACTTACCCTTCACTTATATCACCCGCGCAGTCTCCTTTTCTTACCCTAAAAAGCTCGTTTCGGCGACTCTCGGCGACTCTCGGCGAATCCGGGCAAATCCGCGAGGTAAGGATGTTTTAGGAGTTTATTTTGTCATTTTTTGTGTTAAATTTCTTTCCTTTAGTGGTTTTTTTGCATTTGAATGACTTATTTTAGAAGTTTAGGATTCCTTTAGTGCTTAGATTTAGGTTTTGTGTGTGCAAAGTGGTATTTTATTTAGGATAAGCTTGAGAAATTTTTTTATTTGTGGAAAGAAGTTAATTTTTGCTAGGATTCTTTTGGGCAAATGTAGATTTACATTTTTTTGAGATATATAATATGTTGAGCATATATTAAATGATAAGTTTTTGGGGAAAAATAAAATAATACACAAGAAAGAGCAAACTAAGGCTTCTTTTTGAATGATTTTCTTATTGATTCTTAAACAAGCTTTTTAGTTCAAAAGTTATATACTAAAAATTATTTAAGAAACATTAAGGTCTTCCCAAATTAAGCTTATATCTAAGTGCAAATTAATAAACAGATTGCAACTAATAGTTGATTCACATAATAAATTAGCAATTTAATGAAGACGTATTTAAAAAAAATGAAGACGTATTTTCCACATTTGACATCTAATAATGTTAATTAAGCTTTAATTATAATTAATTGTATAGTTTTGTTCCATTTAACAGATTTGAGCTCAATTTCTATTCCATTTGATTCATTAAGTTATTTACAGATAATTATTTCAATTAATTATATTAATAGTCTGTAGTTCTGAACTTTTAAATTTTAGAGGATGCATAAGTTGAATATTTTTATAAAATTTTATTTACAGAAGAAAAAATAGAAAATTTTGTATCACCATTTTCTGACATATAATTGAATAAAATTTGTATTAAAGAAATCTTAAAATTAATATAAGGATATTTTTTGTTAAATTCCTTTCGTTTCTTAGACAGCACGAATTTTTTTGATAAATATGACTACGAAAGTCATATGTTCGTTTTAGGGTTAGATTTTGATATAAGGTTTTCCCTATTAAAATAGAAAGTTAAATGTGAATAAAAAAATATCTATTTAAATATATTTAGTTAAATTCCTATGTGTGAATTTATTTGTTGAAGTATAGTAAGATTGTGTATGGGTAATTGTAGGTAATCATAAACTATACTTAGTAGTGCAACAATGTCTGGACGAGGAGCATCCTTTATTCTTATGTATGGTGGGCACTTGTCTTTAGATGATAAATATTCACCAACATATGTTGGGGGTAGTTATCGGCCTTTGCAATTATCTGCAAATATGAACTTAGAGCGACTGAAGATTAGAGTTCTCAAATCCCTAAAATATGATACGTCGAAGTACTCAGTAAACTTAGTTTGTCGTTTACCCTTGGGGAATGAGTTCATAGCTTCGGTTGTGGATGATGATGAGGTGTGTCAGATGGTGTTATCACATGCAGTTGGGCAAATACTTCTACTTTATGTAGAGGTCAAAGAAATTACTACAGAAAATATAGCTGTTGAGCAACTAACAGCTCACATGCACGAGACATACACTTTCGACGGGGTGACTGAATACACTCCGACCAATCCAAGTTTCATGCCGCAAAATGTTAAGTAAGTTTTCATATATGTTTATTTTAATGCATTTTAAATTAAAATTTATCGGCTGAGAAAGTTTTAATTGTTCAAAATATTTTTTGTACGTGATGAAGTCACCAGCATAGAAGTTTTTGCCATGACATTCCAGAATCTTCTGAGAGACCATCTGTTAATGTTGATGATGGTTATGAAACAATGAGTAGTGGATCAAGTGATCCAGATCCTGATGATTATGAAAATGACTCACGATATCATTTAGATGAAGTTAATGTTGATATGAATCCTGAAATTCATAGCATGGTCCAACGTTATTGTTTCACGAATGTTAGCACTACAGAAGGAATTACTGTAAACAATGATTTTGTGAAGGCATATTCATCAACTCGAGAATGGGATGAGGACGTAGCAAATGATAGGGCTTATGTTGGTAGCCAAGTCGAGGAAAAATTTTCAATTCCAATTGAACTGATGGAGGGTATGTGTTTTACCAAGAAAGAGGATCTTCAGTTTGCATTACAGGGTTGGTCAATAATAAATAATGTGGAGTATGTCATTGTAGCTTCAAATAGACAGAAATTTACAGTGGTTTGTGCTCAGAGTGGCAGGTCAGACATACCATGTTTATGGCGATTGCATGCGGGGGTGAGCAAACGTCTGGGGGGCATATGGAAAATATCTTCCATGAAGAACCAACATACTTGCGCAACCCCGATTCTAACGACTGGACATAGACAATGTAATTCACAATTTATAAGCTACTTCATATTGCCCAGTATCAGAAGGCATATGGATCTCAAGCCGCGAGAGATTATCGGTCAAATTGAAGCAAAGTTCAACATAAAAGTTTCATATATGAAAGCTTGGGATGCTAGAAGAAAAGCTGTGAAAATAGTTTTTGGTAGCTGGGAGGAGTCGTACCGAACCATAAATTTGTTCATGGACGCTGTTGTGTTTTCAATGCCCGAAACCGTTTATAAGATACAAACGTCTGAGAATCACAGATTTGAGAGATTATTTTTCTCCTTTAGGCCTTCGATAAAAGGTTGGAGCTACTGTCGCCCTATACTTTGCCTTGACGGCACATTCCTGTTAGGCAAATATCGAGGCACTTTACTAACCGCTGTGGGAATTGATGCAAACAATGGACTGTACCCCCTCGCCTTTGCAATTGTAGAATCAGAATGTGTTGATTCATGGGTGTGGTTTTTGAGCCAGTTGCATATACTACTTCCAATTGTTAGCACCCGACCTGATTTATGTATTATTTCTGATAGGCACGCTGGTTTGGTGCGAGGTTGTCGTGAAATTTTTCCACATGCTGCACATCGTCACTGTCTTCGTCACCTACGGGAAAATTTTAAAAAAGCAGTACGTCGAATGGGTGTTGGTGACGTTGAGTTTCTATGCCAGAAGATGTACATGGCCGGGAACACTGACGACCCAATGATATTTGATAGGTGCATGAAAGATATGATAAATGTGAAGGCTGATATTCACCAGTGGTTGGTAGAGCGTGATGTCACATCATGGGCTCTGACCTATGATGGTGGATTTCGTTATGGAGTTATGACAACAAATGCATCAGAGTCATTTAATGGAGTTCTTAAAAGAGCCAGGGGTTTGCCTATTCAAGCGTTGATTACAGCAATTTATTATAATGTTGTGTCTTTACACTTGAGAAGAAATGAGATGCTAGAGGGTTCCGAATTTGATGCAAGCAGCTTATTTGCACCAAGAGTACAAGCAACACTGCGAAAGATCGAGCAAGAAGCACGTAGGTTACCACAACCCATTCGAATAAATATGCGTGAGTTTCAAGTGGTTGACATGTCATCTCGGTCTTTCAGGGTTGATTTAGTTGACAATAAAAATTGCATTTGTACTTGTGGGAAGACTATTATATATCATATCCCGTGCCCACACGTAGTTAGCTGCATATCAGTGTTACGACAAAGTCACTACAATTATGTCTCACAATACTACAGCTTGGACAATTACAAGATGACTTATGCTGATCCATTTCATAATATTTCAGATCGATCTACTTGGGCACAACATGATCCATCAAGTGGCATACATCCACTCCTACCCCCAAATTTTAGAAGACGTTCTGGGAGACCAAGAACAAACCGTTTTAGAAACACAATGGATGAGAGAATTGGTCAAAGTAATAGAAAATGTGGTGCATGTGGCATAGTAGGACATAACAAAGCAACTTGTCATACTAGGTAAGTTTTAAGTTTCAAATTTTTCATATCAAGAATGCTTTTCATTATTCATAGATTTTTTTTCATTATCTGTAGAACCAAAATTAATTAGTTTTTTATATCAAGAATTATTTGCATAAGTTGTTTATTTTTCATATTAAAAATGCTATGTTTTGCTAATGTCATTAAAATTTTATATTATTTATGCTTTCCTAACATTTCCTTTTCCTACCAGGTTTCATGGCAGCCGCACAAGATAGGGGCCGCGGGCGCCGCAGGCGCCCTTCTAGTGTGGAGGCTTCCACACAGCCATCTGTACATACCATTCAACCTAGCATTTCTTCACTTGCAGGCAGCCACCGAGCAGCCCATCCTGAGCAGGTAAATTTATATACATTAGTTATTGCTTCATTGTTCAAATAAATAATCTCAAATATGGCAACAATTTTATTATTTACAGGGCACTATATTGGAGGCTGCTTCACACTTACTGATGGTCCATGAGTGGCCCATTAATTGCCCTAGGTTCATGGAGGCTTTAGTTTTTGTGGGTTTGGACAGTGTCAGTCAGATGAGGTATAGGAGGATGGATCATCACTTGCTTACAGCTCTGGTTGAGAGGTGGTCGCCACAGACGAATACATTTCACCTGCCAGTTGGTGAAATGAGTATTACGTTGCAGGATGTTTCTATGATATTGGGGATACAGATTGATGGACCTTCTTTCGTTGGACACCCAGTTGTTGGATCAGGCAGACGATGGATGAGTTGGCCAGATTGTTGTGATGATTTACTAGGCCAGCATCCGGACCCAGATGTTTTGTATCATGACCCATTCAATCCACGAATTACAGCGAAGTTTAGGATGGGCCAGGCACATGCGCAGACATGTGTTCCACTAAGGTGGATGAGGTGGATTTTTGGAGGGACTCCTACATTGATCTATCTGAGATGGATTTTTGGAGGCATGTGCGAGCTTACATTTTATTTATACTTGGATGTCACCTGCTCCCAGACACTTCAGGCTCTGAAATTCATTTACAGTACTTGCCGTTGATGGAGGATATAGCAATATTCAGGACATACTCACTTGGAGGTGCAGTACTAGCTCATTTGTATAGGGAGCTATCTGAAGCAACTAGACCAAAACGAGCCAACATTGCAGGTTGCATCCACTTATTACAGATATGGTCTTGGGAGCATCTGCATGTTGGAAGACCTCAGCTTCATGTACCATTTCCTATTCAGCTTGATGGTTTGAGTGTTGGAATAAGGTACGCTGTTATATTTATGTTATTTAATTTTAGTCTTATTGCTATTGTATTAATAAATATTAAATAGGTGGAATGAGGAACGACTTCGGGAGGTACCTGTAGGAAATGTTATGACATACAGGGATGAACTTGATGGCTTACTGGAGAGTCAGGTATGTTAAGTATAATTATATTGATACATTTTAATCATATTTGTTCCATATTATGACGAATAATTTGTTATATAAAAATGATACAGGTAATATGGGAACCATACACTGCAGAGATTCGTGCTCAGGTTCCAGAGATATGCACTTCAGGTCAGGACACTTGGCTCTCCAGAGTTCCTTTGATCAGTTGGAAAAGGGTTGAGTGGCATCTCCCTGATCGAGTACTACGACAATTTGGATACTGCCCTTCAACTGATATCATGCCAATGGATCCTAGTTTTGTAAGAGTTGATGGACGTGGTAAGTCAGATACTGATTGGGCATTATATCACCAGGCAAGTATTGCACTATGGGAGAGCAGGAGAGCATACATTGTTACTGGAGAGATTCCTGGGTTGGACTATGATTATAAGGTGAAGCAGTACTTAGCATGGTTTCATTCTTGGGCTACACTATACATGCTAAAGCCCCCAGTGGATCCTCCGAGTACATACTATCCAAGATCACCAGCTGAACGTCACATGGTAAGTTTAAGTTATTTAAATTTCATTATATGAAAAATTTTAACTGAATTAGTTATCCTGGCAGCGAGATTTCTTTGTGAGCATGGAGAGAAGATTGCAACCACACTTTGGCGGTACTGAGGGGACACCTTTACAGATGGATGTGAATATTGTTGGAGATATGTGCCAAAGATTGCGACAACAGATATACATTGACGATGCTCATTATTTTGATGAGGCAGATGCTCAGGTGTTTAGTCCAGCCATTCCGACTACAGATCCATATGATGCTGGGCCATCCTCCTATCCTGATCTTGGTCCCTCTCAGAGCCACTTCGCAGCTGAGTTTGACGTCGCCTCCACCCCTCAGTTCGTACCTTCTTCCTTGGGAGAGCCCCCAGTTACTCAGCAAGATGTTAGTGATCAGGACCAGCGTCATCTACGTACCAGGCCACTACGAGCACCTCAGCATTTTACTCCAGGCACTGATGCTATTCCACATCGACATAAAAGGAGGCATTAGTTTTTTGTATCATGTATCTTTTAGTTGCTTTAGTTATATTTTGTTGTTTATGTTTCTTATTGTGCTACTATGAAACTACTATTTTGTTTAATTGTTTCGTATTTGCAATGAAGAACTCTTGTTTGCTTAATTGTTTTGTAATGATTTAAACAGGATAACATAACATATTAAAAAAAAGACACTCTTGCTGCTAAATAAAAAGTACGACAGGCTTGAAAATATAAAAGATGGCATCGAATAAGCGATGCTACAAGTGTACTAATTCCTAAGCAGCATATGCATACGTGATTGGAGCTGTGACTGTGTTGGACAACACTTCATCCTGCACTCAAACTCATACTGTAGGTCCTGCCAATCCTCAAGTTTGAAGAACTCTCTCAGCTGACCATCAAGTGTTACCTCCTTCATCCGATCTTTATAAAAATTTTTAATAAATTGGTCATACATCAAACACCAACTACGATAAAAAATGACATGCTCATGATCAAGCTCACTACAGTCGAGATCTGGTGGTGAATAACCCTCGTCTCGATGGCGTTTCAGCTCGTGGTATCGCATCTGTAAGAAGTGAGGGCTAACAAAATGACCGTTGACCTCTTTGAACCTAATTTCAAGTGATTTCCAACCTGCAGCATTTAAAAAATTTTGTGTCCTGAAAAATTTTACCACGATCAACTCAGCATGTATAGCCCAGAGCCTATCATCATCTTCTTCTGACCATTTGTGGAGACAGCACCGAAAAAACTCATTTGCATTCGCCTTTCGCTCTAATGGAGTATCACCGGCTCGTGCTATAGAAGCATGAATCCTACGACTTTCTTCATCAAATCTTTCTTTGTTGGGTACTCCTTTGATGATCTCCATATATGACCAACTCATTTTGAGTGACTTAACAAAAATGCTGTATATGCTATGTATGTACTCTTTAAATAGGAGAGTGTAAACATATGCAGCCAAAATATACATTAACATATTATTGGACCTTTTAACTTTATAGTCTATCTGTTAGGACTAGATATAGCCAGCTATATGATTTGTCCAATCATGTACAGCTAGATGACATAAGAATCCAATGCTTTCAATGACATCTCCTAATAGAGGAATCCAATGTTCTCATTAAGTAATTCAAGCAGCATGTGCATCTATTATTTTTTTTAAACAGAAAAATCCAATGTCTACTTAGAACATTTCTATTAAAACTTTAATAATTCATTTAAATATTTAATAATTCAAAAAAACATTTATTTAATTACAGATAAAAAAATTTTCTTACAATTATAACTTTCTTTTAAATTTAAAATTAACAATCAATTTTATTATATTATTGAATTTATTAATCGGATTAAATTTATTTAAAAATTAACAATCAAATTATTAATCTGATTATATTCTTTAAGTAATTAAATGTATTAATCATTAATATTAATTTGATTAAATTTAAATTGATATAATACTCATTAACTCAAACAAGTTCTTTCTACAAATTCTTCCAAACAAACTAATTTTTAAGCTTTCTTTTAAAAAAAAAATAATAGGAAAATTTATATAATAGGCAAATTTTTAAGCTTTCTTTTTAAATTTATATAAAACAGAATATATAGTAACTGATCATAATCTTATTTAGTTGCAATTTTTTTTTTTATTAACAAGAGTAAGTCGCCCGTTCAACGGGCGACTTACCACACTTACGTAATCCCGTTACTTCAATAAATAACGGTCTGAAGTATTTGAGGTAAGTCGCCCGTTAAACGGGCGACTTATCCTAAATAAGTAAGTCGCCCGTTGAACGGGCGACTTTGGCGAGTTTAAAATTTTTTTTTTTCGTTGGTTAATCGCTTAATTAAATTTTAAACGGTACTTAGTTTAAAAAATTGCCCCTTAAGCCTTTCCTTCTTCCTGCAGAGTCTCGTTGAGTTGAGAGCTCCAGCTGTTAGGCTTCGACTCGACGGCTCTCCCTTCCCACGGCGGCCATGAAAGCTGTCAGAAAAGTAACAAGATCCAATGGGTTCGCCAACATCTTGGCCATAGGCACGGCCAACCCTCCCAATGCAGTGGAACAGAGCATCTTCCCTGACTTCTACTTCCGCGTCACAAATACCAATCATCTCGTCGATCTCAAAAACAAATTCCAGCGAATCTGTAAGCACTCGAACATAGCCCATGGTGGAATTGAAGGACGGATAGAGCTGTTCTTGATTCGTTCTCTGGTAAAAGTTAAACAAAAAAATTGTCCATTTTTAACGTGCAGGTGAGAGAACAGCTATCAGGAAGCGCCATTTCGTTTGGGACGAAGAGCTTCTTGAAAAGAACCAGTGCCTCCGCACAGCCATGGCTCCGTCCTTGGCTGTAAGGCAGAAGATAGCAGCTGTTGAGGTTCCCAAATTGGGCATGGAAGCAGCCGTGCGCGCCATCGATGAGTGGGGGCAGCCAAAGTCTCGCATAACGCATCTCATCTTCTGCACGACGAGCGGCGCGAACTTACCCAGTGCCGACGTTATTCTCATAAGACTCCTCGGCCTAAACCCCTCCGTCAAGCGCGTCATGCTTCATCAGCAAGGATGCTTCGCCGGCGGCACAGTCCTCCGCATCGCCAAAGATCTCGCCGAGAACCACAAAGGCGCTCGCGTTCTAATCGTGTGCGCCGAGACAACAGTGGTGGTTGTTCGCGCGCCGTCGGTAAAACGCCTGGATGATTTGATTATCCAAGCTCTTTTTGCTGATGGGGCTTCGGCTCTAATTGTGGGAGCCGATCCTGAAGAGTCCGGGAATGAGAAACCGATCTTCTCAATCATTTCCGCAACGCAGGTTTTGCTGCCGAATTCAGAGGGGGCTATAAGATCAGGATTGGTGGAGAGAGGAGTAATAGCTACCATCCACAAGGATTTGCCGATTCTTGTATCGCAGAGCATTGAAAAATGTCTACAGGAGGCGCTCAATTTCAACCCGCTTGATGATTTTGATTGGAACTCCATATTTTGGGTGGCGCATCCGGGCGGGCGGGCAATTCTTGATCAGTTGGAGGAGAGGCTGAGGCTGAGGCCGGAGAAATTAATGGCGTCGAGGCATGTGTTGGCGGAATACGGGAATATGGCCGGAGTTTCTGTGCATTTTATTCTTGATGAGGTGCGCAAGAGATCGGTGAAAGAAGGGAAGATGAGCACAGGAGAAGGGTTTGAGTGGGGCGTGCTGTTAGGGCTTGGCCCGGGAATTACTGTGGAGACTGTGCTGCTTCGTAGCGCTCTTGTTTGAAAAACAATCATACAACAACACCTTGAAGATTTTATCTCACTACAATTTTTCTTTTTGGAATGAGGTATTCATCCGCTGTCATCTTAGCTTGTGAGGTGCTTGATAGTGTAACTAATTCTCAATTGATCTGAAAGAGGCACCCACCACAATAACCTCCTAGCCTGCACTTATTTGTGTCACACTGAAGAGGCGCTCACGCTTTAGGGGAATCGAACGTGGGTTGGGTACAAACCGCACTCGCCACCAATCAAGCTAAACAATGGTGAGTTTATCTCACTACATGAATTAGGCTATATGAACTTTTTTTTTTTCATTAGATAGGGGTTTGAGTGAGATGAGCTGGTTCGTGAGCCAGTTCGAGCTTGACTCATTTACGAGCTCAAGAGTCAATTTTATTGTGCCATGAGTTAAAGCTTGAGCGAGCTGAAGCTCGAGCTCAACTCAAAAGTTCGTTGATTCTCTTGATTAATTTAAAATATATTTAAAAATTAATTTAAGTTAATATTATAAAATATAATTTAACAATTTTAAAATAATTCCATATTAAAAATAAATTTTTTAAAATAAAAAATTTTAATTTAAACCTAGAAATCAAGCTCACCAATTAAGTCAAACTCGAGCTTTTCAAATGAGCTCAAACAATTGAGCGGGGTTGAGCTTAAGAACAATTGAAGATTAAGGTTTTGTTTAGGGCGGCTTTTTTAATGCTTCTTAAAGCAGTTTTTTAGTATAAAAATTTAAAATTTTGTACTAGAAAGCAAATTTTGTAATAAAAAACTGCTTTAAGAAGCAGTAAAAAAGCAGTCCCAAATAAAACCTAAGACTTCATTTGAGATGATTTTATTATTATTTCTTAAAATAAATTTTTATTACAAAAATTATCAGTAAAAAGCCGTTCCAAAAGAATCTAAGAATTTCATCATTATATAGCCTACAATCGTGGAGCAGCAAAGGGTAGGAATCTGCTCTGAAGTGTCAACAAAATTTTAAAAAAAAATTTTGGTATATAATAAGCAAAATTTTAAAACATTACATAAATTATCTTTTGGGATAGCATTAAATTATCTACTATGAAGTGTAAACTTTTAATAAATTATCTTTTGGGATAAAATTTAAGTAGAGATTAAGGCTTCGTTTGGGACGGCTTTTTCATTGATTTTCAAAACGGAGTTTTAGTACAAAAATAAAAAAATTTGTACTAAAACTCCGTTTTAGAAAGCAATAAAAAAGCCGTCCCAAACGAAGCCTAAGTCGCTCTTTTTTATAGAGCGACAGAGTGCTCATTGAACCATTGTTTTTTGTGGTATTAGATTTTTATTTTATATAAAAAAATAAATTAAATATTTTTTCTTAGATTAAATTTATATTTAGCTTTGATTAAGTTTTAATTTTAATTAATTTATATATTTTAGAATAATAAGACATCAAGATCTCTCAAAAAGATGCCTGATTTGATTTACAAAATTTCATTTGATATTTTATCTAGTCTTTGATGATAAATATAAATATAAATTTTAGATTTAATTTTTTTTTTCTATCATAATTTAATTTTTATGGTTATAATTTAATTTAAATTTGATTTTGTAGCAGGCTAGAATATTATGGTGGCTGAGAGATAGAGTTTTGCTTTTTAGTTTTTACTGAATGTCCAATAGACAATAAGATAAATGACAGAATTTGGATAACACAAGATTTTCTTTTTGAAAAATCCGAAAGGAAAAAAATTACAGAGTCTTATATGTAGAAACTCACAATCTTATTTCATCTTACAGACGAGAGACAAGAAGACGAACGGTAACAGAATGTAAAATGTATTATAATTTTCCTCTGTAGAAAACAAGCAGCGTACATATATATATAGGCCTTTGTTGAAGGCAATGACACGTGTAGGTCTAGGATAGGATACAAGAACTTATATGTAACAATTCGTATTTTCAGTTCTAATATTCCCCCGCAAACTAAGTATTGGTAGCAATGGTGAGTTTGGAACGGAGATCTTTGAACCGAGCGGTAGATAAAGGTTTTGTTAGAATATCAGCTATTTGGTCTATTGTACTGATAGGTAGCAGCCGAATGGTGTGACTTTGAATGTGATCTCGAACGAATCTTTGATCAATTTCGATATGCTTTGTACGGGCATGAAAGACGGGATTGTTCGCCAACGCAATAGTAGATGTGTTGTAGCAGAATATATCAACTGGTTGCGAATGTGGGATATGAAAATCAGCTAACAGCCGTTTGATCCAGATAGTGTCGGCTGTTGCCGATGCCAACGCACGATATTCCGATTCAGTAGAAGATCTTGATACAGTTGGTTGCTTCTTAACTGTCCAGGAGACAAGTGTATCACCTAGAAACGTACAGAAACCAGAAGTGGACTTACGGGTTATGGGATCCGAAGCCCAATCGGCATCCGAGAAAGTGCGAAGCAGAAGATTTGATCGGGTGATAGGTAGACCAAATTCTATAGTCCCTTTGATGTATCGGAGAAGTTTCTTCAACAATGCAGTATGCTGAGCAGCCGGATCATGCATATGTTGTGATAGAGCGTTGACAGCGTAAGCAATATCTGGTTAGAGTTAAATATTGGAGTGACCCAATGATAGTTCGGTAGATCTTTGGACTGAAGCACGGTGGATCGTCCGTCGCCTTAACTGTCAGTTTGGTAACATATGGGTTAGCCACCGAGTTGCAACGTTGCAGATCGGCGAGTTGAAGAATAGAATTTGCATAATGAGCTTGAGAAAGGAAAAACTTATCTGGTACCGAGTCTATCTTGATTCCCAAGAAGTGGTTTGCTGTACCGAGATCTTTCATTGTGAACTTTGATTGAAGTTGAGCTATCAGATCATCCACTGCTTTGGTGTTATTTCCCGTTATCAAAATATCGTCCACGTACACAAGCAAATAAATGTGTGTTTGATCTCTATGTAATATTAGCAAGGATGGATCCGCCTGGCTGTGTTGGAACCCAAGATGAAGAAGATGAATGGTAAACGTGGTATACCACTATCTAGGAGCTTGTCTCAAGCCATATATGGCTTTCCGAAGACAACATACGTGATTTGGGTTGGAAGAGTCCTCGAACCTGAATGTCTCCATGAAGAAAGGCATTCGTCACATCCAATTGGTGAACATGCCATTTGTAGAACAGCGCTATCGTAAAAAGGATCCTAATGGTCGGTAGCTTAGCTACCGGACTGAAGGTGTCATGAAAATCTAAACCTTATTGTTGTTGATTACCTTGCGCCACCAATCTGGCTTTGAACCTCGCAACTGATCCATCCGAGTTATACTTCGTTCGGTATGTCCATTTGGAGCCAAGAATTGAGCCATTTGACGGAGGCGGTACTAGATCCCATGTTCCCTGCTTCTGTAGAGCAAAGAACTCTTCTGCCATAGCCCTTCTCCACTCAACTTTCTTAATAGCTACGCTGCAGGATGTAGGATCAGTGTGCGGAATTTCTTGATGCAACAGATTAAGTTTGTTGATGGGTTTAAGAGAGCCCGTTTGCCTTCGTGTGGTCATGGAATGTTTCGGCCGAGAGGTAGATTTTTGAATGATTTGCGGAATGCAAGGATCCTCGGTACAATTACTATCCGGGACCTGAACGTTGATATGCTGAGTAGAATCAGCAGGCCGAGACTTTAATTCAGTAGACTTAGTACTTATATGCGGTGGTTGGAGTACAGAAGATGGAATCAACAGAGATGGCGGTGTTGAATCAACTCGTGTTGGGTCTTGAGCTAGACCGGTCTTGAATGGAAAGCAAGTTTCGTTAAATTGAACGTGCCTAGATATGAAAATTTTATTAGTTTCCTGGTTAAAACACTTATAGCCTTTCATAGTTTCAGAATAACCCATAAATATACAACGAGACGATGTGGGTGTGAGTTTTGTCTGATGATGTGGAGGGAGAAGAGGATAACATTCACAACTGAATGTTCTGAGGTGAGCGTACGACGGTGTGATATTGAACATTCGTTGAAGCGGAGATAATTGCTCGGTCGTGATGGAAGGAAGACAGTTAATAAGGTATGCTGCTGTAGAAGCTGCTTCCAGCTAGTAGGACAGCGGTAAACCTGCATTGTGAAGGAGAGTACGAGTAGTGGTAATGATATGTCGATGCTTTCTTTCGGCGATCCCGTTTTGTTCGGGAGTATAAGGATATGATGTTTGGTGAGAGATTCTGGCATTACGAGTGAATGTAAGAAATTTGTTGTTAACAAATTCTCCCCCACCATCAGTCCGTAATACTTTAATTTTGCGACCGGTTTGTCGTTCGATAAAAGTAGCAAATTGAATAAACGTGTTAGTAACATCAGATTTAGACATAATAGGAAATAACCAAATGAAACGAGAAAAGTCGTCAACAAACAGTACATAATACCGAAAACCTTGACAAGAAGGGACCGGAGAGGGTCCCCAAACGTCAGAATGAATTAAAGCGAGAGGAGCATTAGTAGTGCTAACAGATTGTTCAAACGAAAGTTTATGCCCTTTACAAGACAAACACGAAGTACACAGAGATTTAGAGGAAGTGATATGCAAATTTGGATAATGTGTAGAGAGCTGCTTGAGTACACGGGCTTGAGGATGCCCAAGTCTGCTATGCCAATCGACATTAGTGTTTCTTCCAGCAACAAGACCTGTATGTGGAGTTGGATGCGGAGCAGTAATTCTGTACAGGCCGTCTTTACAGGGGCCTTGAAGAATAGTTTGATTGGTCCGCTGGTCCTTAAATACAAAACCATTAGCATCAAATATGATAGAAATCGGATTATCCTTAACAAGGTTGGAAATGGAAAGTAGATTATAAGATAATGATGGAATGTGTAAGAGATGAGATAAGAAAAGCTTACTGTCGAGGGTAGGAAGAATCCCGATTCCCGTATGGGCAATGGGGACTGACCTTCCATCCCCAATAGTTACCATGTCGTTGCCATTGTAGGTGCGGGAGATGGCGAGATTGTCCATCTTGTTCGTCATATGTGATGAAGCGCCTGAATCAATGTACCAATCCTCTGTAGAATTGGTTTCATTAGCTGCAAGAAGAGCATTTGCAGTTTTAGAGCTTGGCTGGGTCGGTGTGTAGTTCATATTGAGGCGATGCCAACACGCGTCGGCTTGATGACCCTTCTTTTTACATATTTGACATGTAACAGCGGGATATTGAGAAGTAAAATTCGTGGAATTGGTTTCTTTGTTTGAGCGACCTCTACCGCGTCGACCGCGACCCCTGGAGGAGTATAATGCTGCTTGAGCATCTTGTAATTTGGGAAATCTTGATGCCGCAGCTTTGAGGTGGATTTCTTCACTGATTAGAAGAGCGTAGAGGTTGTCAAGGGATAGGGATTGCTGCATCATCCTGATTGTAGTAGTGAAGGATTGATATTCCGGAGGCAGACCATTGAGAATATAGATCATAACGTCCTCCGGATCAACCGACGAGCCCGCAGCAGAGATCTGATCAACAATCTTCTTAACCTCAGTTGGATACTGAGACATAGATAGAGCTTGCATCGAAAGGTTATGTAGCTCGTTCTTGAGCTTAATAACCTTTGAACGGTTCGATGATTGAAAGCGCGTGTGAAGCGTAGACCAAATCTCGGATGTGGATTCAAGATTAATCACATACGGTAAGACATCCGGAGAAATGGTAAAACACATAGCGGTAGCAAGATTTTGATCCGTGACTGACCAACTTTGCAGATCTTGATTGGGATCGACATTTTGTAATGCCGATTTGGGATCAAGAAATTGGGAAAACCCGTTTGCTTTGAGCAACTTAGCGAATTGAGTGCTCCAGAGAGGGAAGTTATCGGGTGTGAGAGAATGGGGAACCAGAGATTTGATATTAGAGATTACAAATTTAAGAGCCGGAGAGATCGTCGGAGCCGCGATTCCGGCCCCTGTAGTAGCGTCTGAGGAAGAAGAAGTGGAAGCTAGAGTCGCCATGGGATAGACGTCAGAATCGTAACGCCACTCTTGATACCATGTAGAAACTCACAATCTCATTTCATCTTACAGACGAGAGACAAGAAGACGAACGGTAACAGAATGTAAAATGTATTATAATTTTCCTCTGTAGAATACAAGCAGCGTACATATATATATAGGCCTTTGTTGAAGGCAATGACACGTGTAGGTCTAGGATAGGATACAAGAACTTATATGTAACAGTTAGTATTTACAGTTCTAATATTATATAGCTGAAATGATTCCACTATGAATGTGTAAGTTAAAAAAAATGTCCTATCTAATAACTTGGAGATGATAACATTACAAGAGTATGGCTGAAATCTGTATAGACATTTAAGACTAAATGAACATGGGTTCGATGGCGATGGTTCGACGAGAGAGGTCTGATTGTGGCTGTTTAAAAGTGATAGTCGGCCGTGAAAATTTGATGTCAACAATTAGATGGAGGTCATACAACAACGCTAGAATAGAGGTTTGACGGTGGTGAATGGTTGGTGAAAGTCTGATAGTGATCATAGTCAAGCAGAGGTTCAATGGTGGTGACTAGGCAGTCTAGCAGGGTCTAATGGCAGCGACCTAGCAAAAGTCTGATGATGGCGATCGGGCAACAATAGTTTACTAGTGGTGGAGCTCCAGTGGAGCTCCGGGACTACTCAAGCCTAAGATCCCTCTTGAATCTCTAGTTTCCCTCCTTCATGTAAAGCGTGAGGACTTTTTTATAGATTTTTGGGGGTGGCATGCTATATAAACATGGAGAAAATCCTTATTGTTTCAATGATGGCTCATATTGATTTCCTTGATCATAAAGCATTCTTTCAACATTTTATGGCCTTGATAAAGTCAAAATTAAGATATCTTTGGATTTTTAGGTTTGTGTCATCAAGCAACATTATTTGGCTATGGGAATATCATATTTGGGGATCATTTGTTCATCTAATTAATGGCTTAAAGTTTTTAATTACATTTGATGCCCTTGATTTGGGCTCATTCAGGCTTGGATGAGACCTTTTTTTGTTGTTTATTTTGTCGGATCGAGACACTATGTTTAACTATTAGTTCACTAAAATTAGAGCTTAGACTATCCTAAATTTAATTTTTAAAAGCATCCAAATCCAATGGGCCTCAAGATTCATACCTAATCAAGATGTTTTTTAATGTCATATCAGACATGATTTAAAAAATATTAGATTTAGGATTTGTTTTGGACGTTTTTTTAATGTTATATCAGAAGTTTTAGGATTTGCGATTTCCAAACAGGGTAATTGTCGGAAGAGAGCTGTGTGTTGCCGATGATTTTGATATTTGAGATGACGAATTTGAGGGCTGCTGGTATGCTCTGGTAATCGTCGTCGATCCTTTGTTGATGATTCGCCGTCTGCGATGAAGAAGAAGAGTTTGCCATTTGGCAGGAAAAGAAAATTTCAAGAAATCAGACTTGCTGTGATACCATAAAGATAAAACAGAACAAATGAGTGAAGCGCTTTTCTAATAGCCAGTCTACACATAATTACAATATTTATAGACTTAGTTATCCAGTCATGTATTGCGACGTTTACAACCGGACATATTAATATTTGCATATGTTATTATCAATCATGCTCTTGGCCTGCTTCAGCAGCCTGCGCTTTCACCATTCTTTTTGTTATCACCTTGTGCTTATGTTATTTCATTCACTATATGCTAATATTAATGATCAATGCTATTTGATTTTTTTTTTCTTTTTGGTCGACTAATGAGAAACTTTCAAAGAACAAAGACCTATTTGTAGTAAGTTTTTGTTTTTCAAATTTAAATCAGATACTCTTGTATACAAATCTGGATGAGTTTGGGAGATTAGGCAGATGACAACACATCCATCAGAAGTCACCTACAATAATCTGATGGGCATTTGCCCCAACAAGAGGAGTAAACACCTTGAATTGAAGGAGCACTCGTCTCAGCCAGTGGAGTACTTCCCTCATCTTGATGAACACTTGTCTTAGACCTCGTTTGAGACTGTTTTATAAAGTAGTCTTTTAGTACAAAGTTTTTGAACTTAAAAACTTTTGTACTATAAAACTACTTTAGGAAGTACCTAAAATTTATCCCAAATGAAACATTAATCACCATCATCCCAGGAGCATTCACCTCAACCAGACAGATTATTACGTGTGGAGTCCGGACACAGAGAACCGTTCATTTTGTAACTGTGAACAATTAATTAAAGTGCAGTTATTGTTCATCACTGTGCTTTTATTGTTCATTGCTGTGCTTTTACTGTTCACAATCACAAAACCAAACGATTCTCTAAGTTCAGACTCCGCACGTAATAATCTCTCTAACAACTCGGGAGGCACTTGACCTAGCTTGAAGAATGAAGGGCACTCTCCTGAACTAGATGGGCAATCACCCTAGAATATTTTGCACGAGAATATTATTTTTTTTTCTTTTACCCCACAAAAAACACAATGACAAAAAATGAACTAAACGAATACAAATTATACGAAAAATCGTGTCGCATAAATTTCTGCCGTGGAAATGAAGCCAGCTGCTACAGAATTCAAATGCAGGAAAATGAGCTCCGTCGTCGTTAGTCAAAGGTATCATTCTGGAACATTCTGCTCTGCGAAACTCTCACGCGGCGGCATCAAGAAATTAAACGCCTTCTCCACCGTCCGTTTCCGAGCGACGGCCTTTCCAACCACCTTCCCCTCCGCCACGAGACAAATTAGCAAACTTTTTTTTTTCTTAACAATAATAAATAAAACTTCCACCGTCCGTGCCATATGGCAAAGCAGGCGTCATTACAATTTTCTTAACTATAACATACTATTTTTCCATTAATTTTAATAACCTTTTGTTAGAAAAAGGATTATGATTTTTTATTATTGTTGTGATTGCTAAGAAATATAAAATAAGTAAAATATTTTAGAATTCAAAATTTTGTATGTTACAAATTTTTTATTAAAATAGAAAAATAAAATAAATATGAAAAAATAAGCACAAATAAATTTTTTCATGAAGGAGTGGACCCATAAATTTTAATATTATAATACATAAAAAATAAAGCACAAATATATAGTAAAGTTGTGTCAAAAAATAGCTTGCTAAAACATTAAGATTTAGACTTCGTTTGGAATTAATTTTTAAAAATTCTTAAAACAATTTTCGAGTACAAAAACTTTAACTTTTGTACTAAAAAACTGTTTTAAGAATTAGTAAAATAAAATGTCCCAAACGAAGCCTTAATTTGAAATGATTTTGTTACTATCTTTAAAGTTATTTTTTTTACAAAAAATTTGAACTAAAAATTTGGTACTATAAAATTGCTTTAGAAAATATTAAGAAAGTTGATGTAGTGGATTGTCGGAAGACTCGACCTGTAAGAAGGATTTAGGTTTCCCAATCCAGGGAAGAAGAAGAAAGGCAAGCTCAAAGGCTTCAAAGAGTGTAATATATCATTCAATGAGCTTTCCCTACTACAATGCATACATTTATAACCCATCTATAAAAAAAAAAAAAAAAATTTATAACCCATCTATAGAATATTCTAGAGAAACTTGTAACAAACTAGATAAGCTATTCCTAAGGAGGACTATTAGCTATAATGTTCCTCATCAAAAGTTAGTCCAAACAAAATCTAAATTAATAAAAAAGTATTTTATACTTAAAATTTGCTTTAAAAAATTGTAAAAAAAACCGTCCCAAACAAAATTTTAATCAAGACCTAAATCCAAGCTACTAAGAATTTTTTTAGTTGGAGATAGAACACGTGTTTTTTTAGCCTTCTGTAGTCAAACCAAACTCTACTTTTAACACTATTGCCTTCCAACTTCAATACATTTAGCCTTCTCCGGCATCACGCTCTCTTCTTTTTTCTCCATTACCTATATAAACAAATAAACTCCAGCCAACTAAACCATTCTTGATTCTTCTTCACTTTTCCTTCTTGCTTCAGCAGGAAAAAAGCACATAATTTGACAGCAACAATGGCGGCATCAACCATCTCTCTCCATTTCCACCTCTTCCCTTCTTCTCCTAGTCTTTACTTGCCACAGAGTAATGATGAATACTTGTTTTATGAGAAAGGTAAAAGCAGAGTACTATGGAAGCTCTTGAAGAAGAAGAAGAAGATGGCAGAAGCCAGTCAAGCAATACGGGCAGCTGGTTTTGCCGCTGGAATGATCTCAGTGGAGAAGAAGAAGATGACTGTAAGAGAAGAAGGTTTAGTGTCAGTGTTCAAGTCTCTAGTTGAACAGATTAATGGAGCTCTTCATTATTTTCGTGCAAGAAGCTTTTGCTGGTATTTAAATCCTCAAGTGCTTCTTGAAAAGGTATTCATTTGGATTTATTCTTTTCTTAAAGTTAGAAAAAAAAAAAACATAGGATGTTCTCTCATATTTTTTGTCTTGATAAATTTAAATAATTATATTTATTTTAATATTTATATAATATGTATTTTAATGAATATTCATGTATTATATTTAACTTAAAATTAACAAAATGATTTGGAGAAAATTTCTCTTATTTTATGAGTTGGTAAAAGTCATGAGGATGGTTTTGCAGGTTATTATGAACTGTCGGTTCTTCACACTGATTGGGGTCTTCGGATCGTTAGTTGGATCAGTTTTGTGCTTTATTGAGGTAAGTTGCTGAAAAATATAAGATATTTAACCGCTTGAATTTTGAATTATATTTGGTCATTAATTAGTATTTTCAGTTATCTTATCGTATATAAATTCATTTTTTTTATAAAATTAATTATGATATATCATAGTTTTATAGTCCTATTTTAAATTATTATTTTTTGAAATTAGGAATAACTTAATTTGTTTGAAGAAAATATATTTTTTGGGATTACAATAAACATTTCAAATAAGCCTTTTTTGAGATCATAAATTTATAATATTCGATCAGGGTTGCTTCCTAATACTGAAGTCTTACTTTGAGTACTTTTTCACTATATGGAAAGGATTGGATCAAGGAGATGTTCTGCACCTTATTTTAGAAGCATCAGGTAATGGATCTCTCATTAATATTTTATTTTAGATAGCTTTTTTATTACTTTTCAAAGTAGAAGAAAGCTGTCCAAAACATTCTGTGCGGATATCGGACGGAGAGAATCATCCGATTTTCTCTTTGTTTATAGGTAAACCGTAGTACTGTAGCAGCTGTACTTTGATTGGGATTTTACTGTAGACAAAGAGAAAATCGGACGATTTTCTTTGTCCGGTGTCCACACAAAATAAAAATCCCCCAAACGGAGCCTAAATTTCTTCCCATGATTTGCAATCATTTCTTTTTTTGATTTGTTCTTTTAATTCAGACAGAAGAAAATAAAGGTCTAATTAACTCTCTGATGCTCATTATTTGCAGACATGTTTCTTGTGGGAACTGCTATGCTCGTGTTTGGAATGGGACTGTATTCCATGTTCATAGAAGATAGAGAAATCCCAAGGAGAAGAAAAGGATTGTTAGCGAACGGCTCTAATCTTTTTGGCCTTTTCCATCTACAGGTTCTTCTAATTAAACTTTTTATTTTTATCTATAGAAATACTTGAATATGAACTGTGTGATTGATCGGAATAACTCATTAAAAACCACCATTGATTAAGGCTTCGCTTGAGATGACTTTCTTATTGATTTTTAAAGCAGCTTTTTACAACAACAACAACAATATCAACCCTTTGTCCCACTATGTGGGATCGGCTACATGAATCCTTTTTAGCCATTGTGTCTAGTTAAAAGTCAAATTTTCATTTAAATCTAATAAAGAAAAATCATTTTTAGTATTTTCTAACCTAGTCTTCTTAGGTCTACTTCTACCTTTCTTAACATAAGTCAAATTTAATACCTCAACTTTCTTAACCGGGTCATCGGATTGCCTCCGTTTTAATGTGACCAAACCATCTAAGGTGACTCCCTCTAATCTTATCTTCCACTGGAGCTACTCCAACCTTTTCACATATATGCTCATTTTGTATCTTATCTTCCACAACAGCTTTTTAATATGAAAATTTTAATTTTTGCACTAAAAAGCTATTTTAAGAAGCAGTAAGAAAGCTATTTAAAAAAAAATCTAAATATGATATTTTTCAGATGCTACCAGCTTGGATGCAGATGAAGTCTGTAGCAGAGGCAAATTCAAGAATAGGGCATGCAGTGGTGATGCTCCTTCAAGCTGGAATGGTGGAAAAGTTGAAGGGTGTTTCTGTGGTGAATGGAATGGATCTTGGTTGCTTTGCGGCTGCCATTTTCACAGCTTCAGCTACTGTGTTTCTTCTGGCTCACCTGCACAGCAACCGCACCAAATTAAAGAATGACAATATCAGAATTTAGTTCAAAATTATTGTGTATAACTATCTTTATACATGTGTATTGATTAGGAGGTCTTAATTTGAAAATAGTTTATTGTCACTAATTTTACAAAAAAAATTAGCTATGCCTTCGATCAGAGCGGCTTTCGCAACGCTTTATAAAATAATTTTCTAGCATGAAAATTTCTAGCTTAAAAATTTTTTATATTAGAAAGCTGTTTAAAAAAAGTAGTAAGAAAGTTGTTTCAAATGAAACCTATAAATCAATTAAAATATTTTCATCAGTGCTAGTTAATAATTTAAAAATTATATTGATATATTATATTAGACTTAAATTGTGAAAGATATCGCTCGTCATGGTAGCAGGAGTCTGAGATGTTTGTGCTGTATTATGTTGGGTGTTTAGTTTGATCATTCCCTTGATAAGAGGAGAAATAAGGGTTTGTTATTGATGTAGAACAATCTTAAGAGATGCATACGCCTCAAGCTATCGAGAAATTATTTTGTGCGGTTACTGGATCGTTTGAAGGCGAATCAGGATGCACCACGTCATCCGAGACACAACAAAAAATTGACATGGCGCATCCTGATTCTCCTCCAGATGGCGTCTTGTGACCGCACAGAATAATTCCCCAAACTATTGGGCCGACTGTTAGATGCTATTTTTTAACAGATTTTTTAGGGTTTGGGAGAACTTTATTTAGCTTTTTGTATGGCATTTGTAGTGCTATAAATAGTACTGAAAATAAGATAATAACATACAAGAAACGTTACTTAAATTGGCTCATCATTATGAAGGTTTTATGTGAACATATTTAAGTTATTAAAAACAATAATTTCCTTGAAATCTTCCTTTGGGTTATTTTGCTCCGTCAATCTTTTAGTTTGAACAGTAAAGGATTTTGTATTTTATATTTACATAATTATCAGCTGAAATTGTCTAATTTTCACTTAAATGGTGATAGATTTGTTCACCATTTAAATTTTTTTAAAAGCAGCAAAAACTATTGACCAAAAATTGTCCAATTAGCGAAAAGCCTTAGTTGCTTAATAGTTTTCTTTGATCATACTGAGTAATTTTTATCTGAACTCTTGCAGGATTTTATTTCTGTGTTTAAGTATATAATCATCTTAAGCTTATGTGGTAAAGTTAATTTATATCAATAAGCTTAATAGTTAATTTATACCCACTTATCTTTGATTATATGTGTGATTGATTTTGTAAGTAAAGTTAATTAAGAGTCGGTTTGGGCAAACTTGTAAGATTTTATAAAGTTTGTTGAGAAATTGTTGTCTAGAAAGCAACTTTGCTACTATGATTGAAAAAAATAATTAGAACTTGTTCAAGATCACAAACAATCATTTTCTTGCATCAAAATACACCTGAAGAAATACAAATGAATTCAAAACTCAAAAGTTCAAAATTTACCTTTTTCCAAATCAAGTTAGAACAGGTAGAACCACGTGTCAAACTTAAATATGTCAAATACCATTATTATTAGATTGTTCAAATCAAACTTACAATAATAAAACATTGCCATTGTCGAATCACCATCGTTGGACTGCTGCCACTCATCATCACTTGGCCACAACAATCCGAACTCCTTTGAACTCTTGCCAATTCTGTGACATTTTCCATCAACATTTCATACTCTTGTATTGTTGCTTTTTTAGATTTAGGAGATGAGCAAATCTTTATAATCAATATTTTTCTAGTGGAATTATTTTAATTAGGGCATACCCCTTGATTTTTCCCGTACGTATGTTTCCAACATAAAAACTTTGATGTCTCTTATATTCTCTTATTTTATCTTTATGTGTAGGATTTTTGTACAAAACTAAGATAAACTATCTCTTTTGAATCATAAATTTTCTAGCACGCAGTAATTTTATATCTCATTTCTCTAATAATTCTATACTTTTGTTAAACTTGAGTGGGAAAATTGACTTTACATTCTTTATAATACGTAAAATTAGAGAAATATGGTTGATGTTTTTCATAGAGAAATATATTTGAAAGCTCATTTATGTTAAAGTTACCCCTAATGAGGAATGACCACTTGCATTTGCAGAGTGCTTAATGAAAAATTATTCAAAATTGGTTTGAACCAGGTCAAATTTAAACTCAATTTGAACCTCAACTTGAATCTTGATTCGAACCTAATTAAAAATGCAAGCTTGCATACAAACTTAGACATTGAGGAGTCTGGCATCTTCTAAATGAGAAAGGAGTTCACAATATCTCACTTATTGAAAGCTTCAATGTTAGTGACGACTTCTAGGAGTGGATAAGTTCATGGTTGGTGTTGGATCATAAAAGCTTGCTGGATGGTGACACGTCTGAAGAAGATAAGTTTAAGGAAGTTTGCTAGTGGCAGGCTTAGACAAGGCTAACAACATGAGAGAGTTTGTTATATAAGGCATTACAAGGTTGGTAACATAAAACTCACTCTATAAGACAATATCAAACTATTAAGAATTGACAAATTTTCACGGTGGCGGGTTCCTTTGTTTCGCCCTGCTAGGGCTTCCGTCGTTGGAGGTGTTACGCTCCGGCATCTTTGCGTTGAGGGGAGTTTTGTTCTCTTCTACGTTTCTTTCGCTCGGTTGTCTTCTTTGTGCTGTTTTTTCTCTTTTTTTTTGTGCTATGGCGAATGTTAAGCGTGTTGACCCTAGATTTCTGGATTGTAAGAATCGTTCCAAAGCCTTTAAGGAAATATTGTCCGGCTCTGATGCATCTAAGAATTTTTTGGATATGCAAGTCACTACGATTCGGGGTTTGCTGGCTTTATGGATATCGAAGGATGTGGTTCTTCATCTCACGAAGCCTTTTGATTCGCTTTAGTGGAGAAATTTCTGTTGCGGCGTCCGATGTTAGACTCGATCAGGAGGTTTTTCTTCAACCTGAAATTATCAGGTGAGTTTTTCTTTACCCTTTTGGATCAGAGAAATATCTTGATTAAGCTTTCTAATGATCTTGACTATGGTAGGATTTTTGCGCATAGATCATACTTTATTTTTGGTTGTTTTATGAAAGTGATTAAATGGACGCCATTCCTTGACCATTCGGAGGAGTCTCCAATCGTCCATATCTGGATTTCTTTTCCGGAGCTTCGCCCTCATATGTTTTCTCCTCGTATACTTTTTGGATTGGGGTTCATACCGATAATGCTACTGCTGTGGGTTTGAGGCCATCCGTTGCTCGTATCCTGGTGGAATTGAACATTTCTAAATCCCATTCTGATTCAGTTTGGCTTGGGACTGAGAAATTAAGATATATTCAGAAAGTTGTTTTTAAGGGTGTCACTAGTTACTGTCCTCATTGCAAATTTGTGGGGCATAAAAAGGTTGAATGTGTTAAGCTTTTTACTCATTTGACGCAGGCTATTGCTTCTATTCAACCCACTGTGGTTTATGAACTTGTTTCCGTTGTGAACTCTACCTCTTTTTGGATCGTATTGATCCCTTTGTTCCTGCAATTTCCCTTCCCCCTACCACTGCTTTTTCCGCCTCTTTCGTTGTGGAACTGACTCTAGTGCATGCTTCTTTGGATGGGGGTGTTCGAGTGGGGGCTCCTTCTGTCTCTGATACATGTAGGATGGAAAGTGGTGAAGCTGTTATTGCTTTGAGTCCCGTGGGTGTTGGTGTTGGGAGTGTTCATGATTTCTTGGGGGTGCAGGTCGTGACTTTGGATTCTGCCATAGCTTTTACTGACACAACTCTTTTGGTGAAGGAGCCTAATCCGCTAGAGAATGGTGGTTGTGATGGTGTGAATGGAAATGCTAGTAAAAATTTTTGTGGTCTGAATCTTATAGCTACCTAATTGGGTGATTTATTGAATGAGGTGGCTTCTAGGCTTAGTTTTTTACCTGGTGAGGATCTTCCTGTTTCTCCTTCCCAGCCGTTGGTTGTCCCTGATGTTGTCATTCCTTTGGAGCCTCTAGCTTGTGAGGTTGAAAGTGTGGTTGGTTGTTTGGATTTTGATCTACCTGTTAATGCTGTGTCGAATGTTTCTCCTTCTGCTAATATCTCGTTGGGGAATGGGGGGTTTGTTAATATTCCTATTTTCGTTATGTCTAATGCTGTTTTGAAAACTCATCTCTCCCGCCTGTTAAATAACTCTGTTTTGCTTCAATCAGATTGGTTGGAGTTAGATGAGTACCTTTACTCTTCTTCTTTGAGGGAGGAGGATTTTGCTAGCCATGGTTTTGATGTTAAGGTTAATTCCAGTGGCAGGGGTAAAAGAAGGAACAATAAATCTAAGAAGAAATAGGCTTTGGTTTTCTTCTCGCTTTCGTTGCCGTGGGATTTTTTGCATGATGATGAGACGGCTCCTTGATGTTTTTCCTTTTGGCTTGGGCTTGTTGGCAACCTTGGTGGTGTGCCCTTGTGCTTGGCGGTTAGCTATGCGGTTGATGATTTGTGGCTGTTACCAATGGATGGTCTATGCCTGGCTATGAGTTGCTTGCTGGGGGCTACCAACCTGAGTCCGCTAATTAATCGTTGATTTATTTTTTGCTTCCTTTTTTGTATGGTTGTCTATGTTGCTTTAGTTTCGTTCTATTGATGTATTTTGACGTTATCTGTGGTCGATGTTGTATCCCTCCTTATTTGGAATAAAATAGTTTGTTTAAAAAAAAAAGAAAAAAACAAACTATCAAACATTGGTTCAAATTAAGATTCAAATCAAGTTCAAAATATGAATCAAGTTCGAACGAAACTCAAACCTTCGTTCAAAATTGGTTCAAAGAAAGGCTTGAATAAAGAATTTGAACAAATCTACAGTAATTCTCCTAATGAATTGGAATAAATAGTTCGAGAATATAAGAAAATAATTTTTTTTTAAAATGAACTTTTATCTCTTAAAAATAAATAATAATCATATTTCATAAAAGTTAAAATTTGCTTAAAAAAATTAATTTTCTGTCTTCTATTACTCATAATTTATTTTCACCAAAAAGTTTCTAAATAAAAATTTTCTTACAAATTAATATTAATTAATAAATAAAAGTCTCAAGAGGGTGAGAGACCAATTGCAACTATTTCGACCAACGGACCATCGCGCGTCTTTATAGTTTATACAGCTACCGCATCTTGTTGAAATGGTTCCGCCGCTATCGTCCATTTAGGGTTTCGGTGTGAGAGCGAGATTCAATTTGAGAAACCGTGCAAGAAGAGAGAGAGAGATAGAGAAAGAGACCAACTATGTTCCTCGGAGCGCTTCCTCGTCGACCGGACAAGGCGACAGCTTACAAGCAGCTGAAAAGGCATCTAACGATCATGGGTTTATGGGTTGCCGTCGTCCGCGTCACTCCCATCGTCCTCCATTACCTCACCAAGGAGAAGGAGGAGCTTAAGCTAGAACTCTAGCTTGTTAGGTTTCTCCTCAATTTCTCACCATTGAGGAATCAATTTCATGTAATAACTTATGGAAGTTTGTACCATCATGGTTTCGGGATCTTAGGGTTTTGCGATGTGAACTGAGAAATGGGCGATTTTGTAATATTTATAATGATGGCGGCAGATGCTTGCTTTCGCTGAATTGATTTGATTTTATCCGTGTTTATTGTTATGTGTTCATGTTATCTGCCAAAAAAAAGATCTATTTGATGCTTTGTCTGAAAGAGCTTAAGACTTGTAGGGTTGAGTTTCTATATTGAAATTACTCTGGTTCATTGGCTGTGCTTGTATAATTTCCTGCCTTTCTTACTTTCATATACATCTATTTGAAGCTCAAGGGTACTTCACAGTTCACAATAGTTAGCATTGGATCATGACAAAAATATTACATTTTCTCTTACACCAATATTGGAAAGCTTCTTGTAACCTTTCACATTTTGATTGCTTCATTCGTCCTCTCCTTGAAACAAATTGGCTCTGCCTTTGCAAGAATACGACGAATATGATGGCAGAAATAAACTGAATTACTGATACTGCTGTTTGGTTTCTTTGCGCATTCGTGAATATATGTGTTGGAGGACTTATTTTTCATCTCTTCCTAATAGGATTTGGTTTCCCTGCCTTGTGTTCTCTTTGTGCATGGGGAAAACTTCCTTGGTAAGAAACTGATAAGTTTCATCTCCAATAAAATTTTGCCTCCATGAAATTCTTCTCTTACAACAACAACAATAGCAAGCCTTTATCCCACTATGTGGGGTCGACTACATGAATCCTTTTTCTCTATTGTGTTATGTTAAGGATCAAATTCTCATCTAAATCTAATAAAGAAATGTCATTTCTAATATTTTATAACCAAATCTTTTTAGGTCTATGACTACCTTTCTTAATATAAATAAAATCTAATATATCTATTTTCCTAATCGGGTCATCGGAAGGCTGCCGTTTTATGTTATCAAATCATCTAATTTAGCTTGCATGCATGCTGCACAGATCCTTTCTGATGTCCGAGTTTCATGACCTGGAGTAATTTTTTGCATATCATTGTTGGTATTGTGATAGTTTCTTTGCTTCTGTTTGTAAACCAGACTCTTGAACTGTAGCTTCTAGCCTATGTTCACTACTTCTTTTGGACAGTTAAGTTTAGTGATCTTCTGCAAAGTTCTTTGGGCCATAATTGATCCGATTGCTTTCTCTCATATGAGGTTTTTGAGGATATCATGTAGTAGTACGCATTAAAAGATTGTAAATGTAGGCATACATATCTATCCTTTTAGGCCACCAAATACATCTAAATGAATTGGTTTGTGCTAGGACATGACATAAGTGATCAATAGAGAAAACCACATTAGCTGAGGAGTTGATTTTGCCCATCAGGATGAGTCAAGGACAAGGAGAGGCCATGTTTTTATTTTCTTAAGGGGACAATGTAAATAGTTACTCAACTACACAAACTGAAGTCACATCTTAGGCAAGTTTCTCAAGAATTAGCTCTAATTTGACCCTCAATGTTTATTCACCAAACTTCCTCTTTGGAATGCATTTGCTCAATTATTGGGACAATAGTTTTATTTTCTTGCAAGACAAATTTGTTGAGGGTGGCTTCTTCTTAATGTGAAATTTGCCTACAATTCCCTTGACTTGAAGTTGAATTTAAGAAAAACATATGTGTTGCATGGCTAGTCATAACTAGTTCTATTTATTCATTTTTTATAAAACTATACTATAAAGCTAATTGTATAATATCGACATTGATCCCCACCTATGAATAAGGGTCATTGTTTTAGCACGAACATGATCAAGCCATATGAAATCTCTCTCTCTCTAAATTGTTTCTTTATAGCTTAATTCGACTTGCATGTGTTAGTCGACATGAGTTCGACCAGGTTCCTTGTAAAACAATTTCTTAAAAGATCATTATGATCTAGCTTCTGTCTCTCCTCTTCGTTCTTTGAACTTGATTTATTTGTCCACCGATGTCTTGTTGTCTTTTTTGTAAGCGACTTTGGATCCAATATCTTCTTTGGTATGACGAATGTGGATTATGTTAATGACCAAGAACAAGAACATGGATCATCTTGAACACTGTGAGGGTTCTTGCACAAAAAAGCGACGTAACAACTTCATTACATCATAGAAACTACAATTCATGGAGGTTTGCTTGATAAGGATGATCCAGTGCATATTTGAGCACTTTCCACAAGCTACTGAACTCCTAGGCTCTACTGAATATGATATTGAAGTTATGGAAGTTGAGAGAGTTGCTCCACCATTTTTTTCCCCAATTATCTTAATTTGTGAGACTTGGAATTTATTTTCACTTGGGGCAACAATTATCGTTTGATTTTCTCAGTTTAGCTTTTCAAACCGCAAGTTTTGTAGTTATATACAGCCATTGTTTAGTGTTTGGAGAACCCAGTGGCTCTTCAGCTGATGAGCCAATTCATGGCCTGCTAAAGCTTGAATCAATGGCTTGTACGCTCATTAATGAGTGGAGTTTGATTGTCGATTTGGCATCTTAAGCTCATACGTTCTTTCTCCTAAGCAATGTTGATTCCTGCGTAATAGAAGTTTTTAGTAGTGATTTATGTCTCTGTCATCTCCAGTCTTTCATGTTCTTACTGTTGATATCCTCAAGAGAGCAGAGCAGAGAATAATGATAAGAAAATTGGAGCTCTTAATACAATAATAGCGACCCTTAATGATGTGAAACATTTTAGCTTAAAATATTTCTTAGGATATTTGATTTAGTTTGTTAAATGTTTCTAGAATCTTTGAGGTTTCTTTATATGATTAGTATATATAGAATGATGTAAGAAGACTAGAGATTTGATGAATAATCTTTTTGAAGAACTTATGCTTGTGTTTGCTCCCTAGATTGAGAATTCCTTCTAGCAAATCCGTTTCTTTCATTGATCCACTACATCACTTAATCATTATCTTAAGCTTTTGTTTATACATTTTGAAAAATGAAAGTAAATTTTGAGATGGTTTTAAATAATTAGATTGTGTTCATAAACAAAAATATTTCATGGTGAAAATAGTAAGACTTCTATGTAATCTTATTTTAAATAAATTTGCAATCGAACTCTAAGCAATCATATGATTGGATTTTAATCAAGTAGTTTGTTTATCAACTTTTATCGATATTTTACATTGTAATAAAAAATTGATCATCAGAATGTTTAAGTTTGTTCTTTTATTAATTGACTATGCATTAAAATATTTGTACTTTATTAGTTAATTAATTAATCAGGATCAAACTTATTGAATCAAGCTATTAAGTATTTTATCAAGCGTATTAATTCAATTGTCCATTGATTATATGGCAAATTTTAAAATTTCTGCTTGATACTTTTCATTGGTAATATCCAGCATTAATAATAAATTGTTAAATGTTTCAAATCAATGCCATAGTTCAAAGTTATGACATTTAAGTTTCTTCAGAATGATTTATTACTGTTTTTTAAAGTATTTTTTTATAAAAAATTATTTTTTTATAAAAAATTATTTTTTTATAAAAAATTATTTTTTTTATATTAAAAAATATATTTTAAAGAACAACTAGAAAATTATCTCAAATAAAATCTTAATAAAATTTATTTCCTCCATTATGTTCTTACATTCGAAAGAGATATATTTAATATTTCTTTAGGGTCAAATTTAATAACTGTTTGGAGGTATATTATGTTTCAATCAATACCACATGTTTCTCATCGACAAGCAAAGCTCAATTTTAAGAAAAATTATTATTTGCGGTCATCAGACATCGTTCGGAGATAAATCAAGACGTACCACGTCATTTTTTTGCTGTGTATCAAATGACATGGCGCATTCTAATTTGCCTAACAGTAATCCAGTAATCGTACTTTGATATCATAGTGGAACAGACGAGCACACAAAGATTGACTATTTCTACATGAAATCATCTTGCAAACATAATAACATCCTGTAAAAAGACATACAACAACATACACTACAATTCATTTCACAAGTAAAGTTCACACTAAAGTCTTAGATAGTGTTCTTTAAAGATAGAATTCTTTAGCAATGACTCTTTGTAAATTGTAAGCCAAAGAGGTCATAGAGAGAAGAAGAACTCATTTTGGCCGTCTTTTTCTCCTACATTGGCATCGCTCTCTCCACTATAGGAAATTTTTTTAACCTTTATTTCTTCCATTATGTTCTTGAAGGTGAAGAAAATAAAATCAAAACAATGTTTACTATGAAGAATAGTAAGGTATGATGATGCAAAGAAAATTACAACACTGTCAGAAACTGATTAATTAATCATATAATATACTCATATCGAAGTAAAATTCAACAATTAAACAATTCATTCTGATCCAAATTGAGTCAACATATATTGGCCAAAATTTTCTTCCTATTCTTGTACATTTGGAGACGATAACATAGAACTGTACTTACTGCAGTAATGCAGCAGCCTTCGAACTTTGGCATCAGAATCAACAATATTTGCAGTTTCCTCAATCTTTTCATTTTTCCGAGCATACCATTCATCCATGATGCAAGCGATTCTCAAAAGCTGTAGCAATCAAGGTAAAGGAAACATACATATAATTGCTAGCTATGTTGCACCGATACATCTATTTACACAGATATGTCTCCGATACGGCACCGCCGTATCCATTTAAAATATTATTAAACTTCAAAAGGAGACGCGTATCCGATACGCGTGTCCGTTTAAAAAAAAAAAACTGAAAAAAAGAATTGTCCTATTTACTTCGAGGCTGCGAGCGAGGTTCTCTCATTTTCGGGATGGATTTGAGTCTCTTGATGATATGTGAATATTAGAAATTGCAAATATTTCACGATGAGCCTGAATTAGAAGCTATGATATTTATTGAAGATGATATAGAAGTTCAAAGACAAACCACTGAAGAAGCTAATAATATCCTTCCTTCTATTGAATAGTTGAAACTTCATGTGCTAGACAATTTATGTTTATGCTTTTGTTGTTATACTAGACATTTAATGCCTACTTTTATTTGGTATCATAAGCTACAAGGCTACAAATGATGTTTTCATTTTTTTCTGTAATTTCAAATATTATGCTTTGATTGATTTCTTAATTTTTATATATGATTTATATATTATAATGCCGTATCCGTATCATGTCGTATCCGTGTCACCATATCCCCATCGGTGCAACATAGATTGCTAGTAATATAATGATTTTATCATAAGAGAACAACAATAAACTCAATAAAGTATTCAATTTTCTGAGTAAAGTATCAGATGAACAGGATACGGTTCTGACTACTGCACCAGTGTTGGAACCATCCAGAGGGTTGGAATACTCCATATAATGACCATCCAAGTCATCCATAATGAAACTGGATTTCTCTGTAAATAATGACACAATATGGTGAAGGGATGAAATGCTGATCTCTCTCTCTTCAGTTTGAACCAACAATGTCTCTAAGATGCACCAGAGAGCGTCACGGGCTTGCAGATCATCAGAAACAAAAGGGATGGTTTCAAGAAGGCCCTGTAAGAATTCAGGATCTAGGCATTCCAATAACAAACCTATTAGCTGCAGCTGGTTGATTTGAAGGTGGAAATCTGTTGGAAGTCTAATGTGTTTCCTTACCTTGTGAAAGTTGCGATGCAATATGCTTCCCATCCAACAAGAGGTTTGCAATTATCACTACCGCGGAGACACAGGAGCTAGTGTACTAATCCAAATATAAAATAAGTGTTATTCATAAAATAGATGCGAGAAGACATAAATTTAACTTTTATGGAAAGATATTATGATTGGAGGCTAGAACTGATACGATAATCCATTCTCAAATGCCATTTAATCACATTTTGCATTTTTTTTAATAACAATAAGCTATAGCAACAACGACAACAACAATAATAACATCAAACCTTTATCCCGCTACATAGGGTCGGCTATATGAATCATTTTCACCATTTTGTCCTATTAAGAGTCAAATTCTCATTCAAATCTAATTTAAAAAGGTCATTTCTAATACTTTCTAATCAAATCTTTTTAGGTATATCTCCACCTTTCTTAACATAGGTCGAATCTAATACATCTATTCTTCTAAATGTGTCATCACAAGGTAGATGCTTATGTGACCAAACTCTCTAATCTTGTCTGCCATTGGAGCTATTCCAATCTCTCACATATTAACTCATTTTGCATTCTGTCCCTAAGTCCCTACTGTAGGACTAAAAAGCTAGAATATTATAATAAGATGTTGAAAAAAACAGTCGAATCTTACTTGCCGCTTAAAGCATATGGTTCTAATAATGATCGCATATGTGATTTGTAAAGCCCTTGGGGGAGATGATACCTTGGCTGAATATTATTATCACCATGTTCTGTCATAGTTAGAATGCAGATTGGAAGCAGAAAGCTATTTGACATTCAGAAATATGAAAAATCCATTAGCATAGAGAGACAAGTACGAAAATTTAAAAATGTATGCACATAGTTATACATTTTGACAGCAGCAACCTTATATTACATATCAAGTTGAGGATTGCAAGTAGCATATGAGCAACTGATTAAAACATGTATATACAACATGACGGCTTTTAGAGTTATCTAGCCATGCTTATGTTCACCCAACAAACGAATCATGCAGATTTAGTTGCTTTAAACGCCATGCAATTTGCTTCAATAACTAGGTTGTCAAATAAATAAAACTTGGAAGATAAAAAAGGAATTTAGCTCGATAATACTACAAGCTTGAAAATCAAGGCCAGGAAATTTTAATGTTTGATCAACCACAAATGATAAAAAACTTCTAAATTCCGATTTTTTTTTTTTTTTGAGGTAACCTAAAATTAACATTAGATGATGCCAGTAATTAAAATTTCTTTCCGTAGCCTAACTTTTTGGAATCAAGGTATAGGCCATGACTGAAACCTGCACAATCAGTATATTACAGATACTAGAGAGAAGCAAGAGCCACGAGTCCATAAAGAATGTCAGTCGGTTTATGACCTTCAGCTTAGAGCAAATTATTCTATGTGGACACTAGACGCAAGCTTGCGTCCGGATTGCTGAGCTTTTACTGCGCTTTTGATATATTTTTGCAAAAGGCAACAAATACACAATTTTAATTGCATGTTAGTTGCCCTTTTGCTGAGTATTTACAAAAATACAGCAAAAACACAGACAAAAGCGCAACAAATATCTTACTCATTGAGGATTTGCTGCCCTTTTGCTGTGCTTTTGCTGCGCTTTTCAAATACTCAATAATTTATATGTGTCGTATGCATCAAATAATTTCTCTTTAATCTAGGAGAGTCAAATGATGCAAGTTGAAGAATTCTGGTCTACATGGCCAACCCTCGGTAGCCAAAATGAGGCATCTCCATTGCCATTATGTTTTTCTTCTTCTTCTTCCCCTCCGCGTGCCGGTCCCCTGGGAAGGAGGCCTCGTGTTGGAATCACATGCTTAATGAATGAAGTTGATACCCGTTGAGAATGCTGTCACAACATTTTTCTTTTTATCCTCCTTTCCCTTACCCTCTCATTTCCTTATATTTTATTTGCACTAACGTCATGCATGATAACATAACTGTCCTAACGGCTCTCCATTGCCACATTCTCAACCTTCCAATATTCCTCTACACACTTTTTTTTAATTACATAAAATTAAATTAATTATTTTAACAATTAGGTAAAGATTGGAATAAAGATTATTTATGTTTCCTTGATCAATTCGTATATGTCAAAATCCATATAAATTATTTTAAATTTATAAACTTGATGTAGATGTTATCTTAAAACTCAATCATTCAAAATTAAGGATTTTGCCCAAAAATATATATCAAAAAAAAAAAAAAAAAAAAAAAAAAAAAAAACATTAGCATGCAAATATGCATGGCCGCATAACCCCATCAATAGTCGTAATCATGTTTGGGCCAAAGTAAGCAACTGTGGCATACTTTGTAGCAGGCAACAAGTATGCTTGTCCAACCCCATTTTGCTCATAAAATCTTGACAATTACATTTATCCTTTGGGAGCCAGTAATCACAGCGCATGTCAAGTATTGCCAGCCATGGAAAATGTTCCAGTTTAGTGGCAGATCTAGACTCGGCACTAATCTCTGGTTATGTTTTGATCCTTGATTTGATATATGAAGTGGCTTGTAAGTGTTAAATCTGATTGCTAACTTGTTAAGATTGAAGATAATAAAAATTTCAAACAATGCTAACCTCATATTTCTCAGGTAGCTTGATCACACGGCAGACCAAATGACAGAGTTCCTCATTTGGAAAGATAGTTTCCAAACCACAGTCAATGGTAGAAAGTGCTTCAACTAAGCATAAAACTGGATCAAGAAAAGACGTCCTGCAAAAAAAAAAAACTAACAATAAGCATACAGATATTTACTTTTCCCTCATTCCAATTCAATTGATAAAATGCTGAAAATTATTCATGTTAGATTTACATTTGATGTTAAATTTGATGTAAGCAACAGAATCGCCATCTAAATATTAACTGCAAGTTCCTTATTAGAATTTCATGTAGACATTTTATGCTTATATTAACCGTCCCTACTTCATAGGGCAAGCCTAAAGCATTAGTTAAGTCACCTTCTGATGAGGACATCAGAAAGAGATTTCGGTGCGTTTATCAGAGGAGACACCGGAGATCGACGGCTACGATCAGGAGCTTATATTTTTGAGTATTTTATTTTATTTTATTTTCAGTTTTACTGTTTTACCCTTATGGGTGGTAATTTGATGTTGTAGCCCCAAGGGCATTTTAGTCTTTGTTTCTTTTCTTTTAGTGAGGCCTATAGGTCATTTCTATTGTATTTGGGGATGATGATTTGATGAATGAAATTCCAGTTTGTTTTCTTAGTAATCTCTTAGTGAGTTCATGTGATTGGTGAAGCTTATGAGAGGTCATCGGAGTACCCAACAGCCCACCAGCGGATGAGCTCTTGGTTTTTTCTATTTTATTGTATCCTACCTCCATTCTTCCCCCATACCACCGGCATCCATTCCCCCCTCCCTCAAACCAATAACCCCCACCCATTTCTCCCCATCACCCGTCTCCTCCTCCATCTTTCCTCCCACCACCAAACCCACCGCCGGCCACCCTTCTTTTCACCTCTTAATGGTAGTTTAATCACCATTAAAACCTACCTAATTTAGCTTACATGATTTTGGAAAGCCACCATTCAATTTGAAATTCAAATTTGAATTTCAAATACTTTCCTAAATTAGCCAACAAGCCAAATTAGGAAAGTTTTCAATCCAAATCTAATTTAATATTTAATTAAATTGGATTTCTTATTCCATTGCTTAATGGGTTTAATGCATTAAGAGGCATTAATTGCTCTCCCCTTCTCCCTCCTCCCCTAAGCATGCCATCGGCCCATCAATGGGTTTCCCCCATTTAATGCCCATTTAAGATTCAAGCCTTATTTGAATTTAAATTCAAATTCAAATCCAAGTCCCTCCAAACCCACCCAATTAAAACAAAACCCTCTCTCCCTTCTTTAATTGGCCGGCCTTCTTAAGCCGTCCCCTCCTCTCTCTTTCTATTTCCACTTTGCCACCAAAGCACTAATTAATTCCCTCCCAATTCCCCTCTATGGCCGACCACCCCTTTAATTAGCTTCCCTAATTGTGGCTTAAATCAAGGCTCCAATTAAAGCCCAATTACTCCCATATTTCCCTCTTTAATACTTACTTACAAATTCAAATTTTGAAACTCCTTTAACCTCAAATTAAATTAAGGAAATCTGAAATTAATTTCAGATGGGTTCCCTCCCCACCTAGATTCCAACTAGGCTCTCTCACCGCTCTCCTCCAACCGGCCAGCCCTCCTCTCCCTCTCTACATTTTCTCATGGACAACTATGCATGGTCAATCCGGATGTTGATCATAGATTTGTCTTTGATTCCCAAGGACCTATGGACGTTTTGAGACCGCTTTTCTATGACGTCAACGTAGAGACAACGTAGAGATCAACGCAACCGTTGAGATTTACATGGATCATATACTATTTTCTCTATCAACCGCCATCGACAAATACTACCTTCCATCCAAGTGGCAACTCTTACACCTTCCACCAACTCCTCCAACTCCGACGAGCTTTCCTGTGGATAGTATTGTAAGCTCCCACTTCCTCGTGGTGATCACGTCAGTATTGCTAATATCTTTCTTCCGTTAACCGCAAGAGAGCTTGAGTGAGGGAAACTCAAGACGACTTTTCTACATATTAACATACAGATTATTGTTAACGTGCATTTGTCATTACTCGCATGTTTGTTATTGTTTTAAATTGTCTTGCCTAATGAGTTTATAACACTGCCTAAGCAATTTTGCAACTGAGATTCATTAAATCATTAATTGTGACTAAGTAAATCTTTATATTGACTTGCTTATTCAGTTGTCTTATTGTTTCTCCGTGCAATTCCGATTATGTTTCACATCACCTTCATTGTAATTTGGAGCACACAAAAACAAATCACTATAACAAAAACAACCTCTTGAGTGACTTAGGACAACCATTGCCCACAAGAAGTTCAAAAACCTAATGCTGATCATGAGTTTGTACAAGATTATATAGTATGAAAAAAGTTAGATCGTACTATAAGAGTTAATCACAATTGCGCAGAAGGTATCCCACTTATCATCTCCTATGCGGAGGTAACTTGGTTGGATGCTAATATTAAGAGCAAATATCAGAAAATTTTCATTCATTGAATGAAGTGGATTGAAAATTTTATTCCTACTAGAAAATTATGCAGTTCATTAATGCACTGAATTCAAACATCCTTCTAAAATAGCATAATTAAAAGTAGGAGCACAATTACCAGGCAAACATTGACATTTAAAACTAATGCAAAAAGAATAGCATAATAAAAAAATTTATTAAATGTACTCTCAATCTAGGAGCACATTTATAATTCAAATAAACAAAGAAAAGCAATAATTGATTTTAGTGTGATATAGTTAAAATGTTAAATAATGAAAAATTGAATTCATAGTCAGATATTTTTCCTTCCGGACTTTGTTTTTTCTTCTAAAGATAAAGTAAGATAAAACGTTTACTTGTACTTATGTTTGTTCAACTAAAACAGAAGTCATTTTTTATTTGAATGGTTCGAAATGCCAGAATCATCAAGTATTTCTTCAGTAATTTTTACCAATAGGAAAAGTGTACAAATATATATATATATATATATATATATATATATATATATATATATAACATAGTAATTGGCATAGTATAAGCTTATGAATGCATTCCCAGAGCCCTTATCCTAATGAACTAAGACATCAACAAGCAATGCGAACATAAATTAAAATAATAAAAAGTAGGAAACTTAGAACCTTACAACTTGTATTTTCCACCAAATTAAATTATGGTGCAAGTCTATAATGAGATCTTGATCCACAAGGAAAAGAGTAGGAAAGTAACAAACAAACATAAAATTGAAAAGAGTAGGATAGGATCATGTTAAGAGCAACTCCAAAAGTACAAAAACACGAAATAAAGAAAAAAAAAAAAGAGAGCAGTAATTAACTACCTGTTTGGCTTGTTTTCATCATCTAAGTTGCTCATCTCACAGGATAATAAGTTAACTACAAGATTTAGCAAACCCAGCTTTATCCAGGGTTGAAGAAGAACGTTTGACACTTCTTCATTGTTAATCACAGTCAATAAAAAGTCAATACTCTGTATCCATTGTAATAAGAACTCATCAGTGGAACAGCACGCTAATTATGAAATAGTAACGACAAACTAACACAGAAACTTTAGACAAAATAATAATCACAAACAGTTTTAATCAATATGACATTTATTGAAAACTTAAAATACAAGGAAAGATCGAATACTGGAGAAAATGTTTAGAGGACTTAGAAGCATAACAAAGAATTGACTAAAAGATATGTAATTTTAGTGGATTTTAGTGGGTGTGATATTACAAATTATCAATCAATAACATAAGAAGATAAAGTGATAACTAAGTATGATAACTATAAGTACCATGGATCTAACATTAAAAATAAATGGAATACATATGAGGATATAATTTTTTGGAGTTAATGTTAGGTAATTAAAATAAATAAATTTCTAAAGAGTTTATATGGTAAGAGAATATCATGAAGACTTAAAGATAAATTTCAAAAAAATTATAACTAACCCAACTATGTCCGTTGCTTTTGAGGACATGGACAGGTGGGTCACCAGTCTCAGTTTACAGTATGGGGAGTACCACCCGTTAGAGAGTTCTGTGGCACAGGTCGGCTGGGGCACCTGCGACGTTTTAGTGTCTGTCGCATAAACAGTTGAGCCAGTTGGGTACTCTAGCTTGCTTAGCCACCTTTAGCTACAGTCGTCGCCTTTAGAGTGGCCACTAAACTTGACACTTGGACAGGTTCAGAGTCCAGCCAGCGGCTACGTTTGTTGGGCCCGCTACATTTTGCAGGCGCACAGGAGTACACTACAAACAGCAGGGATCTACGAGGTAGTGTACGCCTCGCTGTTTGACAACGGACGCCTCCCTACTTCTTGGGCTCGCAGTTTGGTAGAGTTTTGGGACTTGGGCAGAGGTACGTGTTGGGCTGGGGAAGAGATGCTTACTGTGACACTCTTAGACTTACAGACAATGTCTAGTCTACTAGTCTTTGATTACAGCTTTGAGGAGCGTCCCTCCAGACAAGCAATTGTTACAACGAGTTCTCTCAGCGGATGGTGATAGGAGGCAAACTGCTACTCCCAGACATCTACCCTACAGTTTTAGAGCACTATCGACGAACCTTCGGACTTGTCGAGGCGTGCTAGGGCTTCCATGCATGCGGATGTCTGGATCTGCAGTTTTCTCCATGAGAGGTACTTGTCTCCCGTTACGGCGTCACTGCACGACCCGTTTGGCTTCAATTTGCAGTGTGGTGCTTCGCTATCAGAAGAGACCGCCGAGCCTTCTTCAGCTGGTTACACTTTCCCAGGTTTGACAAGGATCGACAAGGGTCTACTTTTGACGGGTTTCTTGGCTCTCTGGCTCAACACCTTCGAACTCCCACTCCGGACAGGCTTTTTGAGGTGCAGTGTTTTGTTGGCAGCCAGCCAATTGGCACAGGGACAAAGATTTGCTCTAGCTTCTGCTGTTCTTGCCAGAGTGTAAAGAATTCTGCAGATCATTTCTAAGGCCAGCACTTTGGAGGTACGAGATTTAATTTTGCCGTGATAGTACCTGTACGTCTGAGTTCACTTATACGTCCAGGATGCTTTTTCCTGTATAGAGACTCCAGCTTACTTCTTGTAGAGAGGGTACCCTACATATTTACAGCTGTCTCAGGCGTCTTCCACCTTTGAGTCAGAGAGGATCCGCCTTTTCTTCTTTGCCCCACAGCTAGTTACAGACCGATTTTCCCTAGTTCACCAACCAGATGTTGTCAGTTTACCGCCTCACCAGAGAGGTACTGTTGTTGTGGATGGGGTCGACCACAGAGGGAGGCGGACTATACTGCAGAGGAGACGAAGTTTGGCAGTTGTTGAGTACTTCATCAGCATGCGTCCAGGCTGAATGTGTTATAGGGCAGGTGCTGTAGTGACTTTGGAGGGTTACCAGCCCAGCAGGGTGGCAAGGAAGTTTGGACTCTCTCAGGCCACAGCTTACGACGGATGACCGCTTGTCCCCGGGTTCCAGACACACGACGCATGGACACAGTTCCACTAAAGACCAGTCTATACGATGCACCTCTTACTTGATTACACTTGCTGAGGCTCGGGACATGTTCCAGTTTTCTTTTGACTCAGTCGTCTGCTCAAACAAGCGTTAGTTACACACGACTGTCTTGGGAATGATAGTCTTTTAGACCTGCCTTGGAGCACGGTGCAAGGAGGTACGAGCGCCGAGTACGGGAGCTCGGGTTACCGAGGGGACAGAGGTCCCATCGGGGTCTTCTAGAGACTGCAGGTAGCAGATGTTCTTTTCTACCATTATCCTCTTTTCTTTCTTGTTAGCATTTAATTTGACAGACATCAAATAATTAAATATCTATCAAATTAAATGCTAACAAGAAAGAGAGGAAAAGAGTAGAAAAGTACCTCTGCTACCTGCAATCTCTGGAAGACCCGACGGGACATCTATCCCTTCGATAACCCTACCTCCTGTACTCGGCGCTCGTACATCCTCGCACCGTGCTCCAAGGCAGGTCCAAAAGATTGTCGTACCCAAAATAGCCGTGTGTAACTAACGCTCGTGTGAGCAGATGACTGAGCAAAAAGAAAACTGGAACCATTCTCGATCCTCAACAAGTGTAACCAAGTAACAGCTGCAACGTAGAGGCGGGTCTCTAGGGGAACTATGTCCACGCGTCGTGTGTTTGGAACCCTGGGGACAAGTGGTCGTCCGTCGTAAGTTGTGGCATAAGAGAGTCCAAATTGCCTAGCCACACTACTAGACTGGTAACCCTCCAAAGTCACTACATCACCTGCCCTGTAACACAACCAACCTAGACGCATGCAAATAAAGTACACAGCAACTGCCAAACTCCGTCTCCTCTGCAGTAAAGTACGACTCCCTCTGTGGTCAACCCCGTCCACAACAACAGTACCTCTCTGGTAAGGCGATAAACTGATAACATCTAGCTGGGGACCTAGGGAAAATCGGTCTGTAACTAGCTAGGGGGGCGAAAAAGAATAGGCGAATCCTCTCTGACTCAAAGGTGGAAGACGCCTGAGACAGCTGTAAAACTATAGGTTACCATCTCTGCAAGAAGTAAGCTGGAGTCTCAATACATGAAAAGACACACTGGACGTGTAAGTAAACCCAGGTGTACAAGTACTACCACGACAAAAATGAATAACGTAAACTCAAAGAGCTGGCCTCAGAAATAGTCCGCATAACTCTGTACACTCTGACAAGAACAACAGAAGCTAGAGCAAGTCTCTGTCCTTGTGCCAACTGGCTGGCTACCAACAAAACACTGCACCTCAAAAAGCCTGTCCGGAGTGGGAATACGAAGGTGCTGAGCCAAAGGGCCAAGAAACCCATCAAAAGTAGACCATCATCGATCCCTGCAAAACTTGCGTAAGTGTACCCAGCTTAAGAAGAAGGCTCGGCATCCTCCTCTGACAATGGAGCACCACACTGCAAATTGAAGCCAAACGTGTCGTGCAATGACACCGTAACGGGAGACAAGTACCTCTCTTGGAGAACTGCAGATCCAGACATCCACAGGCATGGAAGCCCTAGCACACCTCGACAAGTCTGAAGCTCCGAAGGTCCGTCGGTAGTGCTCTAAAATTGTAGGGTAAACATCTGAGAGTAGCAATCTGCCTCTCCTATCACCATCCGTTGAGGGAAATTGATGAAACAACTGCTCGTCTTAAGGGACGCTCCTTAAAGCGGTAACCAAAGACTGGTAGACCGGACATTGTCTGTAAGTTTGAGAGTGTCACAATAAGCTCCTTTACCCTGACCCAGCACATACCTCTGCCCGAGTCCCAAAACTCTACCAAACCGTGAGCCTAAGAAGTAGGGAGGCGTCCATAGTCAAATATCGAGGCATACACTGCCTCGTAGATCATTACCTCCTATAGTGTACCCCTGTGCACCTACAAAACATAACGGGCCCAACAAACGTAGCTGCTAGCTGGACTCTGAACCTGTCCAAGTGTCGAGTCCCGTGTTCACTCTAAAGGCGACGACAGTAGCTGACAATGGCTAAGCAAGCTAAATTGCCCAACTAGCTCAACTGTGTCTGCAACAGGTACTAAAACATCGCAGGTGCCCCAACCGACCTGTGCCACAAAACTCTCTAATGGGTGGTACTCTCTGAACTGTAACCTGAGACTGGTGACCCACCTGTCCTGGTCCTCAAAAGAAAAAGAGTCCTTAGAGAGCTCTAGAAATAAGGGAGAACGGGCAAAGAAACTGTGGAAGAGGTCCCGCCCCTGCAGCATGCCTTGGTGCTGCTCAAGTCTGTCCCGAATATCAACACTATCCTGAGGTCCTGTCTGTCAATAGCTTCCTAAATAGCAGCCTTGCTAGGCTCGCCTGGAGGCAGGTCATCAGATCTCTGCCAGCAGAACATTCCCTGCACAGGAAAAACAAGCAAAATGTGTCAAAAAGCAGTAATAATGACAAAAAAAATGCTGAAAAAAGGGAGACTAATAAAGACCGTCAACCGACTCACAACAAACATGATATTTTCTAAACGAATATCACATTTGTTAGGGGGCATTTGTTGACCCCTATCACTCAAACTACATGTGAAAAAGGCGAGAACGGTGAATCGAGCAGCGCGTGGGTTGATATGATGCGCCACTTAAAGGCTTAAATAACCTTCGATTGCCAAACGGACTACGTCATTGTGTCCGGAACGTCGTCGACATTAAGAGTATAATTCTTATTTAATCAATCGGGATCATCCGGAATGGTGGCATGGATCCAAATGCGATGGCACATTTATCGAGAAAAATTAGCTTTGACGCTATCCAAATGACGTCCGATTGTGAAACAGACTTCGTCACACTATGTCCGGACTCCGGAGCGTTGCCAACCTTTAAAAAACATATTTTGTTTATTCAATTTGAAACATCCAGATTAGTGGCATATATCTCGAGGCAATCTCAATATAATGCAAGGACGCGCATATCGAAGAAATTAGCCTCTACGGAGATAGCATGATGTCCGATCATGAAATGGATTGCGCTGCTATGTCTGGAACATCATCAACATCCAAAATATGTATTTTATAAATATAATTGGTATCAACTGGGATGTGGCATGCAAATTAAGTCAATCTCAATGTAATATAAGGACGCGCATATCGAGGAAATTAGCTTCTACGAAAATGGCATGATGTCTGATCTTGAAACGGATTGTGCCGCTGTCTGAAACATCATCAACATCCGAAATATATATTTTATAAATTCAATTGGTATCAACTGGGATGGTGGCATGCAAATTAAGACAATCCCAATGTAATACAAGGGCGCGCATATCGAGAAAATTAGCCTCTACGAAGGGCATGATGTCCGATCATGAAACGGACTGCGCCGCTGCGTCCGGAACATCATAAACATTTGAAATATGTATTTTATTTAATCAATTTGGATCGTTTGAGGTGGTTGCACAAATCCCGAGATGATTTGAATACGATAACACATATTTCGATGAAAATTAGGCCTTGGCGTCGCTCAAACAATGATTGTGAAACGGACTACGTCGTTGCGACCGAGATATCATTAATACCTTAAATACACTATCAATTTGTTTAATTTTGATATTCAACAAGTTTGACACGTTAAACGAAGGGAAAGACACACATTTTGAGAAATTACATAAATCGAGAAAGCATGTAAGTCAAGGCAACTTGGGCTGATTGACACATAAATACTATTTTAAATAGAGGGATGATGATGACAAAAAAAACACATATTTTAACTTTTTTTTTTAATTTATTAAAATTAAGATAAAATATATATGAAAAATCAAAATAAAAAATCAAACCAATACATTAATGACAAACCTTATTTTATCGAATATTTGCTATGATCTCCTGATTATCCGCTGAGTTTGATGTCTAAATCCCATAATTTCTGCTGAAGCAAAACCTCGAATGGAGATTGCCTTGTTTGAATACAACTTTACAAAGTTAAAACGAAGCAAAGGAGGAGCTCTGGGGCGTCTTTTTTTTCTCGTCAATTGAGTTTAAAAAAAAAAATTTCCTCCTCTGCCTTACAATCAAGCTATTTACATTTCCGTCGTCACCTCCTCAACCCACGACGCCGATTACGAACTCCTCTGTCCGTCCAAAGCTCCTCGCCAACCTTTGCTTCCTCCAACCTTCAAGTCCTCTCCACGCCAAAACACTTAAAGGCTTCTACTTGCCTGAACCGACCACAAGCCTGCCAGCTTCCCACTGCCTAAGTTCCACACGATCTCTCCCTTTCAAGCCGTTTTCTGTACGAATCAGTCCAGTCTTTCAAACTCTGCTGGGGAATCTAAAACCGCAAATCTGAGTGGTCTTGCCCTTTTAACTGCACAAGGAACCCAGCTTCTAGTTGAAGCTCTCAAGCCACCCTTGTTGACCTTCTTCCCCACCTCCACAATAGCAGAACTGAAGCTTAAACTCTAGACTTCAACTCAGCAGAGCCAGATCCTATCAAGTTTCGCGATCAAAGTCTGTTATTCGATCCTTTCTCCCCGTTAGAGTTTTCTGTTTGCTTCGGTTGGAGGCACAAGCAAACCATATTCCACCAAATTATTTACACGTTAAGCTTATCGGGCATTTCCACGCCTACCCGACGTTATAAATAAAAAAAGGCGAGTAAGGCGCAAGCCTTTATACCACAGTTCACGGGTTATATCATTTGAAGGTACAAAAAAAACAAACAAGAGTGGCTTGACATGATATGGTTCCCTTTTCCCTGTTAGATCCGTTTTCATTTTTTTATATCTTTATTAATACTCTGGCGACAAAAATGGTCAAAGGAATAATAAAGGGGAAAGCAAGAGAATATCTCTCAAAAAAGGATACAAGGTTTTATGAAAAAGCCACAAAAGCAGGAAACTTTTATATTGGAGTTTAAACTCTCATAAAGTTGCTTAAGAGGTATTTTAAGCTAAGTCGTCGATTATCATGGGTATAGTTGGACTTTCAAAAAATTACCTGCCGGCTTCTTTTTCACGTGGAGAGCTTTAATAGTTCCACTTACTGTTCTTGCACATGGGAATTCTCTGTTCATGTCAGGCTGTGTCCAAAACAGTTCTTTTTTTTTTAAATGCATTCTTTTATTACAATATAATTTCGAAATATATGACGTATATATGCAAGTAGGTACATGTAAAGCACATAATAAATTTTAAACACATGTTTATTCCTATGTATGATACATCTTCCGGTATCGACCGTTAATCTGTTGCATAGGCCTATGAACGTCCAAGTCGATTAATTGATAAGCTCATTCTAGGTACACCTTAATAACAAACGGGCCTTCCCAATTGGACACAAATTTTTCACCAATTTTTTGATGTGGGATAATTGACCTTCTCAGCACCAGGACCAATTCCTCTTCTTGAAATTATCGATGATGTACCATTGGATCAAAAGACTTTGTCATCCTCGCTTGATAGATTTCAAAATTCTGTTGAGCTTATAGTTTGACTTCATCAAGCGCATCGAGTTCTTCCGTTCTCAATCGAACGTTTTGCTCCTGAATCAGATCGTACTGAATAGCTACACGGAGTGATGGCAGCTCGATTTCCAATGGCAATACAGTTTCAACCACGAACACCAGTGAGTAAGGAGTGGCCTTGGTCGGCGTCTTCTAAGTAGTACAATATGCCCATAGTGTCTTTGCCATTTTTGTGTGTCACTCCCTTTTATTCTTGGTGAAGATCTTCTTCAACAGTTTAACCAGCGTCTTGTTAAAGGTCTCCGCCAAGCTATTGGCCCTTGAATTGTATATAGATGAGTATCGCTAATCGATCTTCTATCGCACGACAAACTTATAGATTTTAGTACTCTTGAATGTTGTGTCGTTGTCTGAGATCACGCAGTGCGGTATACCAAATTTATAGACGATGTTGTGGGTGAAGAAGTTAATCATGTGTTTAGACGTGACTTCTTTAAAGGGAGCCGCTTCTGCCCACTTAGAAAAATAGTTTGTTGCTGTCAGTATAAAGCGTTGTCCGACCGACGATGGTGGATCTATCGAACCAATTATATACGTGCCCCAACATTGAAACGGCCAGAATGCTACTGTCGGGTGTACTGGATTTGGTGGCTGATGAATAACATCACTGTGAATCTGACACTCATAACACCTAGCATGGTCAATGCAATATGTCACCATTGTTGGCCAATAGTAACACATTCTCTTGATTTTAGCGGCTATTTTGGGACCTGACTGATGTGCACCACAAAATTTTTCGTGGACTTCTATTACTACTTTATCAGCTTCCTTAGTCTTTAGGCACATTAGCTATATCTGGTCAAAAGCCAGTCGATACAACGTGTCATTGACAAGTGCATATCGCAAAGCTCTTATTCAAATTTGTGCGACCATAAATTTTTCTACCAGGAGTTTGTTTTCTTTTAAGTAAACAATAAATGTCTGCCTCCAATCATTTTCGACTTCAATATCTAAACAATGCCATCATGATTTTGAAGCTTGACTAACTTTACGTCTCTTGGTTACATGATATCCTTTTGAATAAATTTCAATAATGATTTGATGCAGAGGTTGTGGGTCAACTGGGATTTCACCCTGCTGGCTTGAATCTGGAATTTCCTCTACCTTCAGGAATAGTAACAAAGCGGGCTCCAAGACCCGATGGTTGCAAATTCCTATAAATATAAGCCTCTCATCGTTGGTATTCGCCATTTTCTTGGCCAAGCAATCTGCTTTGACATTTTGTCCTTGGCGAATCCAAACTATTTTAACATTTGACACCTGCCTTAGGAGCTCAAGGGTCCGCCGGCAGGAATTGAGCCAACTCAAGCTTGCAAATCTTATAAATGCCCAAGACTTGATTTATCACGAGTTGAGAGTCGCCGAAGATTTGAATATTTTGAATTTTGAGGTCGATCGCAATCTCCAACCCTACTATTTGAGCTTCATATTTGACTTTATTGTTGGTCCGCGGCTCAGTCAAACTGAATGAAAATCTCATTATACCTCCTTCAGGCGGTATGAGAACAAGATCGATGCCGGCTCGAGCTCTTGCAATATTTGGAGGTCAGGCAGGTTTAATCGACAATGCCCCATGAAAGTACATCTCTGATCTCCCATAATGATAATTTCTCCTTTTCCTCGACCTGCATGATTTGTTCATCGAGTAGATCATCATTAAACGAGTCTACCGGGATAGGATGCGTGGCGAGAAAATCTGTCAATGCTTGTCATTTAACCGTCTTTTGTGACATATACGTGATATTAAACTGCAATAGTAGTACTGTCCACCTGGCTAGATAACCTGTCAACTCTAATTTTGTCATCAAGAACTTCAGTCGATCAATCTTTGATATCAACATAACTTTATGCGAGAGAATGTAATGGCGGAGTTTCTGAACTGCAAAAATCAATGCTAGGCAATGCTTCTCAATTGGAGAATAGCGAATTTATGCTCCAATTAACCTCCAACTGATGTAGTATAGTGCATTCTCTTTGCTGTTGGGCCAATAATACTCTGAGAAACTCTTCTAGTGCTGTCGTCTACAATATAAGAGGCTTCCCCGGAATTGGCGCTGTGAGAATGGGCAGATTTAACAGGTACTTCTTCATACTGTCAAAAGCTTCTTGACACTTATTGTCCCATTTGAAACATACATATTTCTTCATCAGCTTTGAAAATGACTGGCACCTGCCCGACAGATTTGATATGAATCGGTGAATGAAAGCTAGTTTTCCTTGTAAGGAGCAGAGTTGTCGGAGATTTCTAAGAGGCGACATCTCCATAATTGCTTTGATTTTATTGGGGTTGATCTCGATTCCTTGGTAAAGAACAACATACCCCAAGAATTTACGGGAGGAGACTCCAGATTTATAGAACAGGGTTCCCGGTCTGCCCCTATTTCTTTGAGGAAATATAGAATATTACGAGTTCCTCAACATTATGCACATCTCGATGGATGATTTTATTGAAATGTTACAGGGGAATACGCGTGACTACACATCTATTATCTGAAATTGAGAAATCATCTATTCTCTTTGAAAGTACATATTGCACATTATTCATGTAGATAGACTCGTAGTCGTAGTTATCGTCTGAATATTTTGACTTCTTTTTCCCCCTAGCTATTAATTGACATATTTTCTGAGATTTAGCATGGATGGCGTCATCTTCATCTGTGTCACTCTCTAGATGAGGCACATATTTTTTTGATCTAGGAGTGATCGCTGCTTTGGAAAGAGTCGATGTTGACTTCTTTCTTCCCGCCTACTTCTTCTCATCATCTTGTTTGGGACGCTTTACAGCCTTTGGGTTTGTGGCCTTAGTCTCGAGAGAACTTGACAGCTTTGATTCTTTAGGGATGAAGTATCTGACATCTTCATAGATTTTTACCTCATGAACAGCAAAGGGTTGAATATCACTGGAAATTTCGAACTCCTATCCATCTTTGATGTACTTCATACATTGATGTAATGTTGACGGGACAATGTCGTAATCATGTAACCACGGGCGACCCAGAAACGCCTTAATAGAGGTGTTCACGTCAATCACATGAAATTTCGCATCGGTATGGAGTTCCCCAAATACTAGGGAGAGCATGAATGATCCAACGGTCTTTTGCCCCTTCTCATTGAAGCCATACACCATCAATTTATCTTGCCCGAGGTGCTGCACATCGAGACAAAATGATCTTAGTGCTTTCAAGCTTATAAGGTTGATGGAGGACCCATGATCAATTAAAATTCGACTGATTATCATCCAATCACTCTCTACAGTAACATACAAAGGGCTGTTATGGTTTGCCGTTCCAAGCATCATGTCGTCCTAGGCAAAAATAATGATTGGCTCATTCCGAGCTTACAAGATCTCAGTTAAGTTACGCTCAGCAAAATACGTCTCATATCTTTCGTGGTCCCTGATAGCCTAAATCAAGGTCTCTCGAAGGTCTTTAGACATCACCAAAGCATCGTATATGCTAAGCTGTGCTAGAATTTTTCTCAGATGGGATATGATATTATAATTTATCCCCCTAGTTGAAGTATCTTTCCTTTTTAGGTCCTTGGGGATAATATCTTCATTGACAACTATCTCCTTCCATTTATCTTTATAAGGGGTCCCTTTTTTTGATAAAGATTGTAGTGTTTTATCACTCCTCAACTGCACTTGGGCGATCTCCTCCTGCTTAGACCCATTTAATGATGCATTATCTTCAGAATCGATCATTATCTCGTCTGGAGATTCTTCTGTTGAATCAAAATTACTGCCCAAGTTCACATGTTCCATCTGCGAAGTGATATTAGGCTCTGATTCATCATCTTTTGGAAAATACAAATCCTCTTGTACACTGTAATCCATTAGTGATACCATCATACAGGACTCAGAAGGTGCCTCTTTTTCCTTTTTGGTTGGAGTTACCGGCGCTGTTGAGACAACTCGACAAGTTTCCACAGGGAGTGGATTTTCATCGACGTCTTTTACCTCCCCAACTTTGAGTTATGCCATAAAATCAACAAGCTTAATGGGGCGTCTCACAGTCTGGTAGTATTAATCCAAACTGTCGATAACCCTTTGGGTTGCTATTTTTTTTCCTTGAGCTTCTTCAATATAGTCTTATTCTTGGAGGATCTTACTCATACAGACTTTGTAGTACCAGCTTGATTGAGGGATTATTTAGAAGTAGGCGTTCGCACCACAGGTAGCATCTAGGATCTATCACCGGCTCAGTAGAAGACCTCCATTTCACACCCAATACTCCTTCAAGCTGCTTTAGCATTTTCACAGTTTTCATAGAGATCGCAGTCTCCCACTGTTCTTCTTGAATCGGTTTCTATTTTACTTCTTCTTTCTTCAACTGGGTGTACGGAGAGAGTCGTAATTACCCGGGTTGATTCTTTTCTGAGATTAGTCAACACATTATCTGACAATGTGAGCTCTCCCTTCCGGTATTTCCTTTCGAGCCAATCCTTGAAGATGTAGCTATCTTCAATGGATGGCCGAGCACTCGGTGATACGGGCAATAATTTGGGTCATCAATTTTTTTTTGACTCTTCTGGCCTTTTGCACTCCGACAATTCTTGAGCTGCTTTTAATGTATGCCGAAATAACTTTACAACACTCTCTTTTAAATGAATATTTTTTATTCATCTTATCTTTCAAAGATTAGAACGTTCTATCACTAGTTCCCTTTGCTTGCCTCAGGCGTCCCCCCCCCCCCACTTTGGAAAGTTCGTGGCATATATTATTCCCCTCGAGTATTAGCTTCGGCTGAGGGTAAGGATGTAGACTTGTTTTGGCTTATCTTCGTATTGCATTAGCTGCTTGTCTTTATCTACAATATAAATCACATGCTTCCCCTTATTCGGCCTGAGAGAGGATGTAGAGTAAGTTTCACCCTTTTTTGCCTCTAACGTCTTGGGCTTCTTGGACTTGTCAAAGTGACCATCTGATCTTGACAAGTTCATATTTTTAAATTTAGCCACTCTATCCAATAGGTCTTGAAACATGGTGATTGTAGCCATGCATAGGAAGGATTGCATTTTACCATCAATGTTTCCCATTAATAATTGAATGACGTGTTCTTCTTCGAGTTACTGCTCACATTTCATACTTAGATTGTGCCAGCGAGTTATGTATTTCGATACCGACTCCTCTCTCTTCAGATTATCTAAAGCGAGATCGGCGATCGTAATCTTCTCGGTCGCACTGGTGAATCTCTTCACAAACATGGCTTCTAATTTTGCAAAAAATTTTACAGAGTCATTTGGCAACTCGGCATGCCATTCGAAAATAGTTGTTGTCAAACTGTTAACGAATTGTCGGAATAATAGGGTGTCAAGTGATGTCGGGGGTTATTAGTACCATTAAAAGTGTGAAAATTTGGGACCGAATACTCTTTCGAGTACGACACCTGGTCGTATTCTACAGAGTATGGGCGACCCTTGCCCACCAACTTTTCTACTTGATCAACATCTATACTAGCCTTGATCTTCTCCGTGATTAGTCCTTCGAGCTGTGCAGCCGTCACGGGCTCGGAGGTGCTGGCAATATTCTATGGAGTGGGTTGGCGGATGACATTGTGAGCTTCATGGCCGTTTTCAGGAATACCTCGTATTCCTGAACCTTGAGGTATTTGGAGATTTGGGGGATCGGTTGTGAGATTAGGCATGGAAACAACGGCTGCAGTTCTCTGCATCATTGCCGCCATCAGGGTCACCATTTCTGTCATTTTCTCATTCAAATGAGAGATCTTCTTATATTTAACTCTCATTTGTTGTCTCATTTACTGTAGTATATTGGCAGGCTCGTCGGTTGCGAAAGGATTTTCTTCATCTTCATCATCTTCTTCATCTTCCTCGTCTATTTCCTCTGTAGGGAGACCACCTCAGTTGACAGTAGGCTCAACCTCACGCTGACGTCGTTGCGTTCGTCTGGGTTGTGGCCGCCGATCATGATCATCCTCACCATCATCATGGTAGACTTCCTTGATAGCACGTGTATGTCTTACCATATAGACGACTTCGAGGTTCATGACATCTTCCATTTCTTCTTCCAAATTTTCTTCCATATATTCTTCGATATTTTTTTCTATATTTTCTTCCCCTTCGATATATTCCTCCCCTTCTTTCATGTCTTATTCCCCTTCCCTTTCCCATTCTAGTACTCAGATCTCTTAGCAACATCGCCACTAGATCTCCGATTCTTGATTAGGCAAGAAGATTTCTTCGACTAGTGGGCTGCGGTCGAAGTTAGTCTCTTCTTTCGGAGGGGTCAGCGAATGACAGGATCCCCTGGAGGATTATCCAAGGTGTCGACCGTCGGAAGCATACCTGTTAACGGCGAATGACGCACCATGGCGCAAAGGTCCATTTGGAGCCATGGCGCATAGCGCACGGCGCGGCGCGCGCTATTTTGAACATGGCGCAAGCTATATAAAAAATATAAAATAATAAGCATGAATATGAAATATTATTAAAAATGAAAGACAAGCTATCATAATAATAAAAGACAACCATAACATATATAAGTTCGACTAAGTAACATCAAAATATCTCATAATTCAAATATTACAATCTTTTTTTAAAAGATTAAATATGAATTTAATCTACTCTTCTTGGGAATCATCATCATCAGCAAATGTTAAAAAAGCTTCATTATCTTCTTCAACATTGTCTCCTACTTCATAATCCTCTTCATCACCCTCCTCATCATCATTCTCAATAGCAACATCATGCCTAATTGAAGATTCTTTCTCTTTCCCTTTAGATCTTTCCCGAATATTATAGCTTTTATCATAAACACCAGTAACTTTAGCAACACTTGTCCAAGTTAAATCTTCCTCTCCAACAATAAAGTCATTTTCTTCATAAGACTCATCATCTAATTTTCCTGTTAGCCATTCATTTGCATCATCTATCTCAGTCAAAGAAATATGATCACGATGATTGAATCTCCGAATCAGTGCTCTATTATATTTCACATAAACTAAATCCTTTAAGCGACCATGATCCAATTTGCTTCTTCGTTTGCTATGAAGCTGCAATTAAAATATTATTACATAACCATATTATGAACATATATAAAAAATCAACACATACATTGTAAAATACTTACATGTTCAAAAATACTCCAATTGCGTTCGCATCCAGATGAACTACATGTTAAACTTAGGACTTTGATAACAAAGCTTTGGGGGCTGCCGGGGTCCAAGGGGGCGCTGCCCCCTAGCGGGGTTCGATCTGCCCGGTCAGGTCGCAGGGAATTTTGAAGTTCGTTTGTATGGAAATTAGGAAGCGGTACCGAGTGTGTACCTAGTTGTACCGAGCTGTACCGAGCGATACAGAGCATGTAACTAGCGGTACCGAGCTGTACCGAGCGGTACCGAGCATTTACATAGCAGTACCGAGCGGTATCATGCATGTACTTAGCAATACCGAGTGTGTACCTAGTTGTACCGAGCTGTACCGAGTGGTACAAAGCATGTAATTAGTGGTACCGAGCATGTACCGAGCGGTACCGAGCATTTACATAGCGGTACTGAGCGGTTAAATGCATGTACTTAGCAATACCGAGTGTGTACCGAGCGTGTACCTAGTTGTACCGAGCTGGTACCTAGTTGTACCGAGCGGTATAGAGCTAGTAACTAGCAGTACCGAGCGGTATCCAGCATATACATAGCGGTACCGAGCATTTACTTAGCGGTACCGAGCATGTACCTAACGGTACCGAGCATACCTATTAAGTTCTAAATTCTTGTAAGAAATAGTCGTGCAAAACAACAGAGCTGTGCGGAACAGACGGAGGTTGCAAATCAGAGTCAGCTGGTAAGATTTTTTATTGGAACAGACGGAGGGGGCGGATTTGGCAGAAGCACTGCTCTGCGGGACGATTCGACGGAAACAATGACTTCAACTTCGGGACAGATTCGGCTGGATTCGGCAGAAGTAGCGAATGCAGCAAATAGAAAACAAAAAACCTTCGACTTCGGGATAGATTCAGCGACCTCGACTTAGGGACTGCGGGAAGTGTTCGACGGATGCAGCAAACAGAAAATCTTTCGTGTAATTAGGGCAATGAATAGTCGTTTATCTTAAAATATAGATATACTTTTTAATATAAAAAATTTTCATAAGTATACGGAAATTTAAAAATAATTTGGCGCGCTATTTTGCGCCGTGCGCAATGCGCCATAGCTCACATGTGGCACAAATACTGCACGCTATTTTAAACACATGCGCCTCGCCATGAACATGGCGCCGTAGGTGCACCACGTCGCGCCGTACGCTATGGCGCGCGCTATTTTGCGCCATTGACAGCTATGGTCGGAAGTGACATCATCGTAGGTCTCTTTAAGACCCATCTTTGATGTTGTTTGTAGGCGGGGGCAAATTTCCGGGAAGCTACACCAGATGTCACACTCAGATTTATTTCTCTTTCTGAGGCTTCGGCATCCACACTTATTTACCCTTCTGCTGGGCCCTTTCGGTGGCAGATCCTTGGACATGTATTCCAAGTGTCACACCTTGATGTGCTTCCTGCGGAGCTTGTCATCGATATCATCTTTACTCAGCTATCACAACAGATGATAGCCTTTTCCTCAGAGGGGTTCTCCTGGCTTCAACAATTAGTGGCCTATGAAATTTCTTCTTCATTAGTCCCCTCTCCTTGACTGTCTTCAGCACTCGATGTACTCGGGCTGACAGTCGTTCAGGTTCTCGTCTTCTGAGGTGTCGGTGCTTCTGGTCAACACTCCTAGAACGATTGTTTGAGTTCACTAGAAGAGCTATTTTTTTTCACCCACTTCAGATTAGTAAACCTGTTTTGCATGGGGATATCAGTCTCTAGCACTTGTGCCAGCAAATTTGATGGGTGCACAGACACCAGTTGCTGCTGAGCTCGGAGCTCAGCATTCAACTTTCTCCTTTGCCTCCTTGTTAACTTTCCTCCAGATAAGGATGCTTCAATATTATTCTTCTCGGTTGCAGGCATCCCGACTAGCAGAGATGTGGTGTTTGCAGTCACCACGGAAATCCTTCCTCAGACTACAACCCTCTTGATGGCTGGGGCTTCTGGCTACGACAGCCGTTCAAACACAGAAATCCTTCTATGAGGATTTACAGCAGCAGGTCGTTGTGCTGGCAGATACACACGATCGGTAGGAGCTTCAACAGTATTAAGTTTTCTTGGAGACCTCTCAACATCCGCCATTCGCAGGAATGGCAGCACTCCTTGCAGCAATTGCCAAAAAGTCAACACTACTAAATTGGATGGTAGCTCCGATATTTTTAGTGTTGATTAGAGCATTTGCCAACTGAATGCTGTCTTTACCACCTAGCTGAAAAGTAAAATTAGTGTTCTGTAGATCCATCTGCAGAATTGAAAGGCAAGGGTTAATAATTAGAATCTGATACATCACCCAACACTTTCAAAATGCAAAGACTTGCACGAAACAAAGATAAAAGCATATAACCATTAACAAGCAATAAAATAACATAAATTTAAAGCTCTGCTAAATATGTTATCTCAATGAATATATGAATGATCATTTTAGAAAATTTTAAAATTTTGATATACTAAATGATCATTTTGAAAGATTCAATATTTTAAATGCGGATTGACATGGCTGCTACTATATCACTGAGATGACTAGCCAAAGATGGAAAGAGAAACCAATCCCCAGCGGAGACGTTAGAAATCTGTGGGCTCCAAAAATTCGGCCCCGGCCTCCGCCCGCTATGTTTTACTTCTTTTCGGGGGGGGGGGGGGGATTAACGGAATAAGTTACGTGGTAAATTTTGGGAAGATATGGGTTTGTAGATAAAACACTACCCAGAGATTTCGCCCTCATTTTGCGAGGACTTTATGATCTGAGTTCTGGTTTCCTATAGGTGCAAGCCCCTATAGTTAATTACCCCTCCCGGTCACGAGAGAGAACTTTTGATTAAAGCTAGTCGTCAATCATATATGTACAGATACATAGTATTTGGCATATAGTAGCAGCATGAGTTTGGAATTTGAGAATTTGAAAATTTTGATATTTAAAATTAGAAATTTCATCATGTCATACTTAAAGCGGATGGTGGGGGAATAGATGATGGACCCAATCAAGATCTCATGGTTCCGTCGTCTCGGGCTATCGAGGTCCCTGGTCTACTTAGTTATAGGAGGTAGTCGGCCCAACCTAACAGAGGATCCTTGTCGATAGTCATGGGTTGCTTCATCCAAGGGGACCTTGTAGACCTGGGGTGAATGTTTGTCTGAGAGAACAAATTTGAATCCACCTTAGCTAACAGAGAGCTTTGTGCCCTATCGATCATATCATATTGATTCATATCTCAAGGATTTGTCGCCAATAAGGAATGCATTGACTTTGGACATAACCGGTATTTCGTAGCGCCATTTAGCGACAAAACCACTCGGTTCAGAGGGCCCCGTGTCATAACCATTTATCATGCGGTGCCATTTGGCGGCAAAGCTGCCAGTCAGAGGACACATACTACGTCCTCACTAGCAAGACATTGTTTGAGAATGGATCTTAGTGATATTTTCGACTAGGTATTTGACTCTATGTGAGCAGAAGTTATATTAGAATTTGTCCACCTCGGCAAACTGTTGCCGATGATGGATGGATTTTGCTTTAAGTATTTAATGAATGGATTTCAATTTTAAATATTTTTTGAAATTTTGGGAATTTCTATGAAGTTTTGGAGTTCTGATGAGCATTTGGGTGGCATTTGAAAGTATTTGGAGTCAACCACTCCGGTTGAGATTTGCATTCAACGCGGCCATCATAGGGATGTTTGGAGGCATTTTCATTTATGGACTGAACCTTGTCGACTCTATCGAATTGTTGATAGAAGATATAGTTCGTTATAGGCTTTATGCCATTATTAGTGAATTCACATTATTATAGGTCTTAAAGGCCTAATATTAATGTATTAAGATAAATACACTGGTCACCATCACCGTATATTTATTTGATGATTCAATTGATCCGTATAAAAGGATCGGGTTCGAACTTGAATTCATTTATTGACCCACGTAGCATCCCTAGACGTCACATGTATCCCCACAACATGCTCGCTGGGGTCCATGCAGGTGTTTGAGGGTATTTTATAATTATTTATTGAATCTTGTTAACTCCTTTTTACATGTTTAGGATGATCGGGTTCGAACTTATTGACCCGCACAATATCCCTAGACGTTACGTGTGTACCAATAACATGTTGTCGGAGCCCATGTGAATTTTATGATTGCACTTGCTCCCTTGCGTACCTATGTGTATAAAAACTACGGTGCATGTGCAGGGATATTTTGGAAATATTTGATGCTGCTCAGCTGTGTGGTAGACCCTCATTTAATTGCAGTATTCTATTTGGAAGCTTGTACATGCCTTCTGTCTACTTGTATACAGGTTGCAGATTCGGTGGCGTGTTGTAGCGGCTTGTGGACGCCTTCTATCTGCTTGTATGAGTGTTGCAGATCCGGTGGCATATTATAGTACTGGTTATCAACCCGTTGTATATATAGATTGTCGTGCACTACTTGCTACTTTCTGCAGATGGATTATAGTGCACTAACGAATCTCCTGCTATTGGTTGTAGAGGCTTGCATTTATTATGTCATTCGCCTTTGCTCGTATATGGCACATTGCATACACAAGAGGCTTCTTACGACGGCTTGTAGGATTTCTGGATTTGTCCGAAGGTGATATATTGAGTATGCGACGGGCCATTTGCAGCAGTCCATAGGCGCTTGCATTTACTACATGTCACTTGCTTTTGGTTGTAAAGGGGATCGTCACTTGCTTTTAGTTGTAAAAGGGATCGATGTACTTGCTTGTCATTAAGTGGTCATCAATCACAAGGGCGTTATAACATGTGATGCTCGTCGCTAGTCACCAATTGTACATATGCCACTGTGCATATATAAACCCTTCATCATTGCCAACATGTATCCGCATTCATTTACACGTTATTTTGTCTGCTTGCGAAGGACCCCCTATCCTTGTAATACATTTATTATTGTTGCTCGCAGGCAAGTAATATATCTGTTGGCATGCCTACATTATTCACTGCTTGAGTTGCATTTGCCATCCATCTTTCCACATTTTGATTGATGAATTGTTGTATGTCATTGGTTTCTTTATTGCATTGATTGAAAGAATCTTTTATATTTGCTTGTGCCCATTTCAGTGTTTGTAGGGGCTATCGTATGCATTCCCACGACAATTGGTATTGATTGTAGGGAGACTTGTTGTATGTATACTTCATCTGTAAATTGACATTGATCGTCGAGTGATTTACATTCGTTGCCGATTCTTCCTTGCTTGTTGATTAGCAATATGTTGCATTTATCATCAGTTTCCTTATAAACATCGATCAGTGAGCTGCAACATCAACTCGCATGTATAGGTGATTTTGTACTTCACTGTTGGCTCTAGAATACTATACCATTCATTGTTTGCCAATGATTATCACTTGCAAATCTATTATTTCATCTGCGACGAAATTATGGCTTCATCGTATGCAGCAACTGATGAATTGATACCTTCCTTGTGTTTCAACCCTCAAAGCCCATGGGCATCAACATCCTTTGTTTATGAGTCAACCGACATTCGTTGAATGTCTTATTCGTTTTGTATCTTATGCATCATATTTATGAATAACTCATGACATACATATTCTCACCATCGCCTGTGTGCTTGTTATGCATTTCTTCTTCATGGACAAATTATTACCTTTATGTGAATATCACATGCATTCATTGTCTCTTGCATGTCATGAATCTTCTACTTGCTTGCTTGCTTGATGATATCGATCGTTATCACATTCATCATATATTCTTTTAGTTCATACAATTGCCCTGAATTAATGAATTGTTTAATTTCCATCTTGAATTGTGTGTGAATCATATTGCATATAAGTTGCAATGTTCAATGGAATATCCTTGTGCATTCACTTATGACTAGCTCACATATCCTTATTATTATTCATTGCTTGTAGACTGGTTATACTCCTTGCCTCCACATGTTGTTTGCAACATGCATGATAATTTCACATAAGTCTTTCATTTGATTATGAGCAAATTATATTCATTGAGATTTTAACATAAGTCTTTTGTTGTCCATTGAGTTCGATCAAGTCTAGTTCAAGCTTATGTTGTCTTTCAAGTTCATTTAAAGTTTGAGTTCACTTAAGTAATTTTTTTTTAATCAAGTTGAAGTCCAATTTTTTTTTCATTTGATGTTTCAAATCAAGTCCCAAGTGTGGTTTTATGTTCACCCGAAATTTCGGCATCCTCCCGGCGTCTCCCTATTTAGGGAAAATTATGGAAAACAGTCTCTCGCCACGCTAGAGAAAAGCGTGTACAGTACATGTCCTTGGACACCGCGACCGTAAAATCTTCAATCCCATCACGCCAGAGAAAGGCGTGTATGGGTCTCGGGCACCTATTTCAAAAGAAACGCAGTCATTTCCCCGCAAGCGAGTACTTATGAATATCCACATCTCGCCGTAGGCGTCGCACCGGGTTCCCATCCCATCCTACCACTCTAGAGAAAAGCGTGTATAGGCGGTTTTCCAGTGCACCACGAAAGCCAAAAAAGAGATTTTAGATGATTGCCCGCCTTGCCGTAGACGCCGCACCGCATTCCCTGCCCACCACGCTAAGAAAAACGTGTATAGGTGATTTGCCGGTGCGCCGTGAACGTCGAAATGAGAATCTGAATTGGAAATTCATGCCTCGCAATGGTTGGCGACGACAGTGAGATGCACAAAAACCTCTCTTTCTCTTTTATTATTATTATTTACTCTTTTTTTAATCTCTTTTTTTTTATTATTTACTCTTTTTTTAATCTCTTTTTTTTTTTATTATTTACTCTTTTTTTAATCTCTTTTTTTTTCCTCTTTTTTTCTTTTGAACATTTCCCTCTTCTTATATATATGTACATATATATATATATATGTACATATATATATATGTATATATATATATATGCTGCTATGAAATTTGGAGGTTACTGTAGACAGCAAACACCTCATGAAGGAATAAATTGAGTGAAAGTTCAGCAAGTGGGAAAGAACTATTTTGATTTTTTTTTTAAACAACTGTTTTGGACACATCCTGACATGAACAGTGATTTCCCATGTACAACAACAGTAAGTGAAACTATTAAAGCTCTCCACGTGAAAAAGAAGCCAATAGGTAATTTTTTGAAAGTCCAACTATACCCATGATAATCGACGACTCATCTTAAAATAGCTCTTAAGCAACTTTATGAGAGTTTAAACTCCAATATAAAAGTTTTGTGCTTTTCTGGTTTTTTCATAAAACATTGTACCCTTCTTTGAGAGATATTCTCTTGCTTTCCCTTTTATTATTCCTTTGTCCATTTTTTCACCAGAGTACTAATAAAGATATAAAAAAATGAAAATGAATCTAATAGGGAAAAGGGCCAAAGCATGTTAAGCCACTGTTTTTTTTTTTTTTTTTTGTAACTTCAAATGATATAACTCATGAACTGTGGTATAGAGGCTTGCATCTTCTTCACCTTTTTTTATTTATAACGTCGGGTAGATGTCCGATAAGCTTAACATGCAAGTAATTTGGTGGAGTATGGTTTGCTTGTGCCTCCAACCGAAGCAAACAGAAAACTCTAACGACGAGAAAGGATCGAACAATAGGCTTTGATCGCGAAACTTGACAGGATCTGGCTCGGACTGCTGAGTTGAAGTCTAGAGTTTAAGCTTCAGTTCTGATATTATGGAGGCGGGGAAGAAGGTCAGCAAGGGGTGGCTTGAGAGCTTCAACTGGAAGCTGGGTTCCTTGTGCGGTCAGAAGGGCAAGGCCACTCAGATTTGCAGTTTTGGATTCCCCAGCAGAGTTTGAAAGAGTGGACTAGTTCAGTACAAAAAACGGCTTGAAAGGGAGAGATCGGGTGGAACTTAGGCAGTGGGAAGCCGACAGGCTTGTGGTTGGTTCAGGCAAGTAGAAGACTTTGAGTGATTTGGCATTGAGAGGACTTGAAGGTCGGAGGAAGCAAAGGTTGGCGAGGAGCTTTGGACGGACAGAGGAGATCGTAATTGACGTCGTGGGTTGAGGAGGTGGCGACGGAAGTGTAAAGAGCTTGATTGGAAGGCAGAGGAAGTTTTATTTTTGAAACTCAATTGACGATAAAAGAAAAAAAGACGCCCCAGAGCTCCTCCTTTTCTTCGTTTTAACATAAAAAAACTGTATTCAAACGAGGCAATCTCCATCCGAGGTTCTGCTTTAGCAGAAATTACGGGATTTAGATGCCAAACTCAGCGGAAAATCGGGAGATCAGAGCAGATATTCGACAAAACGAGGTTTGTCATTAATGTATTGATTTGATTTTTTGTTTTAACTTTTCATATATATTTTATCTTAATTTTAATTAATAAAAAAAGTTAAAATATGTGCTATGTCATCATCCCTCTATTTAAGATAAGTTATAAGATTGATGTGTCAATCAGTCCAGTTTCCTTGAATTGCGTGCTTTCTCGATTTGTGCGTCTTTCCTTTCGTTTAACGTGTCATGTAAGATCCAAAATTTTCAGGTATGTAAAATTTAAAATTTATTTAAGCATATTCTAAAACTTATTTTAAAATTAATGATATTTGGGGTTAAATTAAGTATGTTTGATATTAATTCTAAAATACTTTATTATATATTAATTGTTATTATATTAAATCAAAGCACTAGTAATAAATGTATTTAAATAATAGTTGTACATCCCACTACCCTATTAAATTAATCCTTTTATAATTCCAGTACTAGGCATGCATTGGTTGAAATGAAGGGATGTGATGTTTGGCATATCAAGCATATTGATATTTCCCAGAAAAGGCTTACAGTTTTGAGTGGCGTGCAAAGCAGAAGATAATTATGAAGTATTGCTTGTGAAGTCTGTAGCGGTGTGAAGGAAAAGTGAGAGTGAAGAAGTGGGGTAAGCATTATTCCGTGCGATGAAGGGGGTGTTTGGTATAGGATTGGATTCAATTTTAGTAGGATTTACTAAATCCTGTAAATCCGGATTTAGTAAATCCTATGCTCTTAAATCTTGAATTGTGTTTGGTATGACAATTTTTAAATCATGTTAAATCCAGAAAGATGTTTGGCAACAGATAATAGGATTTAAAACGGTTGGAGATTTAAAATTGAATTAACTAATTATTTTGAAATAACTTACTATTTAAATAATATTTTAACTAATTATTTAATTAATAATTTAATTACTATTTTATTAGTTTAAATTATAAATTTTATTATTAATTATCTCATTAATCACTTAAGATTTTTACTGATCTTTAATTATTTAACTATTATTTATATTATTAATTATATGTATAATAATGTATAATATAATTATACTAATTTATAATTACTAATTATATTACTAATTATTTTATTAAGTTAAATAGAATAATTAATTTATACACTAATTCTACTATTACATATTTAATTAATTTACTTAGTTATTAATATTTTAAATTATATTAATTAAGTTAAATAGTGATGGCTGAGGCTGTTCAGCTTCGTTGCTTCGCAAGTTCGCAGGAGGTGTTGAGATTGCACGAGTCGCTTCTTCGACTCCTTCGTCGCTGTTCGACTTTGCTCCTTCGTTGATGTTCGACTTCGCTCCTTCGACGACGTTCCCTTCCTGTCAGATCGGACGTTACAACATTTTGATCTGAAGCAACGACGGGAGCTCGCTCGCTCGCTGTGAAGGTAAGTTTCTCCCTTTCGCGCGCTTCTTCAGCCAAATCCCGTAAATCCAACTTCTAGCGGGATTAGGATTTACCGGGATTTAGCGGATTTACGCCGTAAATCCGCAAATCCGGGATTTACGGATTTGCTGGATTTACCGTGACTTTTTTTGCATTTGGCTGGATTTACCCTAAATCCTACTAAAAACTTGAAATAAATCCGATACCAAACACCCCCGAAGAGTTTTCGGCTCATGCAAGCAGTAGTTTTCCCGTAACCATCAGAGAGCGGTCAGCATTCTCTGTTCGCAGGAATCCTGTAATTTAGTTCGCTACAGTGTCCCGGGACTGTAGCAAAGGCCGCAAGATTTGGGAAGAAGCCGCTGAAGTGTGAAGGCATTCGTAGCTTTCCTGTATGCATTAGGCAGAGATTTCCTGTAGCAAGAGGCGGAGAATGGGAGTGGGTTTTGGAAGCAACAGCTCTTGTTGTAAATGGAAAATTGTTTTGTTGCGAGGCAACTACAACCAAGTGAGAACATTAAGTGAAAGTCTGGAAGAGTAAGAAGCCAAGAAAAGTGGAGAAGAAAGATTAAAAGATTAGATTGCAGGAAGAAGAAAAACTTGAGAAAAAGGAAATCAAGGTAAATTTGATCATATGCAAAGGGAAAGTTTTGAGGTGACTTACAATCGTAGAAGAGTTCGTAGTAAGGAATTGGAGGAGACGACTCAGCAAAGAGGTAAATTATGTAATTGATTATAAGTGTAATGATTATGAATGTTTGGAATCTTTCTTATGTCTTGAAATGTTATTTATCAATGAAACGCACTATGAGAATTTGTTAGTCGTTGGAATATTCTATTTATATATGAGAATAAGAGAGATTTGATAGATGTCTAAGTGTGTTTATTTAAATCTTTTCTTAAGTGATAATTATATGCAAAGAAGTTTTCTTTTCAATTTAGTGACTATCACATTCTTACTACACAAAAATGTATGAATGATGGAAAGATTATAACCATTGCAATTAATGTGAACTATGAATGTATGAAATTTTGAATATCAAATTAAAGTAAAGATTGGCTAGCCTATGAAAAGATATATAACTTATAATTACAGATGAGGCAAAAGGGTCCTCATGTACACTACATTGTAAGTGGAGCAAAAGGGACCCCAGGGGCAAAAGGGACCCCAAAGAAATGAAACCTGCATAACAGGTGCGGCAAAAGGGACCCCAAAGAGGCAAAAGGGACCTCTATGTGATTCAATGGCGATAATGTCAGGTTTATCTGGGCTCCATTGAATAAGGTTATGAAAGGATAGCCAAGTCTTTTACTAATGGAATTTGGTATTCAATGAAAAACTTTAAGAAATAAAGATTAATGCTAATAAAGGTTTATGAGACTTGTACTTGACTACTTGTAGATGCAAGTTTAATGATTAATGATTTCAAAGTCTGATTTACTTCTTTTATTGTATTATTAATGTTATATAGATTACATAATTTTCTGAGCCTCATAGCTCACCAGTATATTTCTTCTAGCTGTTGTTACAGGAAAGGGAAAAGAGAAGATTGATGCAAGCTAATTTATACAACTGTTTCTTCTTTTCATGTTAAAGTTACATTTGTTAGGTTGTTTACTTTTCAAGGTATGAAACAAATGAGACATGTATTACTTTGGGTTTTTAGTGGTGGCCCTGTAAGTATCTTATGTTGAACTTTAAATTTATAGTCGCTTCCATTTAACAAGATGAATGAGAATTATTGGAGATTTATAAAGATATATCAAATGTTCAAAAGTATGATCAATTGAGGACATGTTTATATTTTAATTTATCATGAAATGGTTATAATTATGTTAGTAATAATCCCCGTACTATTTAGGGGTACTGTGGGGTGTTACATGTCAAATTTGTCGAATATCGAAATTAGACAAATTGATAGTGTATTTAGGGTATTAATGATGTCTCGGTCGCAACGACGTTGTACATTTCATAATCGGACGTTATTTGAGTGACGCCAAGGCCTAATTTTCATCGAAATATGTGTTGTCATATTCAAATCATTTCGGGATTTGTGTCACCACCTCGAACGATCCAAATTAATTAAATAAAATACATATTTTGGATGTTGATGATGTTCCGGACACAGTGGCACAGTCCATTTCATGATCGGACATCACGCCGTCTCCGTAGAGGCTAATCTCCTCGATATGCGTGTCCTTGCATTACATTGGGATTGCCTTAATTTGCATCCCAACATCCCAGTTGATACCAATTGAATTTATAAAATACATATTTCGGATGATGATGATGTACCAGATGTAACGGCGCAGTCCTTTTCATAATCGGACATCATGCTGTCTCCGTAGAGGCTAATTTCCTCGATATGTTTGTCCTTGCATTACATTGGAATTGCCTCGAGATACATGCCAATAATATGGATGCTTCAAATTGAATAAACAAAATCTACTTTTTAGAGATTGGCAATGATCCGGACACAGTGACTAAGTCCGTTTCACAATCAGACGTCATTTGGATAGCGTCAAATAGGGGTGTCAATTTCGGGTCACGGGTCAGGTTCGGGTCGAACCCGAAACTAACCCGACACTATTCGGGTCAAGCCGAACCCGACCCGTTTTTTTAAAAACAGGTTGGTTTTCTGGACCAGAACCCGACCCGCTTTGGGTCCGGGTCAACCCGACACGACCTGAATGAACAATTTACAACAAAAAAAATTGCTAATTTTTGGGTCAAAAACGAGTCAATCTCCTCTTTTCGGGTCAAAACCAGGTCAAAATCAGGTAAATCTCGGCTTGACGGGTCAAAATCGGGTCAATTTTGGGTCAAAGGGTTAACCTGAACCCGACCCGATATTTGAAACGGGTCTAAATGTTGAACCCAAACCCAACCCGTTTCAAGTTCAAGTTGATCCTAACCCGAAATTTTTGGGTCGGGTTTTTTGGTCATGTCAACTATTGACACCCATAGCGTCAAAGCTAATTTTTCTCGATAAACGTGCCATCGCATTGGGATCTGTGCTACCATTCTGAATGATCCCGATTGATTAAATAAGATGTATACTCTTAATGTCGACGTTCCGGACACAATGACGTAGTCCGTTTGGCAATCGAAGGTCGTTTGACCCTTCAAGTGGCGCATCATATGATCATATCAACCCGCGCGCAGCTTGATCGCAATTCTCATCCTTTTTCACACATAGTTTGAGTGATAGGGGTCAACAGTACTTACCACCATAAAAAATGAGAAGGTTCAAGGATAGGAACATTATAAAATTTTCTATGATTACAATAATTACGTTGAAGTCACATTGTATTCATTAACTAAATCAAAGACCCAAAGATATTGGCCGAACATACATTACCATCTACAAAATTTCCAATCTCAATCATCAGGAGCATACATACCCTCTTCATCAAATTATGTACTATCAGGTCATTTTAAACTGCATTTACTAAATCAATAAATATATATTTAAAAATAAGAAATTAATTCTCCATATGTTCTTGCCCCAAGCTGTCAGTTAACATAGTGTAATTTACAATAATCTGCAGCACTTAACAATTTTTTATCAGATTTTGTGCAATATTCACTTTCTCTATTACTGAAATTCTCAATCTCAGGTACTAGACCATTTTCATAAAATCAAGAGATTCTTTTCAATGCAATGTTCAAGGATTTGTTGAACAAATACCTTAGGCTTCTTTTTTAAGGATGGCTTTGCAATCCCAATTCATACCCAGCATTTAGTATCGGAGATTCATATCATAATTAAAGTTTATGTATACCCAGGTTTAATTTCAACCAAAGTTCATTTTCCCATCCACTTCCCTACTACATTATTCTGACCATCCTGGTTGGACCGTTATTTCTCACCCCATAGTTTAAAAATCTCTTGTGGCCTTTCTGCAGATTTAGCAGGTATTGATAAAGGGATTTCCCTTGCCTCTAAATCTCCTACTGTGCAGAGCAGACCAACAAAATTCAAAGTTATTCGTAAAAATTGATTTGCACGCTAATTACAATTGGAGTTATCAATAATGAACTTTACGGCCTTATCATTTGGATGGAGTTAGGAGAAGCTCCAAGTCATTGCTCCTCAAAATGTGCTAATTCTAAGAAACCGACCTAAAATTCATCATAGGTTTCTAAGAAAAAGAAGGTACTAGTGAATAGAATAGTGTTAGTAAATTAGGAAAAAAAATAAATCATAAGCTATTCAAAGAGGCCTACCTTGATCCTCGGACAGTTCAAGGCCACCGATCCTAAAAGTACTAAATATCCCTATTGAGTTTAACTTTTTGCCATCGAGCCGATTGATGTGATGAACTTATTTTTGATAATAACAAAAATACGATTGAAGGTACTAATGTTTCAATTAATTACTATTAGCCTTATGCAAGAATTGTAATACAATCTAATGACCAAGATAATATGTAGGACAAACTCAAGCTCAAACTATTAAAAATTTTGTATTAAATTGTCTTGAGTTTTTTTACTTTTCATCATATCCATCTATTTATTGAAATAAATTAAGCTATAATCATCAGGACATCAACATCCAAATGTGGAAGGTATTTGCATTATCATCATTATCATCACTACTAATTTGAGGGAGGAAGTTGATTGGCATTATCACTACTATCTAAATATGAAAAGAACATAGTTTCCATCAATATTACAAAAATATGAAAAGAAATATCATCTAAAAAAAGACTATTATTTTACATCTTCATCAAGTGTGACATCAAGGGAGATTTAAATCATTATGAAAACAACAATATAGAATCACTCTCCTTCCAAATATGCTAGGCCAAATTGGAGAAATAAGGAATCATGAAGAATTCAATCACCCTTCTCTCCCCTCTTTCCTTTATGGCACCATATACAAGAAAGGAAAGCTTGGATGCTTTATTTAGTCTCGATATTACTTCGAATATAATTTCAAGGAGAACCAAGGAACCAAGCAAGACAGTTTGGAATTAAGAAAATCCCACGGATGCTTTAAGTGGCCGACCCCCATCTCTTTTGCATTAATATCATGCATTTCTTTATTTAATGAAATTATAGTGGAGATGTCAGATATATAATGGCTTTATAGTAGAAAGTAGACTTAAATATATTTAACTGATACAAATATCCAATATAGTGGGGGTGTCGCTTTATGAGGCAGTGTTTGGTAGAGCTTGGTGGTGGTCTCCTATTAGGAAACTTTGGCATCTTATTTATATCTTTACATTATTATTCTTATGAAAGATGCTATATCACTTCCCTATAACTCCATCTCTTATATATATCATCTCATTTTATTTTTTCATTGGCTAAGCCACCACCTAAGACTTAACATCATGGTTAAACTCCATATAATAGACCAACACATTCCTCCATCATAAGGGATCCTACCTGATGTTGATTACAAGTATCCTATCCCTTTTCTAAGCCAAATAACCACCATCCCTAGCCATCCCACAACAAAATGTTTGACCATCAACCTGAAATCCAAAATGTTAAAATTAAGTTAAAAAAAATTCCTGCATTATTTATCCATCTATCGCTTTTGCACATGCTACAAATAAAATACCATATTTGAAATTCTACAAATGCCATAAATCCATGAAAGACTAGATATGAAATCATATTTGTCCAACCTTTTCCAATAATGTTGAATTTAATGTGTTCCCAACAATCCAAATTATGCGTAGACACGTCTGTTCTGAAAGTAATGCTTTTGCCCACAACGTAGACCCAGTTCCATGAAGAGCCACAGTTAAAAGCCTGCATGCATAAATGCCAAATTGGAAATTACACATACAGTAAGAATAACTTGACCATAAATCTTCATTGTTGGTTTGTTGAATCAGCATTTGACTATATCAATAAATAACATCAACTTAGGTGAAAATAAATAGTTGTTGCTCTCAGTTTTTGATGCAATACAAACCATTCATCAAGCCAAAACAGGATCCAAAAGCTTTGTTGTCAATAGACCAATTTCAAAGAGTCAAACAAGGCCAAAATAGAACTGAATTGGACCATTTTAATGCCTATTTTATTTTGACAGAATTTTTAGTAATTTACTTAATTGATTTCTTAGGTGTAACCACTTTGGATAATTATAGGTTTGACTTTAAATGTTAAGATATGAATGGATTTGATTTTATATAGGATTAAATTGTAATTAAAATTATATGAACTTATCTTTACACTATTTAAATAAATAGGGATTGATGCATATAATTGAATTATTTATTGACTACAACAATAAGCCTTTATCCCATTGCGCGGGGTCGACTACATTAATCATTTTTCTCCATTTTGTCCTATTAAGAGTCAAATTCTGATTTAACTCTAATAAAAAGGGTCCTTTCGAATACTTTCTAACAAAGTCTTTTCAGGTATACCTCTACATTTGTTAACATAGGCCGAATATAATACATCTACTATTCTAATAGGTCGTCAGAAGGCCGAGCTTTAATGTGACCAAATCATTTAAGGCAACTCTCACTAATCTTATTTTTCATTGGAACTATACCAAACTTTTAAAGTATATACTCATTCGCATTCTGTCTCTAAGTGTACAGCTGCTCATCCATTTGAGCATCCTCATCTCTGCAACACTTAACATAATTTTATGCTTCTCTTTTAATGGCCAACATTCTGTTCCATAAAGCATTGCAGGTCTCACCACAATCTTATAAAATTTTCACTTAAGTTTGAGGGGTACTTTTTTTATCACACAACAGTCCCAATGATTCCTCCACTTTAAAAATTTGGAATTCTACCAATAATATCTAAAATGTGCACTCTTTTTAATGACTTGATCACCCAATGTCACAATCCCACCACTAGATCTATTACTACTAAAATTACACTCCATGTATTCGGTTTTAGATCTACTCAAATGAAAACCTTTAGACTCTAACATTGACCTCCATAATTCAAGTTTTTATTCATCTCTCACTAGTCTTATCAACAAGAAAAACGTTATCAGAAAAAAGCATACACCAAGGTACATCCTATTTCAATTGCTCAAGAAAAACGTTATCAGCAAAAAGCATACACCAAGGTACATCCTATTTCAATTGCTCAGTAAGTACATCCATGTCTAAAGCAAAAGGATATGGACTTAAAATTGATCTTTGATACAATCCAACTGAAATAGAAAAATACTTGGTCAAGCCACCTTGAGTTTGACATATGTAATAGCTTATATATATATATATATATATATATATAAAATATATATATATATATATATATATATATATATATATATATATATATATATATATATATACCCAGTCTAAAAGCAAAAGGATTGGACTTAAAATTGATCTTTGATACAATCCAACTGAAATAGAAAAATACTTGGTCAAGCCACCTTGAGTTTGAACATATGTAATAGCTCATATATATATATATATATATATATATATATATATCCTTAATGACTTGAATATAAGCATTATTAACTCCTTTTTTTTCATAAATCTCCATAGCACTTCTTTTAAAACTTTATCATATGTTTTCTCTAAATCAATAAATACCATAGATAGATACTCCTTTCTCTATACTTCTCCATTAAAACCTCTCAATATATGTATACTTCCATAGTAACCTACCTGGCATGAATTTGAACTAATTTTAAGAAACATTAGTATCACGTCATAACCTTTATTGAATTATTAATTGTCTGATAAATGAAAATCATTTTGTATGGCCAATAGAGTACTCTCTAGATCCAAAGTGAAGCATGAATCAGTCCAAGTCATGTTTAAGGAGTTTCTTCTTCCCTCTCCATCAATTGGTATCAAAGCATCTTTTTTTTACCCCTCATATTGATTAGGATGGTTTTACAGGTAATAAGCCTTGGTATTGATATATATAGTATTCTTAGCCTAGAAATCACTCAATCACATACTTTAGTGAGAGTTAATGCGGCTAGGTAGAAATAATTTACTATAGTGGACTCCGAAAATTCACGCTCGGCTTGTTGGGACCCCTTTCTTTTCTTTCGGGTCGTCAAGGAGAGTTTTAACTAGTAGGTTCTAAAGCAAATTTTTAGCAGGCAGATAGGATTGAGAATAAGACACTACCCAAAGATTTCACCCTCATTTTACGATGACTTTATGATCTGAGTTCATGTTTCATATACGCCCAAGCCCCTATAGTTAATTACCCTCTCGATAATGAGAGAGAACTTTCGATTAAGATTAATCATCAAACATATACGTAAGATAGGTGGTATATGGTGTATAGTAGCATGGGATTCAATTTTGAGACAAAAAAAAATAGAAAATTTACCATCTTGCACTTAAAGCGAATGGTGGAGTATGATACTGACAAATCACATGGTTACGTTGTCCGGATCATCATGGTCCCTGGTTTACTTAGTTAAGGAGATAGTCTACCCAACCTGACAGAAGGATCTTGTCGGCAGCCAAGGATTGCTTCATCCAATTGTTCCTTGTAGACCGAGTGAATATTTGTCTAAGGGAACAAATTTAAATCCACCTTAGCTAACAGAGGGCTTTGTGCCCTATCGATTATATCATATTGATTCATATCTCAAGAACTTGACACCATTGGAGAGCATACGGACTCTAACCATGTCTGTAAATTAGAGGTTCCATTTGCGGCAAAATCCACCTAGTTCAGAGTGTCTTGGTCATAACTGTTTACTGTATGTCATTTAGTGAAAAATCATGATTTGCTGCTATTGGAGGCAAAACCACGTTAAAACATGTGCCACGTCCTTGCTAGCAATAGATTATTTGTGAATGAATCTTAGTAATATTCTCCGCCAGACATTGGCTCTTTGTGAGCTGAATAATTTTCAAATTTGTCCATCACGAAAAACTGTTGCGGAGGGTGGACAGATTTTACTTTAAGTATTTAGATGCTTTATTTCAATTTTAAATATTTAAGGCCATGGTATATTTTGAGTATTTTGTATTTTCGTGGGCATTTTGTGGATTTTTTAATATTTGAGGTCCCCTCCGCTTGAGATTTTTATTCAACATGACATAATCAGGTGTAATTTTGGATAATTTCATTTGTTGGTTGAACCTTTACAACTTTTCAAATTGTCAACAGAGGATCGGGTTGTTTCGTCTTTATGTCATTGTTAATGAATTTTTAGGAGACCTTGAAGGCCTAATATCAATTATAAAACAAATATTTGGTCGACACCATGATCGTATATCTCTTTAACGGTTCGAATGTGCAAGTCCTATCTAGTCATATAGAAGAATCTGGCTCAACATAATTCATTTTTTGACATGCACAGCATCCTCATAGTCATTGTGTAAATACAACACGCCTCGCCGAGGACATACGGGTGTATCTTTTGCGTGCATTTTGCATAATATGATTGCGTGAATTATTATGACCGTTGCAATGCATGTACGGGTGAATTTAAATTTTGGCACTGATCAGTTGTGCAAATTATATCCCTTTGAGTGTGCACAACATTATGTTTGGAAGCTTGTAGACGTCTTTTTGTTGCTTGTATGAGTGTTGCAGATCTGATGGCGTGACGTTTACTATGAATTGTCTGTTGCTTTATGTAGATGATTTGTTGTTGAGAAAAGTGCAGGGCCCCACTGAAATTTATAACCGCTTTATGTTCACTTGTATACATGTTGTGAATCCAGTGGTGTGGTTGTGAATTAAGTTGTTTGCTGCTTTATACAGGATATGGTCGTGCACTAACGAACTCCCTCACAACTCTTAGGAGATTGCATTTGCTGAAGGTCTTTTGTATTTGCTCATGGATAGCACTTTGTGTACGTGACATGTCTCCTACAACATTCGTAGGTATTTGCATTTGTTGCATATCACCCTCCCTGCTTGCAATGGATCGACGTATTTGTTGGTCATTGGTGGGTTGGTTATAGGGTGTTTGGTCACAATTGGACCCACCCCCTACATATTGTTGTGCATGTGATGCATCTTCCATCATTACCATGTGGGTGCTGCATCCGCTCCGATCTTCTATCTCTTGCCTATAAGGATCCATCACACTGGCAATACTTCACAATCATTGCTTGATATAGGATTATTGTATAAATGAAAAGTCCCTACAATGATTTGTAGGGCTTATATGCTTTGCAAGTGTATTACCCTTACTGTATGCAATATGCAACATGCATTGCAACCCTTTGCATTTATTACATATCTCCTACCATCATTGAAGTACCCACATTCATTACTTGCAAGATCAAATGTATGCTGGTGCATGTTGGGTTGTAGGTCGTTGTCGCATTCCATTGCATATTAATTTTCAGCGCTAGTATGGACAGCAACTTCTATTTGCAAAATGGTTGATGTTGGCTGAAAGAATGTTGTAGTGTCCAGGATCCTGTAGTGGTTTGTTATCATCTTGTGTGGCCTAAGTGTGGGCTGTTGTACCATTTCAGATTTCCAGCTATTACCTGTAACACTCTACTTAATCCGTGAAGAGCTTCCTACAGTGATTAGTAAAAGTTTAAATTCATCATGTATTTGCCATTCACTTGTATGGGATTGTAGCTAATTGTAGGCCATTACATTTTGCAATTCTCATTCATCACAACTCATTTCTTTATATTGTAGAGATGGGCTGCAAATCATATTCCTGTTTGTGCTTTCGTTGAAAAGTTGTCGTATTCACTAAAGACTCCTCATTTTTCCTACAGTCAAATGCAATATTCTTCTTAATTTCATTGCTTGCGGGCTTGAATGCAGTGTTTGTATCTTGATGTCGAATGTAAGCATTGTGGCATTCATCAATATTGACCACCTTCGTCCATAGACGGTGTATCAATTTTCATATGGAGTTATTAGGCTCATTGCATGTCAGTTATTGTTGTTCGTTGGGACTTCTATATTATCATACAAGTAGTTGATTGATTCAAGAAAGTGACTTCATTTAAATTAGGGTTAAAATTCATTTAAGAGGGACACAAAAAAAAGTTCTAACACTTGGCAAAATCCGATTACTCTCCTTGAAAGTCTCATTCTTGAACTCCACGTCATTGGCAAGTTCAATGCATTTTAATAGAAGAAGATCAAATATGCCACATATTTTTGATGATACTATGCTTCTGCAAGACATCCAAGCAAACATAATCCCTTCTTGGTATTATTCTTAATCTCATCTTATACTATTCAAATTCATAAACTCATTAATGATAGTGATTTTGGAAGACTATGAAATCGACTTCGAATTGTCTTACTTTGACTCCTTAAAGACTCTTCTAAGGCTATTTTGTTTGAGAAGAAAGTATTGATAGAGCTAGTTCTTTCCTAGAAATCTCAAACTCGAACAAAGAAGATTTTAAGGCATTAATCTGATTTTGAATTCGGCATTCTATCGATGCTTGAAACCTTCAAGATAGCCGCTTCTTCTTCAAATTCTAGCTGAATTCTCCAATTAATATTAGCTTTCTGGCAAATTCTCAAGCAAACTCTTATGCTTTTACCCGATATCTATAACTTTCTTCACAAGATATCATTTGCTTTAAAACACTAATATAATCTCCCCTGGCAAACTCAATCCAAATCACCCCTCAATCAACATTCTGGTAACCAATTTCTTCTGATCATCTGTTAAAAAAAGTTGTAAAGTTGAAACTAACAACCTCATCATTATCATATGCGGAATTTATGTGTAAGCTTTGAAAGATGCTTGTGAAGGTAGTATATGGCGGGATAAGATCAAAAGGGGTCAAGTTCAACTTATTCTTTGGCAAAAGTGGATTGATGCTAGCGTAGATCACAATTATATTCATCTTTGTAATAGGATTGGAGTTCTAATGGGATGATGGAAAGAATCCATCTTAGCTTTTCCTCTTTGCCCACTTAACTTCTTAATTGAGTACAATGCGGGCTTAGAAAAATCATGCCAAGCCTACTGAGAAAGTTTGGGATGTTTTCTAGTCAATTTTTTAGACTGCATAAAAAAATTAAAGATAGACACTACCAGAAGATTTTACCTTCATTTTGCAAAGATCTTATGATCTGATTCTATAACACACGTACCCCTATGATTACTTACCTCTCTCGATAACTAGAGTGAACTTTTGATAAAGTCTAGTTGTTACAAAAGAACTAAGTGCTTAGCTTATAATAACAACAATTGATTTAGGATTAAGATTCGCCTTATACTTGAAGCATGGAGAGGAAAGATTACGAACCATATCAAAATCTTGTAATTCCATCGTCCAAGTTATCATGATCCCTAGTCAACTATTATATAAGTTAGTTGACCCAACCTGACTAAAGAATCCTTATTAGTCACCAGGAGTTGTTCATCCAAAGAAACCTTGTAGACTTGACGTTGATGTTTGTCTAAAGAGACAAATTGAAATCATATTAGCAATAGAAGGTTTTGGCCCTATCAAATATATCTTTAATTCATTCTCAAGAGTTTTTAACCTTAAAGAACATACAAGCTCTAGTTGTGACTATAATTATGATATCATTCATGACAAAATCACCTAGTCAAGGCTCCTGTCATAACCATATTGTTATGTCATGCATGTAACAAAATCCATACTGGCAAGAGGCCATTATTTTTTATATTTTATAAAAATATACTCTTATTTTCTATAAAAAATTCCTTAACTCATAATTTTTGTTTGCCTAAAACAAATTTACAATTTAACATAACATAAACTAATTTATTCCTTATCTGTTTAAAATCTCAAATATATAGATAGAATGCTCTCCATCTCTCAATTTAGCTATTAAACACACATAATAGCTTTCGTATTTAATTTTTACAACAACAACATCAAGCCTTGCCCACTACGTGGGGCGGCTACATGATCATTTTTCTCCATTGTCCTGTTAAAGTCAAATTCTCGTTTAAATCTAATAAAGAAAGACATTCTAATATTTTCTAACCAAGTCTTTTTAGGTCTACCTCTACCTTTCTTAATATAAGTACAATATAATACCCTATTTTCCTAACCAGGTCATTGAAAAGTCGTTGTTTTATGTGACAAACCACCAAAGGTGCACTATAAGCTCATCTTCCACTGGAGCTACTCCAACCTTCTAACATATGCTCATTTCATATATCGTCTCTAAGGGTAATCCACTAATCCACTTCAGCATCCTCATCTCTACAACACTTAACTTAGTATTATGCTTCTCTTTTAATGGCCAATATTCTGCACCAAAAAGCATGTGGGTCTCACCACCATCTTATAGAATTTTCCCTTAAGTTTGAGGAACTTTTCTATCAAAATAAAAGCCCGATGCATTCGCCACTTCAACCATCAAACTTGAATTCTACAAATAATATCCCATTTATTTCACATCACTCTAAAATAAGATCCAAGATATCTAAAATGTGCACTCTTAATGACTTGATCGTCAAAGTCACAATCCCCCCACTAGATTATTAATACTAATATTACACTCCATATACTCAGTTTTAGATCTACTCAAGGAAAACCTTTAGACTCTAAGGTTGACCTCCATAATTCAAATTTACCTTCAACTCCCCCTCTGTCTATCAACAAAAAGATATCATCAGCAAAAACATACACCAAGATACATCCTCTTGCAAATGTATATGAGAACATTCATGACTAAAGCAAAAAGATATGGGCTAAGGTTGATCCTAGATGTAATCCAACTGAAATAGAAAATACTTCGTCAAACCACCTTTGTGTTGGATCAAAGTAAAGCTCATGCATACATATCTTTAATAATTTGAATATAAGCATTATTAACTCCTTTCTTTTCAAGAACTCTCCCTAGCACTTCTCTTGGAACTTTATCATATGCTTTCTCTAAATCAATAAATATCATATATAGATCCTCCTTACTCTCTATATTTCTCCATCAAACCTCTCAATAAATGTATGACCTATGTAGACCTACCCGCGCATGAATCCAAATTGATTTTTAGAAACATTAGTATCACGCCGCAACCTACGCTCCTATAACTCGCTCCGATAGTTTTGCCATATGACACAATAACCTAATTCCTCTATAATTCGCACAATCTTGTTCATCCCTTTATTCATAAAAAAGGAATTAGCACACTCATTCTCCACTAATCTGACCTCTTTTTAGTCTTCAAAATAGTTTAAAAAGTTTAGTAAGCCAAAAATTCCTTCATCTCCAACAACGTTTCACACTTCATTTTTGTTAAAGCCTCTCTAATTTTGGTTTTACAATACGTAGAGGAAAACAAAAATCTTTATGACCACTTTGTATTTAATTTATTATTTATATAATTAATTTTATTGATTAGCAGTTAAATAAAAATCTATATCTTATTTAACTCTCGACTTATATCATAAATCTTAAATTTTTAATAAAAATATCTTCTCTAACTAGATGTTGATATAATTAAATTATTATTAGTACGAATTTAATAAAGGAAATATTCAGTCTCCTGGAAAATCAAATCAAAAATCTAAAATAGACTTTCTATATTTAATAAATTCTTCATTTAATTCACTAATAATTAAATATACTGTCATTTTCTAATAAATTTTAATTTTATATATATATATATAATATATATATATATATATATATAATAATCAAAACTATAATAAACTTCTATTTTTAACTATTAAATTTTATAATTTAATAAATACTAATAATATATAAGAACGAATACTTACTCCTCAATCAAACTCCTCTTCCTTGCTCGCTAGCTCGCCTCAAACATGACTCCTCCTTCATCGTCCTGAGTCGAAGAAGCAGGCCGCAACCAGAAGACCAAACGACATCAGCGCTCCTTCTTCCTCTCAATCAACCTCCTCTCGTTCAAAGCCTCTTCTATTCCTGTGGTGCAAAAAGAGTGAGCGAATTAAGTTATATCACACAATGGATCACTATTTTTCACAACAACGGTTCTCTCCTTGTGCAGTGCCTATTTCTGCAAGGTGTGCCTCCGCTCGTGTTTTTGACCCACAGATTTTCCCCGCTCCGGCTCACTTGCTTCGTCCCCTGCGCTAGATTAGGGTCGGTTCACTTAAACCGGCAAACCCGGTTCTTACACTTTCTTTCTATCTAAGTCCTCTTTCCTCTCTCGTCTTGTTCTTTTAAGA